>JARQOC010000006.1:424339888-424351733 GCA_033576535.1 Allobates femoralis | reverse complement strand
GTATTTCTCACCTGGCCGGGTCGTGTTGTCTTCCTCACTGCGCTTGTATGGTGGCCCCTGCAGTTGCTTAAGCTAGGCTGCCGGCCCTGTCTCTGTCTGCGTCTACCGGTATGACAGGCAACTTGAGTCCTTCACTTCTCTACCCCACTCCAGGAAGTCAGTGTTCCTGGATTCTATATGTTGCTGTGCCCCTGGTACCGTGTAGCTGGAGAATCTGGAGTCCCCCACTCTCTGGTGTTGACTGTCGGTGTGTGAACTTGCACAGTCTCAGACTCCGGTGTCCGTTCTGGCGTTGTTCCTCTCAGGGAAGGGAAGCACGGAGTGGTGCAGAGTCCTGGTAGGTTTCTGTCTCTCCCCTTTCCTCAGACCCTAGCCTTAGGCCTGGTGTTCAGCAGTGGACCTTGGAATGGGCCTGGCACAGCCCTTTTACACACAGGTCTGGTCCTCAGTTTGCACAGAACCTGTCCTCTTCACAGTCCTCACAGGAACTGCACTGAGCTACTCTTCACAGACCTCCCAGGAGCTGAACTGAACTTGTTGCTCCTCAGACGAGAATATATAGGGGAGCTCACCCTGAATCCGGGCTTGGTCTCCCCCTTCTGTCTGGTAGGTGATGGTGTTGTTTGCGTGTTGCCTGAGTGGAACACCCAGATAGAAACAAAGTTAACCCCTCAACCCTCTTATGCAGTTTATATCCAGACGCTACTGGAGCTAATAACAGCTAATCGGAGGGGTATGGAGGGTGATGGACTATGTGAAATTGATAACCTATTCCAACAAGAGATCATCAATATCTTAGTCATTGTAAACTCCATAAATGAGTGATTTTCAAGAGATTTTCATTGTATTCTATGGAGAAATAAAGTAACTGTAAAACAGTTATGGTACCTTTACACGCCGCCACAACAGGATGCATACAACCCGCTACAGGCTACAAATGTGGCTTGTCGCGCCAATATCGCCCGTAGTAGCGGCGTCTGAAGACGGGACGACACAGCCGGCTACAGATACATCAGTATCCGTACACTGCCCATAAACAGATGGCTACATCGCCGATTGTAGCGAGCTGTCTCGGCGTGTAAAGAACCCACAGAAGGGAACTGTCGACACCCGGCAATGTAGCTGCAATGTAGCTAAGGCGTCACCCAGGCTCCGTGTTACCGCGCCCCATCTGCGATCATTGGTTGAAGATGCTGCGTTACGATTGGCCCTTGCCTCACAGCCCTCCATCTTGGATGAGCTGTCCCTTCAGCACTACACATACGCGCCGTATGCACGATCATATCTTAGTACAATTACGCGGACACAGACTTGACGTAAGCAAACTACCAAATGCCTCATGATCTTCATACAGTGTGCACACTCAACACATGATAACGAATAATGCTGTACACAGCGCACAAGTGTGTGTTACGTACCGCTCTGGCTTATTGTACAGCAGCTGCCGTAGAAGTGTTCCGTGTGTGGCACTGCGCGCAGCGCACACACAGATGCACACAAACCCATACCACAACGAAAGTTAGTACTCAGTATACTGATCATAGCCGTGTTCTACGCACTGCACTGTGGGTCTTCTGTAGTAGGTGCCGCATAAGTGTGTCGGCCGTGTCTGCGCGTTGGGCTATTTAAAAAGGTGCGTCACCCCGACAGCGGCCGTAATGACGTCATGATCTTTGGTTTCATTATGTGCATAAGGTTTCATTACTTAGTTAGTTAGTTTATGGTTTTCCTTTTAATGTTTTGGATGCACAGTTTTCTATGTGTGGTAAATTGGTGATCCCTTTAATGTGGGTGAACAATGTCACATGGTCTTTAATTGTCCATTGTTTTTACTTTGTGTATATTTTTATTCCACAATCCAAGGTCACGATTAATGCAATATATTAAACATTTTTATGTTGGATCCAAAATAATCTGTGTGAGCCTGATTACTTGGTGGAGGAGGGCAATGTGATGAAGGTTTTGGTGGGGGCCAGGGATGTCATAGCCACCTATTGGCTGGGATTGGGCAGACAATATGTGTGGGTAGCCATGTTTTTTGTACAAGTATTTTGGCCAACAGTGTTTGTGGCCATTGTGCGTACATGAGCCTTTATTTTGTTGTAGGCAGAGGGTCCCCTGCACACAGCACATTGATGCAGGACATATTGTTCTCAGGTTTTTTCAAATACACTGTCACACAGATCTTTGACATGTTGCCTTGGGAGCTGTTCCACTACATCCACATCTGTGGGCAGATATATTCAACACCATTCAGCCTGTATTCACACATAGTTCGCCACAGTTGACACAGATAGAATTTTGACAGAAAACGCACATACTGTGTGTTGTAAGCCGCTACTGTGTGTCACACAAACGCACCTCAGTGCAAATCGGCACACGCCGCTGTCACAAGCGCTGATCGTGCGTGACAAGGCAAACACTTGTACTACGCACACATAGCCCCGGACCGCTACTTTGATACACACGGGGTATGTGACTGGCCACCGTGCTAGCGTGACCCATTACCATCGATTTCGATGCATTCCGCATGCTCCGCCATGTCACAAGCGCTTATTCCGTGCCACACTCCGATCACTAGTACGGCACGTCTCGCCCATCCGCCCTTTCCGTCGTGGCCAATCACAACTCCTTAATGTTGGCCAATGGTTGTGGTTTGGGCGCGGCGTACAGGTCTGTGGCACGCCTATTTGTTTTACGTCCTGCCTTTGTTGCTCCCAGATCACTCTGTTGTGGCGGTGTGTAAAGCTGGTACGCTGAGCTACAGACGGCTACTTGCGACTCCCGGCGATGTATCTAGCTGTAGATGTAGCGTAGCGTAGCGCACCTTGTGGCGGCGTGTAAAGAGGGTGCGTTTCCCGTTTGTAACCGTTCGGCCGTGCTCGTGCACGTGAAGTAGCCGTTGGTATCCATCCTGTTGTGGCGGCGTGTAAAGGTACCTTTAGGTATTTAAAAAGCACCCTGAAATGCGTTTGGCCATATTTTCTGATCCATACCACGTCAGCATGACCCTGAGCCTCATGACCTGAGCCAACACACCCGTACATGCTTGATATGTCAAGCAGCTGCTTCATGTAAGTAATGTTCAGCAAAGGTTAGAAAAATGGCCGGATGTCCTAATGGGTCACAAATGGATACAACACAAACCGGTGACTGGTAGGACTGGTGGCCAACCTGCAACTGAAAGAAAACCTGTCACCGGGTCAAAAGAGGTCAGTTTTTGCTCTTATTTTAGTACCTTATTCTGTTCTTTATTTTTAAATCCTCCTAATCGTTCAGAGATGTGGACCTCTTTAGTTAGTGTTATGCCACAATATGGCCACAAAATTCTATACCTGCCAAAGATAGGTAAGCTTCAAAGAACAATTAAATAGAACACCTACTGGAATATGGTCGATCCAGAATATAAGAAGCTTGAATAAGTATTTGTTATAAAATATACATTTTATTAAATTTTTCAAAATTCAACAAAGCAATAAAAAGTCAGAAAAGGTGCCTAAAGACTGCGTACCAGCTTGGATATGTAGGGTGAAAGGTAAGTTCATCATCCCTATATACTTATTATATCCCTATATACATTAACTACTTACATACCGTATATACTCGTGTATAAGCCGAGTTTTTCAGCACAGAAATTGTGCTGAAAAGTGCCCCCCTCGGCTTATACACGAGTCAGTGACGGCTGACTGTGTGGGGCCGGTGTCCGGGGGATGGAGGAGGCAGGGGGAGGCTGTATAGTGAGCGGCCGGTCACGTGGGGCCGCTCATTAGTGCAATGTAATATGCACTGCATCCCCCTGTCCATCAGCGGCAGGGGAGCCGTGCATATTACATAGCACTGTCAGTGCTCTCCCGCCCCCCTGTGGTAGTATACAGCAGCCCCCCCACTCTGAGTATACAGCAGCCCCCCCGTGGTAGTATACAGCAGCCCCCCCGTAGTATATACAGCAGCCCTCCCCTGTGAGAATACAGCAGCCCCCCCGTGGTAGTATACAGCAGCCCCCCCGTAGTATATACAGCAGCCCCCCCGTGGTAGTATACAGCAGCCCCCCTGTGGGTATATAGAGCCCCCCCCCCCCGTTGCTGCCGCACACCTGTAAAAAGAAGATCTTTCATACTTATCCTCCTGCTGTCACCGCGCGCGCATCCTCCGCTCTTCTTGCTTGCACCCGGCGTCCATCCACGTGACCGCGCACAAATAATGACGTCATTATTTGTGCGCGGTCATATGGATGGACGCCGGGTGCAAGCAAGAAGAGCGGAGGATGCGCGCGCGGTGACAGCAGGAGGATAAGTATGAAAGATCTTCTTTTTACAGGTGTGCGGCAGCAACGGGGGGGGGGCTCTATATACCCACAGGGGGGCTGCTGTATACTACCACGGGGGGGCTGCTGTATATACTACGGGGGGCTGCTGTATACTACCACGGGGGGGCTGCTGTATTCTCACAGGTGGGGGCTGCTGTATATACTACGGGGGGGCTGCTGTATACTACCACGGGGGGGCTGCTGTATACTCAGAGGGGGGGGCTGCTGTATACTACCACAGGGGGGGGCACTGCTGTATACCCACAGGGGGGGGCTGCTGTATACTACCACAGGGGAGGGGCTGCAGTATATACCACATGGGGAGGCACTGCTGTATACCCACAGGAGGGGCTGCTGTATACTACCACAGGGGAGAGGCTGCTGTATATACCTCTGTGGCTGCTGTATACTACCACAGGGGGAGGCTGCTGTACACTACCACAGGGGGAGACTGCTGTATACTACCACAGGGGGAGACTGCTGTATACTACCACAGGGGGAGACTGCTGTATACTACTACTGGGGGAGACTGCTGTATACTACCACTGGGGAGGCTGCTGTATACTACCACTGGGGAGGCTGCTGTATACTACCACTGGGGAGGCTGCTGTATACTACTACTGGGGCTGCTGTATATACCTCTGTGGCTGCTGTATACTACCACAGGGGGAGGCTGCTGTACACTACCACAGGGGGAGACTGCTGTATACTACCACAGGAGGAGACTGCTGTATACTACCACAGGGGGAGACTGCTGTATACTACTACTGGGGGAGACTGCTGTATACTACCACTGGGGAGGCTGCTGTATACTACCACTGGGGAGTCTGCTGTATACTACTACTGGGGCTGCTGTATATACCTCTGTGGCTGCTGTATACTACCACTGGGGAGGCTGCTATATACCACTGGGGGGGACTGTATACCTGTGCTGGGGTCCACCCTCGGCTTATACACGAGTCAATAGGTTTTTCCCAGGTTTTGGGGGCAAAAGTAGGGGGGTCGGCTTATACACGGGTCGGCTTATACACGAGTATATACGGTAATTGCAAAGTCGTGTCCATCATTGCCTTTTGCATCCGGTTGTTTCCGGATCACAATGGGGTACTATTACATCATAGTGGGGAATTATGACATCACAATAGGGTATTATGACATCATAGTGGGGATCTTTTGACATAATAGTGGGGTATGTTGACATAACAACGGAGTATTATGACATCATAGTGGGAAATTATGACATCACAATGGGGTATCATTATATCATAGTGCGGTATTATGACATCACAATTGGGTATTATTACATCATAGTGGGGTATCATGGCATCGTAGCACACAGGGGAGAGAGAGCATAGGGGGAGAGAGAACACGCACAGGAGGGAGAGGGCTAGTGCACAGGGGGGAGAGCGCATCAGGGGGAGAGAAGGCCACAACCCCAAGCACTAAAGAGCCTGTTCCATCATGATGTCACCGCCCACCCAATGTGATAGCATCGGGCCTCCATCTAGTGTATATATGTATGTATATATATATATATATATATATATACACACATTGCACTATAGCTGTCACAACTGTTAAGGGCACTTACAACCCGAGGTCCTAACGCAAAAGTGCTGAGACAATCACATACAAAGGGGTAGGAGGAATAAAGTGTAAAATAATGTGACCTAAAAAAATGAAGATGGGGTGAATATGAAGTGTGCCTTTTTGCAATTTGCGCTATATTCACTGCATCTACGCACCACAGAAGTCATAATAGTTGTGATAATAGTATGAATAGACGCTAACAATGTGTACAAATGGGGTATGTTTAAACCAATAGGGATAAAGATATCACATTTTAAATAGCACTAAGAAGTTATATATGAAATGCTGATGACGTTTCATGCACTGGAGTTATAGCAGCCTAACTGGCGTATAGAGAGATACAGTACAGTGTGCAGCAATCAAATTGACCTTATGTATATGAGAAAGAGGTAAAGTGCAGCTTATACTGCAAAATGATGAATATCAATGTTGGTAGTGTGACCTTAAAAAATTGTATGTGAAAGCTGGTGTGATGCCAAGTGCCACCACCCCAATGCGCGTTTCGCCATGCTTTTATGTGGGGCATCGCTAGGGGACCATTTTACTAGCCCTCTCTGCCACAGGAATGAGAGATGGAAAATTCTCCTTGTAGCGTGGGTCGAAAAGGGTGAACAACCAGTAATCAGTATTGGACAAAATGTGCATAACATAAGGGTCAGGGAATGGCAGAAGGACATATAGTCAGCCATGTGTGCCAGACTCCTAACAGACAAGACCTTCCACCAGGAGGATGACTCTCCATCTCCTACTTAATCTCCTCCTCTTCAGCCCATCCATGCTGAACAGACTGGATATAACAAGTAACCAAGTTCTATTCCTCTTCCTCCTTATCATCACCCAATCTGCACTGAGATGAGATGAGGCTGGTTTGGGTAGTATCGCACTGAGTACTTTCTTCCTCCATCTCCACTTGGACCACATGCAAAGCTTCCTCTTTAGTTGTAAGCAGCTAGCATGTGAGTAAACACACAAGCGGGATGGTTACGTTGATTAAGGCGTAATCGGCGCTCACCATCTTGGTTGATTCTTACAGGTTTTGTAAAATCTCACCGATGTCAGATATCCATGGCCAGTCATTGGTTCTTATGTGCGGAGACTGACCAGAATACCGATGGGTATGTTTTAACTGGTATTTCACTACTGCCATCTGCTGCTCACGAAGCCTTGCCAACATGTGTAATGTGGAGTTCCAGCAAAGGACACTTTGCACACCAATCAGTGAGCTGGCACTGCTGCAGCACTACCAGACTGCGGAAATGAGGGCACACACGGCACAACTTCACAAGTAGCTTAGGCAAATCTGGGTAGGTTATCAGAAACCATTGATCCACTTAGTTGAGCTTGTGGTTCAGGCATGGTATGTGTGTGAGCATACCAAGCTTCAGAGCCACCACCAGGTGATGACCACTATCACACACAACCATGTCTGGTTGTACCTTCAGCAGCGAGAGCCACAGATCTGTCTAATCAGTTATAGCTTTCCACAACTTTGCGGCGGTGTGCTGTTTGTCACCTAAACAAATTTGCTTCAGCAGATCCTATTGCTGCTTCACCAAGGCAGTGCTGCAGTGCTTCCTGCTTGTGACTAATATATAAGATGCACTCCAAGATGGCAGTTCAGAGATGGAGGAGGTGAAGGAACTGGTGTGGCGTCCTGCTCATGCAGGTAACCACAGATCTCTCTAAAGCACAGCTAGATTTCCACAGCAGGTACCTACTACATACAACACCTTCCACCCCGACACAGTAGGGGTAGCTCCACTTGCTGACTTTAAGCAAGATCACCTATATATACCGCTGCTGGGGGAGGAGCTAGTCAGAGTGTGTGGAGACACTAGAAGAGCTGCAAGGAAGTCCTGGTGGTCGGTGCTGCGTTCAGCCCTGAGCCAGTGACCCGGAGTGGCCCTTCAGCGTCCCACAAGTCTAAGTAGGACTGAAGGCAGGGAGCCCAGAGCAGAAAAGGGGACAAGAAGCTCAGAGGGAGTTCGTCCCTGGAGAAACGCCGGATATTAGGGATCCACGCCTGTGGGGAACTATAGGCCCACAGAAAACCCCATCGCACCGTGGAAGCTTCAGCTACCTGGTCTCCCAGGAAGGTCAAGAGAGGGAGCCAGGAAAAGCAGGCCAACTGCAGTGTCCAGAGGGTCATCCCGGAGACCGCACAGGAGGAGAAAGAGACAGGCAAGAGAGAGAGTGGAGGCAAGTCAGGCTACATCAGGCTGTGCTTCAGCAACTACACAAGCAGAGGAGGTCTTATACCCACTTGCTGTGGGAACCCACTGTGTAACCCTGTCACCTGTTGGTGCCCTGGACATATTTACCTGAAAACATCAGTAAAAAGTAAAAGAGACTGCTTCTATGTGCTTGCATCCTTCCTCTTCACTCACCGTGCCCCTCATAGACTGGTCTAACTCTCCCTATACAATCTCAGCTCCACTACAACCTGTTCACCTCACTACGCTGCCCCGGAGGTCCCAGTCCTGCCTGCGGAGGACTACAACATCTCAGCCGCAATACCACCGACCTCCGGAGGACTGTAGCGGCACTGGTGACATCTCACCAGGTACTGCAGGTGGCGTCACGACAAACCATAAACTTGTACATAATCACCTGTATATAAATCCCCCTTTTAAAGGTAGGCCCAGGACACGGAATCAGGCGTGGCCGCCATTCCCCGTGACACAGCAGTTAACCCTTTGCCACCTGATACCCGACTACCCCAGAGCCTGGGTGCTACACTGGTGTAGAAGGTGGAGGAAACCCTGATGGAACTAGGGCCCCCAATCCTCAGTATTGGTAGCTTGTGTGCCATCCCAGGGTCCGACTCAGTCACGGCCTCCACAAGGTTCACCCAACAGGCAAATATAGACATCTTGGCCACAAGGACTTGTGGAGCCACTGCGACCAGTTTAGCCACATGAGGGAACTACAGCCAGGCAGGTAAGAGACAAGTGCTACACACACCTTCAGCACATACACACCCACTAGAGCACAACACCCAACCCGGAGCCCGGAACTCTAGGCGGGAAAAGGGTGGTGGAGTTTAGAGGAAAGTGGGTGGGAAGGAAGGTCAGGTGGTAGACCAGTACAAAAGGAGAAAAAGAGGAGGAAGGAGTTAGTAGGCCATAGTGAGCTGACCAGTAAGGAACAGCAGACGGAATGTGACACTTCCAGGAGGGATAGGGCTCCCAGGATACACAGAATCCACAGAGACAGCATTCCATGGAGAGAAAGCTCGTCCATAGCCAGTAGCCCAAGGGAAAGTGAGGACAGAGACCGGACCGGTGCCACCGGGTCCGGGGAGTACGGCAGCGTTGACCGACTACAGGCGGGAAAGGTTTCCCTTGTTGTATCTGGAAGTCACATGGGTTGAAAAGAGCCCAGTAATCCCTTGAAAGACAGGGTTACTAAAAGCTAGGCTGGGACCAGAGTGTCGGCTCTGAGGGGGACTGCAGCTATACGCCGGCTCCCCAGACAAACCGACGGGGAACACTGATTCCAAGTGAGTGTTCCTACTACACGGGTTGGAGGCTCAGCAACATTATAGGACCCGGCTTGCTGCCCACACACATAGGGGGAAGCCACACAAAAGGGACCGAGTTGCCACCATACAGCCACAGAGAAAAGAGCAGATGAAGAACAAGCCAGAAAGGTTACAGAGAGAGAGTGAAGGGTCTCAGGAAGATAGCCTGGCTGCAGAGGGTTCAGAGTGTCCGGAGTTGACTGTGAATAAGAACTGTGTTGAGAACTGTACCGTAAAGAACGTGTGAGTAAAACCCGGTGAACCCCGCTTCAGTCTCCCGTGTGTGATTCCCGGTATACAGAAGTATTACACTTTACACCCTCTCAGGAACTGTTCCGACTCGCGGCGAGCTCATCCATCCACCTTCCTGCAGCATCCTGACAGAAGTACACTGCAGCGGTGGTCCCCTTACTGAGCACAACCCATGGGTGGCGTCACGACAACAACTCCCCTGTAAATATTCCCTTTTACTTGTGAGAATCTGGGACACGGTCCGGACCAAGACCGCCGTGGTATCCCCCTCAGTACCCCGGTTCGGTACCGAGTACCCCGTCCCAGTGGGCTCCACAGACTTGTCCACATGTAGGTCGTTAAGTGGACCTTCCTAGTAACTGCATAAGTCATGGCACGTATGGGACACATGTCGGTGTAAGTTAGGGACAGCAGATTGGGAAAAATAGTGGTGGCTGGGGGCCGAGTACTGAGGGATGGCTGCCACCATGAGGTCGCAGAAAGCCACAGTGTCCACAAGTCTAAACGGCAACATTTCCTGGGCAAGCAATCTGTAAATATTTCTGTTTAGCCTGGAATAGGTAATTTACATAAAGTGCTAAAAGATGATTTATCTGCAAGGCATCTGATAGGTATTATTATTATTATTTATTATTATAGTGCCATTAAATTCCATGGTGCTTTACATATGGAAGGGCAAACAAAGACAAGTACAATGAGTATAGACAAACAAGATGTACAGGTACAGAAGGAGAGAGAGGACCCGGTCTGTGAGGACTCACAGTCGACGAGGGACAGGTGAGGATACAATAGGAGAAGGTAGAGCTGATCATGGACCGAGTCTCACTGAAGGTTTTAGGCTTGTCGGAAGAGGTGAATCTTCAAGTTCTTTTTGAAGGTTTCCAGGGTACGCGAGTGTCTGACATGTTGGGGGAGAGAGTTCCAGAGTATGGGGGATGCACGGGAGAAATCTTGTATGCGATTGTGAGAAGAGATGATTATTTTCAGCATTCTATAATCTGTATGTCCATATTAATAGTTTACATACAAAATGCAGAATTATTAGGCAAATGAGTATTTTGATCACATGATACTTTTTATACATGTTGTCCTACTCCAAGCTGTATAGGCTTGATAGTCAACTACCAATGAAGTAAATGAGGTGATGTGCATCTCTGTAATGAGGAGGGGTGTGGTGTAATGACATCAACACCCTATATAAGGTGTGCTTAATTATTAGCCAAATGCCTTTCCTTAGGCAAAATGGGTCAGAAGAGAGATGTGACGGGCTCTGAAAAGTCCAGAATTGTGAGATGTCTTGCAGAGGGATGCAGCAGTCTTGCTAATGCCAAACTTATGAAGCGTGATCACCGAACAATCAAGCATTTCATGGCAAATAGCCAACAGGGTCACAAGAAGCGTGTTGGGCAAAAAAGGCGCAGAATAACTGCCCATGAATTGAGGAAAATCAATAGTGAACCTGCCAAGATGCCATTTGCCACCAGTTTTGCCATATTTCAGAGCTGCAATGTTACTGGAGTATCAAAAAGCACAAGGAGCGCTATACTCAGGGACATGGCCAAGGTAAGGAAGGCTGAAAAACGACCACTTTTGAACAAGAAACATAAGATAAAATGTCAAGACAGGGCCAAGAAATATCTTAAGACTGATTTTTCAAAGGTTTTATGGACTGATGAAATGAGAGTGACTCTTGATGGGCCAGATGGATGGGCCAGAGGCTGGATCAGTAAAGGGCAGAGAGCTCCACTCTGACTCAGATGCCAGCAATGGGGTGGGGAATGGTATGGGCTGGTATCATCAAAGATGAAATTTTTGGGACCTTTTTGGGGTTTAGGATGGAGTAAAACTCAACCCCCCGGACCTAAAAACCAGTTTTTTGGAAGACAACTTCTTCAAGCAGTGGGCAGGAAAAAGTCGGTTTGGGTTTAAGAAAAACATGGTTTTCCCCTCAAAAATGCTCCAAATAAAAAAAATACTCCACAGGTGGTGGGGCCCCCAAAGGTCTAAAAAAAGAAAAAATTAAAGACATGGCCCCCTTGTTTAAACCCGATCTGAACCCCATAGAGAACCTGGGTCCCCCTAAAAAGTGAGATCTACAGGAGGGGAAAAAAATACCCCTCTTGGGGAAAAGTGTCTGGGGGGACTGTGGTGGCCCGCTGCATGCAATGTTGATC
>JARQOC010000006.1:424226113-424334781 GCA_033576535.1 Allobates femoralis | reverse complement strand
TCTCTGAATGAGATCTAACCCAAAGTTAAATATTTCTCAGGAAACATGGCTTAGTGTGAAAACAGATTAATTTAACACGTCCCAAATTGCCCCAATATTTTGTAGCATGAATCCTTCTCTCTCTTTCCCTCTCTCCCCCTCACATTCTCTTTCTCACCCCATCTCTCTCTCCCTCTCTCTCTCTTTGTCACCCCCATCTCTCCCCTCATCTCTGTCTCACCTCTCTCTCTCACTCTCTCCCCCTCTCATTTCCTTTCTCTCTCCCCCCTCTCTCTCCCCTTATCTGTCTCTCATCGCTTTTTCTCTCTATCCCTCTCTCTGTCTCTATTATTCTCTCTGCCCCTCTCTCTTTCTCTTTCTTTTTCCCCCTCTCTCTATCTCACCCCCATTCTCTCCCCTTATCTCTTTCACCCCTCTTTCTCCCTCTCTCACTCTCTCTCTTACTCTCCACCCCTCTGTCTTCCGCTCTCTTTTTCCCCTCTCTCTCTCTTTCTCACCCCTTCTCTCTCCCTTTATCTCTCACCCTCACCTTCTCTTACTTTCTCTCTCACCCCTCTGCCCCCTCTCTTTCCCCCTCTCTCTCTCTTCTCTCTTTCCCATTATCTCTCTCATCCAGCTCTCTTTCTCTCCCATGCCTCTGTCCCTCTTTCCCCCTCTCTTCCTCTCTCTCTCCCTTTCTCTCACTTCTCTATCTCTGTCTCTCTTTCTGTCTCCCCCCCCACCCCCGTGTGCACCTAGCCTTAAAGGAATTGTCCACAATTCTATAAACATAACTGATTTCCTTCAAAAACACTGACACCCCTGTCTACAGGTTGTGTGTGATATTGCAGCTCAGCTAAATTGAAGGGAATGTGCCTATGATATAATACCACATGCGACCTGCAGACAGTGGTGGAGCTCTTTTTGAAAGAATGTAGTAAAGTTGCATTAATGCTGGATATGCCCTTTAAAATGCACCACGTCTATCATCCAGCATTAATTACTGGGAGACACATGGTACATCTAGCCTAATTTCTCACTCTCTAATTTTAAGATTTAGCATATCTGCACTACTAGGAGGGACTTGACTGCAGCTGATCAGACTAATCACCAATAATTATCAACAACTGTAGAGAACCTTTGCCAAGGAATTAAGTTTATGGCTTTTTTAAAGCAGTAACAGGAAATGAGTCATGGCATAAATGTGGGCGACACGACATGTGAGTATATTACGGGTGTGCATAGAGCAGGCAGCTGCAGAAAATACAGCCAGTCACATTCTGTGGGTCATGACATACTATTTAATGAGATGTATGTGATGGAAGACTGGACTGCTACAATTAGATGAGATTATTCTGTGTTCAGATAGTGGCCAGTGAGTAGTGAAATTAGTACCATATCCCTGGTGGACAGTGGCACAGTGCCCAGGTACCAGGTTCAATACCTGATCCATGGTGAGTAATAGAGATAAGAAAATAAATGCAAGAGGAAGAGAATTTGTTGAATTTTAGGAAATTTGTTTGACTGAAAAATTTGCATTTGAATGAATTGCTCCCCAAAATCCCCAGACGATTGCATCAGAGTAGGCTCAGATGATCAGTGACTAACATTGATGTTCGGGTCACGTTTGGGGTTGCGCTAAAAACTTCCGCTGCATCGCCCAAACCCGAACTTCAAAAGGTTTGCTCATCACTAGTCCCATCAACAAAGCAGAGAGTAAAGAAGAAGCTGCTTTGTTCTATGACATCACCAGAAGTCATAGAATCGCCGGCAGGAGCGGTCCATGACTGCTCTGAGCCGGCAGAGATCGGCGTTGACCAGAACAGCAAGTTGTTAGCAACAACCTGCCTGTACGTTCTTAGTTCATTAGCAGTGATGGGCGAACCCGATTTGTAAGGTTTGGGATCAGTACCAAACACCTAGTGTTCGGGCACAGATCCCACACATTGTTCCGCCCTGTTTGTTTATTTGAATGCTATAGGGGAGGCTTACAGGGTGTATGGGGGCTTGGCATGGCTACGATATGACGAGCAGTTTAGACAGCGCAAGGCTTTGCGTCCGTCTATGAGGTGGGACCACAAGGATATTTCCTTGTGGTTGGAGCTCATGACTGCTCCGGCTCAGCCCTTTCGTGGGGGGGCCGGGGCGTCAGGTTCGGGAGCAGGCTCCTCGGCCGCATTCCGTAAAGGTTGCTGCTGGCAGTACAACGAGGGGCAGTGTAAGTTTGGAGCGTCATGCAGGTTTAAACATGAGTGTTCAGGGTGCGGAGGCACCCATAGTCTGGCACGATGTTTCAAAAGAGGCAGGGGAAAAGGTGGAGATGCGGCTGGAAAAAGGGAGGAGTCCGGTGAGAGTCGAGGCGATGGCGCCGTTTCTAAATAGATATCCGGATAGTGAAGCCGCTAGGTTGTTATGGTTTGGTTTTGAGTCAGGCTTTAGGATTCCGTCGGTTGCGGTGGGGGAAGTGTTATGTTCTAGGAACTTGAGATCGGCAGCGGCCCATCCGGAAGTGGTTGGGGCAAAATTGGGTAAGGAGGTGGAATTGGGTCGTATGGCGGGTCCATTTCAGGACCCGCCATGTACGAACTTGCGGGTGTCCCCATTGGGGGTGGTCCCCAAGAAGGAGCCGCACAAGTTCAGGTTGATCCACCACTTGTCTTTCCCGGAAGGTGCGTCAGTAAATGACGGTATCGCCCCAGAACTTTCGGCGGTTTGTTACGTGTCATTTGATAGAGCGGTTGCATTGGTAAGGTCTGCTGGTCCGGGGGCTTTAATGGCAAAGTCAGATGTAGAATCGGCCTTTCGTCTGTTGCCGGTTCACCCGGAGAGTCAGCATTTATTGGGTTGCATGTGGGAAGGGGGTTTTTATGTTGATCGTTGTCTGCCGATGGGTTGTTCGATTTCTTGTTCCCACTTTGAGGCTTTTAGTTCCTTTGTGGAATGGGTGGTTAGGGATGTGTCGGGTATGGATTCCATTATCCACTACCTTGACGATTTTTTCTGTGTGGGACCGGCGGGTTCCTCGGTTTGTGCTGGCTTATTGTTTACGTTGCAGAAGGTTGCGGGATGGTTTGGGATTCCGCTAGCGGCAGACAAAACGGAAGGACCGGTTACGGTCTTATGTTTTCTGGGAATTGAAATTGATTCTGTAGCGGGGGAATGCCGTTTACCTATGAACAAACTTGAGGATTTGAGGCAATCAGTGTCAAATATGTGCAAGGCCAGGAAGGTGAGGCTGAAAGAGGTCCAGTCATTGTTGGGGAAGCTTAATTTTGCGTGCAGAATTTTGCCAATGGGCCGTGTTTTTGCTAGGCGGTTAGCAGTTGCGATGTCAGGTAAATCATGCCCTTCGCATTTTGTGCGGATTACTAGGAGAATTAAGGAGGACTTGCGTGTTTGGGATGTTTTCTTGCAGGAGTACAATGGCCGCACGCTATGGCCACAGAGAGTAGTGCCGAATAGCGTCTTGCAGCTGTTCACGGATGCAGCGGGCTCTTTGGGTTTTGGTGCCTTTTTTCAGGGACATTGGTGTTCAGGGACTTGGCCAGCTGTATGGACAGAACAGGGATTGACACGTAATTTGGCGCTGTTGGAGCTGTTTCCCATTGTGGTTGCGGTGGAATTATGGGGGCAGGAATTTTCGGACAGAAAAGTGTGTTTCCATTGTGATAATATGTCAGTTGTTTACGCAATTAATTCATTGTCAGCCAAATCGCCGCCGGTGGTGGACTATCTGCGGCATTTAGTATTGCGGTGTTTGCAATGGAACATTCAAGTGATAGCGAAGCATGTTCCAGGTGTTTACAATGAGGTGGCTGACTCGCTTTCACGGTTTCAGTTTTGCAGGTTTCGGGAGCTGGTGCCGTGGGCGGACGAGAAAGGATTGCAGTGTCCGGAAGGTTTATGGAGTCTGTTGACGTCGTAAGGCAGTTGATTCGCAGATCGGTGACCGAGGCCACTTGGTGCCGATACGGTAGAGTGTGGCGAGAATGGGAGGAATTTACTGATATGCCGCAGGAGGATGGCGGCAGGGATGTTTTGCAGGCATTGCTTAGGTTTATAGGTAATGATTTTGTGGTAGGGCGGTCTGCATCTATGGTGTCTCAAAGGGTGGCAGCGTTGGCTTTTCGTTTTAAGTTGCTAGGGCAACATGACGTGACTAAGGATTTTATGGTACGTCAGGCGTTGAGAGGTTTTCGGAGGGGGGCACGTCGGAGGGATGCTCGAAGACCAATTTCGGTGTTAGTTCTAGAGAGGCTTGTGACTTGTGTGCTTACAGTTTGTCGGTCTGACTATGAGGGAGCTTTGTTTTCAGCGGCATTTGTGTTAGCCTTTTTTGGGGCCTTCCGTATTGGAGAGCTGGTGAGCCCTTCCAGAATCAGGGCGGGTGGTTTGGCTTTGAATGATGTAGCAGTTGTGGAAGAGCGGGTAGAGTGTCTGTTGCGATGTTCGAAAGTGGATCAAGAGGGACGAGGCCGGTTGGTAGTGGTCTATGCCCTTGCTGGGAGTAATGTGTGTCCCGTAACTGTGTTACGGCGTTTTTTGACGTTCAGGGGCGGTTGCCCGGGGCCATTATTGCGACATCATGATGGTTCCTTTTTGTCTAAATTTCAGTTTGGGGCTCTGTTGAAGGAGTGTTTACAAAAAATTGGTGAGAGGTCGGAAGAATACGGCATGCATTCCTTTCGTATCGGGGCGGCCACGGAGGCTTCACGATGGGGGTTGGGAGATGATATTGTGAGAAGGATTGGGAGGTGGGAATCCTCCCGTTTTCGCTCTTATGTCCGGCCTCATTTGTTGGAATAACAATGCAGTGGTTGGCGGGTGCCCCTTCCCCCCCCCAGGCATCGTTAAAAAAAAAAAAAAAAAGGGGGGGCGGTGCGGGGGGGGGGGGGGGGGGAACCATACGACTAAGATTATGGTTTATTGGTTCTGTTCTGGTTTGTGATGGTGACATTTAAATTTGTTTGTATTTCTGCTTATTAGGCCCCTGCTTGATATGGATCCTTGGACATTCGTACGTTTTTTGGGGGGCCCGTCGAGCGGATGTTCGCCCGGATGGTCGTCAGTTGGGTCTGGACAGATCTGTGGCGACTGTGAAGTGGTTGGGTATTCGGGGTATGACCTGGGGGAGGGTATTGCCAGAATTTGAGTACTTTTGTTCAGTTAATCGACCACCGGATGTGTTGGTTCTCCATGTTGGGGGGAATGACTTGGGGGTGAGGGCGTCTCGAGAACTGATCAGAGACATAAAGTGTGACTTGTTACGATTGTGGTGTTCTCATCCTGGGTTGATTGTGGTGTGGTCTGATATGGTTCCGCGTGGGAGATGGAAGTTTGCGAGGTCTATAGACAAACTGAACAAGGCTCGAGTGAAGGTAAACAAGGTGGTGGCTACGTTTGTGGCACGAAATGGAGGAATTGTAGTACGGCACCGGGAATTGGAGTCGTCATCAAGGGAATACTTGAGGGCAGATCGGGTGCACTTGAATGAGATTGGGATGGATATATGGGCGTTAAATTTGAGAGAAGGTGTGGAAAAGGCATTAGGTGTGTGGCGGGTCCAGGCCAGGTAAGGGGTCACCTGACCTGTCCTGTGGCGGGGGTAGGTCTGGTCCAGAGGCATTGAAGCTTCGATGTTAATCGGGAGGTGAGCCACTTTTAAGATATAGTGGCTCCGTTTATAAGTAACTGGCAGGCACGGGGTTCTGCCAGGCTGGGGTATTGTCTATCTGTAGCAATACCTTTTTCCTGGGGCCGGTGTGTTGCGGCCAGGGACAAAAGAGTTAAAGGGGAGGACTTCTGGACCCGATCTATCCAGGTGTGAGAGGTGGAGTGCCTATTGTTATGTTGGGACGCCCGTTGGACGGTGTACCCGTTGGTTTATTATTAGTATGTAAAACAATAGGCAATAAAGGCTGCTGTGGCCAAATTATTAACCAAGTCACTAGCAGTTGTGTCGTTATTTAAGGTTCGGTGGGGTTAATGTTTACAATAAGGTAAGTCTATTAACGACTGAAAAATCCTCCCTTGAATGTCAAGAAAGATCTGGGAGCCCATAAGGCGTACAGACCCCATGACTTTCTGGGAGGTAGGGAGTTAATAGGAAAGGTATGGGATTGGTGGGATTGGAGTGTGGCAGCAATTGGCTATGGGAAAGAAGGGGGGGTGTTCTTAGGACAGGAAGAGGTGGGAGCTATGGGGACATTACAGGAGGAGGGAGGAAGTGACCCTCACTCCATTTCCGGGGATCAGAGCAGTTCCCGCCCACCCGCCCTGATTGTATGTAAGTTGCAAGTTATGTGGATCAGGATTGATGGTCTGTTTGGGATGGTTGTTGATGTGTATTTGTCACGGCAGCGGGGGTAGGTCTGGTCCAGAGGCATTGAAGCTTCGATGTTAATCGGGAGGTGAGCCACTTTTAAGATATAGTGGCTCCGGTTATAAGTACCTGGCAGGCACGGGGTTCTGCCAGGCTGGGGTATTGTCTATCTGTAGCAATACCTTTTTCCTGGGGCCGGTGTGTTGCGGCCAGGGACAAAAGAGTTAAAGGGGAGGACTTCTGGACCGGATCTATCCAGGTGTGAGAGGTGGAGTGCCTATTGTTATGTTGGGACGCCCGTTGGACGGTGTACCCGTTGGTTTATTATTAGTATGTAAAACAATAGGCAATAAAGGCTGCTGTGGCCAAATTATTAACCAAGTCACTAGCAGTTGTGTCGTTATTTAAGGTTCGGTGGGGTTAATGTTTACAATAAGGTAAGTCTATTAACGACTGAAAAATCCTCCCTTGAATGTCATGGTTTATTCATGCGTAGGGAACTTTGTATAATTGGCACCTTATCTATTAATCTATTTTTGTGCCCTGCATGTGCAATACATCTTCTGAGGAGCTGTATTTTTGTTTCATCAACTACAGCAAAGCCTTTGACTGTGCTGATCACCAGAAACTTTGGAATACCATGAAGGATATGGGTGTGCCAAACCATCTGATCAGCTTCATTAGGAACCTTTATATCGGCCAAGAAGCTACAGTCTGAACAGAACTTGGTGACACAGCATGGTTTAAAGTAGACTACTGCCAGGTACAATCGGGATCCCCTTGAGATGGATGGTGACGATCTGTAAGTTGCAATGGACTTCAACCTACTGGCATCAATGAGCACTCAAGATGCAGCAATGACACCGGACGTAAGTAGAAGAATAGCTATGGGCAAATCAACAATGAAGTCACTTGACAAGGTCTTCACATCAAGGAACATTTCACTTGCGACAAAGGAACAGCTTGTATATAGTTTGGGCTTTTCTGTAGTAACATATGGTAGCAAACCTGGACAATAAAGAAATAAAGCAGAAGAAGAATCAACACCTTCAAAATATGGAGCTGGAGAAGAATGTTATCAATACCATGGATGGCAAGAAGAACAAATAAATCCATTTTGGAACAAATCAAACCAGACATGTCACTTGAAGCAAGGATCTCCAAGCTATGATTTGCCTACTTTGGACACATCATATGAAGAGAGCAATCACTTGAGAAGGACACCATGGTAGGAAGAATAGAATGAACAAGGCGAAGAGGAAGACCAGCAACCTGCTGGCTTGATACTAATAGTGGAGAAGACCCTGGTGAACCTATCTGGGCTGGAAAAGATCAATCTTTCTACAGATTATTTATCAAGTCACCATGGCTCCTGATTGAGCTGCAGCCAAACTTAAAAAAAAGTACATACTCTACTGTTATGTTGCTGCCATTGTTTCATATTCTAACATTTTAGTAGTTCCTTTTTATTTTTAATTATTAAAATATTAAATATTTAAAATTTTTGTGAAATGCTTTAGGGGCTTTGTTTGTAGGATTTAATGTGAATTTGGCAGCTGATACATTTATCAGACACAGGCTGTAAGATTTTAGCCAGGTATTTGTGACATTAAAACACTGTAGAACTTAAGAGAAAAACATACTTTACGAGATGAATGGGAGACTAGTTGGACAGGACCCCTGGTGGCTTCTCTCCACCTACTCCCTTTGAATGACAGCTCTTTCGCTGATTGTGTGTATAAGGAGAGACCTATCACTCCAGGGAAGTGTTCAAAAAGAAGACACCAGAGACCCTCCTGTCCAACTAGTCTCCTGCGCAGCTTGGATCCTGATGACTTTTAAAGTATGTGTTTCTCTGAAAGCCCCAGTGTTTTAAGGGCCCATTACACACAATAATATTGTGAACGATATTGTTGCAACGTCACTGGTTTGATGACGTTGCAGCGATGTTGAAAGGACATCATTGTGTGTGACATGTATCAACGATCAACGATAAGTCATTGATCGTTGATCATAGATTTTAGGTCCTGTCCATAAATCTATTGTTGGTCTCCCGCTGGGCGCCGAGCATCGGCGCATGTGACAGCGGTAGGCAAATGATGGATGAGCTACCAGCGCTTGCTGTGCGGGTATCTAGGCAGCGCCTAGTAACCTGATGTATACCCTGGTTACCAGCCTTCTCCGCTTGCAGGCAGGTATCCAAGGTACACAGTGGGTAACTAGGGACAGCGCTATCCCTAGTTACCCGCTGTGTACCTTGGATATCAGCCTGTAAGCAGAGAAGGCTGGTAACCAGGGTATATATCGGGTAACTAGGCACTGGGCACTGCCTAGATACCCGCTGTTTACCATGGGTACCAGCCTACTCCCGCTTACCACAGCCTGGCAGCAGGAGCTAGACATCGTGGAAAGAATATTTTATTCTTTTCCACGATGTCGCTGGTGAGTTTGCCTGTGTGACATCTCACCAGCGATCAGTTCACGATGTGGCAGCGATCCACATCATTGGTCGGATCGCTGCCACATCGCAGCATATAACCTGACCTTTAGAGTTAAACATGCCATAGGTCTCAATCACACGTCCGTGTTGCACAAACATCTTCCTATCCACTTTTTTCATGGCTATAACACATAGCCGTTATAATCTATGGTGTTATTCACATATGTGTTTTTACATTGACAAGTAAACAAAAAACCTGGGCACTAGAGGCATTTGCTATGGCTCAAACCAGCTTTTAACCAAGGGTGTTGCTCAAATCATGTCCATTTAGAAATGCAATCCATGGGTCCATGGGTAGAAAAAAAAATGATGACACTCACCCTAGTTGTTGTTCACGTGCAATTTCTTTATTCCATTCAATGGAGTGGGTTACATGCAGTTAGGGAGGCAGGGGGGTGCGGTGGAGGACGACGGGCGCACCGTTTCGCCTTACTCAGGCTTCTACGGGTTGGACCCATGGATTGTTTTTACATTAACCATGTGACCATGCAAAAAACACAGGGACATCTGTTTTTTTCAGCAGTATGGATGACAAAAGCCAATACAAGTCTATGGGTCCATGAAAAACATGTGCTGCACATGGATGACATCAGTGTGCTATCCATGTGCTACATGTGCTTAAAATTGAAAAGTATAGGAGAATCTTTATTTAGTAATCCATCCGTGAAAAACACTGACACACTGAGGGTAAAAACGGACACATGGACCATACACTGATGGTGCAGTGATCTAAATCACTGATGACACTGTACCATTTTTTCACTTATGTATTTAAACAGAGATGTGTGAATGAGGTCTTATATGGACTTTGTTGGGTCACCATAAAAGAACCATGTACAAAAATGTACTGCAGTGTACATGACGGCATGTTTTTATGTTATTTAGAATCTTGTAGACTAGGAGCCATCTTGTATGGGTACATCCATCTGTCACATTCTCCAGGGCTCAGAATAAATCAGCTTTATATATACAGCATAGATACTGTATATTACACAAGCTGTAATCACAATATAACAATCGCCTGTAGAAAATGTTTTGCTCAGTGGCTCACACACAACTTTATGACTCAATCATTAATAACATGGAAACATAGGTCCCACCCCTACTTACTATGCCATACAGACAGAAAGAAAAGGACGCACACTTGGGTAGGATAAGATGGCCGTGAGGCTTTAATTACTATATCAATTTAATTTTTAATATAAATAATCATAAACATAAATAAGATGGGAAAACATCCATCAATAATCCAAATACACATGACACCAGAATTCACCCAGGATTTCTGGACAAATGTATCCCAATTACACTGAGGCCTCCCCCAAACCCCCCAGCCATCTTTCCACTATAGCCTGGAAGCCTAAATTTAAATTATCTAACCCAGTCTCATTAAGATGGATTCCATCCCGCTGATAGAGACCCGGAAGGAACCCCTCCAAATCCCTATGGCGAAAAGATGTACCACCATCCATCGACATTAATCTCTTGACAGTCCCGATTGATCCATTTATGAATCATATACACAAAACGCATCTTGCTGAAATTAACTCCCATCTGTATGCCTGATGCACCTAGCCATAAAGGCCAAAAACCTAGAACCCATCGTGCACCAAAAGTACCCGTAAAACCATCCTCATCGACTGAAACGAAAAACAACAATTCTTGAAAGCAACAGCGATCGTTAAAACCGTCTAAAAATTGTAACCAAATGAGACGGTCCGTCCTCATATCCGATGAAATATGAATATGAGCAAAGAGGGAGGAAATTCCTTTTAACCCATTATATAAGCGTCGACAGAAAGCTCTGCCCATTGGCATAATGCGTAGGGCAAAGTTTAAACTACCAAGAAAGGACTGAAGTCCTTTGAGCGTAGTTTTACACCAGCTCAAAAAACCTCCTCAAATTTGTTCTTAGTTTTGGCTATTTTTTCTGCGGACAAGCGAACCTCCATATTGACCAACTCAATCACGATGTCTAACAATTCCAGGTAATGGCAATGGCTTACAAATTCTGAGGTAAAAACTCACCAAATACTCAATGTGTGCACAAGGCCTTAGGATCGGAGGTAGAAGCAGGCCTTAGGCCATGTGCACACGTTGTGTATTTGGTGAGTTTTTATCTCAGAATTTGTAAGTCAAACCCAGCAATGGGCAAATAATACAGAAGTGGTGACGTGTTTCTATTATACTTTTCCTCTGATTGTTCTAACTTCTGGTCTTGGCCTACAAATACTGAGGTAAAAAAACTCACCAAATACTCAATGTGTGCATGTGGCCTTATTCTTAATAATCCTGCGCATAGTAGAATATAGTCGGCACTGATTTTAGAGGAACCACTCAACCATGAACTCAACCATCAGATGGTTAGAGTCCATTTAGAAGGTGAGACAATCATGTAAGCAACTGATCAAATGATTGTAAGGTTGGGGTCACACTGGGTTTAGAACCCACATTCCAGGCAGCGCTGAAACCGGACAGCGTTAACAGCATGCACTGCCTGGAAACGAAGGCCCATAGCAACCCATTGCCTACCTTATTAGCAGCCGCACATAGAGCTGCTGGGCAGCAGCTTTTCCTCCACGCAGAGGAAACGTTGCCTGCAGCGTTTTCCTGTGCGCTCCTGAAAAGCGGCTGTCATGCAGCTCTGTGTGCGGCTGCAACTAAGGTAAGCAATGGGTTGCTATGGGCCTCTGTTTCCAGGCAGCGCATGCCGTTAACGCTGTTTGGGATTGGTGCTGCCTGAAAACGGGGACTCTGCCCACAAGGGCTCACAGTCTAGATGGGATGGGTGAGGATTCAGTAGGTGAGGAGAGGGGACCCTGCCCACAAGGGCTCACAGTTTAGATGGGATGGGTGAGGATACAGTAGGTGAGGAGAGGGGACCCTGCCCACAAGGGCTGATAATCTAGAAGCGATGAATGATACAGTAGATGAGGAGAGGGGACCCAGCCTGCATGGGCTCACAGTCTATAAGGGATGGGTGAGGATACAGTAGGTAAGGAGACCCTGCCCACGAGGGCTCACAGTCTACAAACGATGGGTGAGGATACAGTAGGTGAGGAGAGGGGACCCTGCCCACGAGAACTCACAGTCTACAAGGGATGGGTGAGGATACAGTAGGTGAGGAAAGGGGACCTTGCCCACAAGGGCTCACAGTCTAGAAGGGATGGGTGAGAATACAGTAGATGAGGGGAGGAGACCCTGCTTGCGAGGGCTCACAGTCTACAAGGGATGGGTGAGGATACAGTAGGTGAGGAGACCCTGCCCACGAGGGCTCACAATCTACAAGGGATGGGTGAGGATACAGTAGGTGAGGAGAGAGGACCCTGCCCGCAAGGGCTCTAAATCTACAAGGCTTGGGTGATGATACAATAGGTGATGAGAGAGGACCCTGCCCACGAGGGCTCACAGTCTACAAGGGATGGCTGAGGATACAGTAGGTGAGAAGAGAAGACCCTGCCTAAGAGGGCTCACAATCTACAAGGGATGGGTGAGGATACAGTAGGTGAGGAGATGCGACCCTGCCCATGAGGGCTCAGTCTACAAGGGATGGGTGAGGATACAGTAGGTGAGGAAAGGGGACCTTGCCCACAAGGGCTCACAGTCTAGAAGGGATGGGTGAGAATACAGTAGATGAGGGGAGGAGACCCTGCTTGCAAGGGCTCACAGTCTACAAGGGATGGGTGAGGATACAGTAGGTGAGGAGACCCTGCCCACGAGGGCTCACAGTCTACAAGGGATGGGTGAGGATACAGTAGGTGAGGAGAGAGGACCCTGCCCACAAGGGCTCTAAGTCTACAAGGCTTGGGTGATGATACAATAGGTGATGAGAGAGGACCCTGCCCACGAGGGCTCACAGTCTACAAGGGATGGCTGAGGATACAGTAGGTGAGAAGAGAAGACCCTGCCTAAGAGGGCTCACAATCTACAAGGGATGGGTGAGGATACAGTAGGTGAGGTGAGAGGACCTTGCCCATGAGGGCTCACAGTCTACAAGGGATGGGTGAGAATACAGTAGGTGAGGAGAGAGGACTCTGCCCATTAGGGCTCACAGTCTACAAGGAATGGGGAGCATATATTAAGAGCGGGTAGAGCTGGTTGTGCGGCAATATAGTGGACTGAGGCTCACTGCAGGTTGTAGCCTTGTCAGAAAAGTTGGGTCCTCAATTTCCTTTTGAAGTTTTCTATGGTAGACAAGAGTCTCATTTGCTTGGGTAGAGAGTTCCAGAGTATGGGGGATGAACGGGAGAAATGTTGTATGCGGTTGTTGGAAGAAGAGGGGAATAGAGAAGGAGATCTTGAGAAGAACACAGGTTGCGTGTAGGTAAGTACCAGGAGACCATGTCACAGATGTATGGAGGGGACAGGTTGTGGATGGCTTTATGTGTCATGATTAGGGTTTTGAACTGGAGTCTCTGGGCAATTGGAAGCCAGAGAATGGATTACTTCAATTCATTCCTGAAGTTCATAATAATCATGCACAATAAGTCATTATTTTACCAATATGACTTTCTATCCACACGTGTAAATGAAGCATAAGGTGTATGGGCCCGTCTGCAGGGGAAGAGGAGAAAACTATCTGCTGTGCTAATAGTGAAGTGACATGTTGAAAACATCACACTGGGGATCTGCCTGGGTGGATTCATTGCATTTCTAAACAGATATTTCCACAGACTCAGAATTCCAGGAACAGAAACCAAATGTGCCGAGCGGCTGATTTCATAGGCACAAAGCAATGTCTGCACTCATTTCCTCTAATAACTCCTCTTATAGCTGCTTGTTTATGACAATAAAACTATTATTACAAATGTTAATACAAAAGGTATAATAATAACTAATGAACCAAAACAATTCATTATAAATAACGATTAATACTAATTTTTACTAAAGAAGGCAATATCAACCCTGAGGCTAACCACATGACTGCATAAAAAAGCCCAATTCAAAAACTCACATTTTTTTCTCACTTGTCATGCAAACTGTTTTTTACAACAGTATTTATTAATAACTTACAAGACAATTTATTATTATTATTATTATTATAATTAATGATAATAATTATTAATATTATAGCGCCATTCATTCCATGGTGCTTTACATGTGAAAAAGGAGCATCCATAGTTAAGTATAATTATTATGAACAATAGAAGGCACAGACAGGAACAAGAGGAGAGAGGATCCTGACTGCGAGGGCTCACAGTCTACAAGGGATGGGTGAGGATACAGTAGGAGAGGAGAGAGAACCCTGCCCACAAGGGCTCACAGTCTACATGGGATGGGTGAGGATACAGTAGGAGAGGAGAGAGAACCCTGCCCACAAGGGCTCACAGTCTACAAGGGATGAGTGAGAAGACCCTGCCTGCGAGGGCTCACAGTCTACAAGGGGGTTTGTGAGGATACAGTAGGTGAGGAGGGAGGATCCAGCCCACGAGGGATCACAGTCTACAAGGGATGGGTGAGGATACAGTAGGTGAGGAGGGAGGATCCAGCCCACGAGGGCTCACAGTCTGCAGGGGATGGGTGAGGATATAGTAGGTGAGCAGAGAAGAACCTGCCTATGAGGGCTCACAGTCTACAAGTAATGGGTGATGATACAGTAGGAGAGAAGACCCTGCTCGCGAGGGATCAGTCTATAGAATGGGTGAGGATACAGTAGGTGACGAGAGAGGACTCTGCCTGCGACGGCTCACAGTCTACAATTGATGGGTGAGGACACAGTAGGTGAGGAGAGGGGACCCTGCCCGTGAGGGCTCACAATCTACAAGGGATGGGTGAGAATACAGTAGGTGAGGAGAGAGGACCTTGCCCGAGAGGGTTCAGTCTACAAAGGATGGGTGAGGATACAGTAGGTGAGGCGAGAGGTACCTGCCCACGAGGGCTCACAGTCTACAAGGGCTGAGTGATGATTCACTAGATGACCTTGCCCGCAAGGGCTCACAGTCTACTAGGGATGGGTGAGGATACAGTAGGTGAGGAGAGAGGACCCTGCCCATGAGGGAATACAGTCTACAAGGGATGTGTGAGTTTACAGTAGGTGAGGAGAGAGGACCCTGCCCATGACGGCTTACAGTCTACAAGGGGTGGGTGAGGATACACTAAGAATCGGTAGATTTATAGTTACCTATGTTAAAAAATTACAATATATCCATAAAAAAACAAAAACGATGCTGTACAGTGGCTCTGTATGACTGCACACCCATAAACCTGTATCCGATACATAGAAGAAACTTGTGCATGTTACAATTTTTTTCACCCACAGATTCGGTTAAGATAGGATAGCACCAGCCCAGAAAATACGCTTGTGTAAATATACCTTAAGACTATGTTCCCACTATAAGCTTTTGGTGAGTTTTTGATGTTGCAGAATTTCTGCACTTATTATGCAAATTAGGTTACTTCCATTCAGTGGTGCAGCCGACCTGGTGTGCTGCAGAGAGGTCATCTTCAGGGGTTTTGACAGTGGTATAGCGCAGTGAAAATGTTTTAGGCATACAGGGCTCCCACAAACGTCGGTTGACCAGAAATCCGACAAATACTTTTTATTTTAAAAACATATAAACACAAAGCGTTTCGACTGTGAAAAAGCCTTCCTCAGGTGTTATTCCTCAGTTATTTTACAGTCGAAACGTGTTGTGTTTTTATATTTGTTTAAGTAAAAAGGTTTTATAATGGATCAACCGACTTCTGAGGGAGCGCTGCATAACTGAAACGTTTTCATTGAGAAATGTTACTGGAACTATATGATTTTTGACGCAGTAAAACTATGCAGCAACAAAAACACAAAAAGCTCATTGTGGAAACATAGCCTAAGGCTGGGAACACCCAACTGTATTTTATCCATCCAAGATAAACAATCCCATTACGCTAACCAGACTCTGATCAGAGTGAGATGTTTTTCTCAGAGGTGGAGAATAAATATAAAAATAAAGTTTCTCCATCTTCTCCATTCTGTCAGTCTGTTAAACTCAGATAGAGCTTGGATGTCATCCTAGTGCAGTCTGATTCTTTTCACGTCCCCATAGACTTGAGTAGCCGAGTGTCGTCCGATTCTCAGAGGCCGATCGGGCATGCTGCAAAAACTTGGTTTTATTGAATAACATTGACATAAGTACATTCCGATTTTTCAATGAATAAAACTCAAATCAAAAGTACGGCAATCTGCAGGAGCCCTAATACCGAGTAAGGGCTGATGTACAGGTCAGTTTTTCCTGTACTAGTGCAATCAGTATTTTTTAGGGATAGCACTTGTACCTGTGATAGTCTATGGGGTATTTCACATCTGATTTTTTTCCCTTGGATTGCTGGTCCGCAGAAAAGCACAGAGACTTCTCTGATATTGATCACTGTCTGAATAAATTTGCCAATGCCACTCTAAGGGTCTGCAAAAAATAAGTCACACCGCACTTGGATGCCACCTATGTGCTGTCTGTGTTTCATGGACTACTTGATAGGAGAAGGCTGAGAAACCTCCATCAGTTTTTTTGTGTTTTGTTTAATTTCAGCCAAGAAAAACATATGAAACTGTTCAAACTCTGATGGTAAAAAGTGACACCCAAAGTTTGATGACTCTGATCATAAACACTGATGAAGAAAAATCACTGGAGTTCTGGATGAGCCCTAAATGAGTAACAAGAGGCATATGGTCGTAAATATTTTTTCATGACCTTTAGCTCGATCTTGAGCCATGGAGACTTGATGGATGAACACTCTATATGAGGATTGATCTTGTGCAGCCTCGATAGGTGTATCAGGGTCTTCTCCACCGTTATCTTGACAGTATCAACCATTGGGCTGGTGGTCTTCCTCTTCACCTTGTTCCTTCTATTCTTCCTACTATGATGTCCTCCTCCAGTGTTTGCTCACTTCATATAATGTGTCTAAGGTAGGAAAAGTCATAACTTGGTAATCCTTGCTACAAGTGACATGTCTGCCTTCATTTGTTTGTTCTTCTTGCCATCCATTTTTATTGATAACAGCTTTCTCCAACGGGGGTTGCAGGGGGAGGACGAGGGGTCTTCACAATGATGGCCATTTTGTGCCTCCTAGTGGTGCTTCCGGTGTATTGTAGCGCCACTGGGAGGTCCTCCCCTCGCAAGCACTGTTTGTAAGCCTGATGACCGCTGTGGAATAAAGAGAGAAAAGTTCAGCTCACCCACTTGGAAGTTCCTCAGTGGCACATGTATAGGTAAAGCCGGGCCCTGGAGTTTGAGTAATCAGCACAGTCACCACTAGATGTGGTTAATCCTTGCTTGAGGTCACTTAGGTAAGTCCCACCATGTAGGAACCAGTCGTAATGTTGGCTGCAGAATCGCTTCTGTAAGCGCATAGTAGTCCGGATGTCAGCTGGATTCACGATGCACTGGAAACTGAGTGGAGGTTCATCAGGAACACCTTATTGCTATAGAATGAGGGGAAGTGACCTGTGCAGTTTATCCAGTCGCAGCTACTAATATACAGTAATTTCAGAGGAACAAACAGGATCCACACCTGGTGCAAGTAGCTGCCCAGGTACGGACAGGGAAACAATGAAAGTCAAGGAAAGTGCAGTGTCCCAAAGAAGACAAGTAGTTTAAAACTTGAAAAATGTATTTATTTATTGTATCCATGAGTAAGGCTGTATGCCGGAACATATAGGATCAACAATACTGTATGTATCTAATTAATTCTTCCTCTTACCTGCTGCACACTGGAATTTTTAAGGGTATGTGTTAACTATCTGAGGCACTGCGTCTTGGATGAAGTGCCTTCAGACCTGAGAGAACTCGCTGGTGAGCACAGGAAGACCACAGCCGCCCTGTGCCCACTATCAGCATTCGGTGCAGGGCGTCTTCTCCCTCATTCACCCGATGGTGATCGCTTCTGACTCCACAGCATGAAATGAAGATTCTGCGGAGATGAGGAAGTCTGGAAACCCTGAAAAAACGCTAAGGTCGGGTAAAGCATAGTGAGCATGGGATTACTACTAACCCCGTGCACAATGCTTGTACTGTACCATGCAACATTTTGGATGCTGCGTCCAAAATCCTGTAAGTATGGATCGTGAGTATGCACCCTAACATGTTCCAATACATTTTTCAAGTTTCCCTCATCTCTGTCTATCACCCCACCCGCTCTCTACGTTCCACAAATGACCTTCGACTAACATCTGCATTAATCTGAGCCTCCCACTCCCGCCTCCAAGACTTCTCCCAAGATGCACCAATTCTCTGGAATGCTCTACCCCAAGAAATTAGGAATATCCACAACTTACACAGCTTCATATGCTCCCTAAAAACACATCTCTTTAAGGCGGTCTATCATGCTCCCTAATAGCAGTCCTTTATACTGTATATAGCTCATTCACTATCTCTCTGGACATAACTCTCCTTTAAACTCCACCAAACCCAAAAGCTCTACACAGATGTCTGTTGACCATTCATTTCTATTCCCTACTTCCTCAAGGTGCCTGGACCATCACTGTAATAAGCCTCTCTACTTTGTGTAACCTCTATCTCATTGTAGATTGTAAGCTCTTTTGAGCAGGGTCACCTTTATTTTTGCTGTGGTTATTGTATTGTATTTTTTACATTGTTTCTCTGCTTTAATTATTGTATTGTATTTTTTACATTGTTTCTCTGCTTTAATTATTATATTGTATTTTTTTAAATTGATTCTTTACTTTAATTACTGTATTGTATTGTTTTTATGTAATTGTTACTTATGATTGTTTGTATATGTACTTCTGAATTGTAAAGCGCTGCGGAATATGTTGGCGGTATGTAAATAAAGATTATTATTATTATTATTAATAATAATTACTTTTCTTCGGGTGCTGGACTTTTCTTGACTTCTGTATATTAATATTAATATAGTGTAATAAGTTAATGGTAACACAACTCAAATAATCACGGTAGTAATATTCTTATTATCGTGAGTCCGGGGGAGATTTCTTGTGCGCAGACACTAGGAGCCTGTGGATCCTGTTAATGATTTTCCCAGCAGATGTTTAAAGGTCTGTCACCACTTGCTAAGTCTTCTGGCTTAGAGGAGCTGCAGCCTATGATCCCCTCCCTTTTATATGCCCTTCATTAAGTAAAGCCCCTAGGGACAAAGCCTGAGCCGAACCTCCAGCGTGCAGATCCGGGCACTGAGTAGAGGCCTGAACTGTGACCCAACAATCAGAACTGTGCAGATCCATGTCTCATTATTAGTTATAATCATTAACTTTTACTTAGAAAATTGTTTCATTTACTGTTCACATATCAATAAAACTGCCGTCGCTTCTCTTAACCTTCTATCTAGTGCCTAACACGGTACAAACATATTTTACCTTCCCTTAACCCGTCAGTCGCGATGCAGAAGGCAAACACTTATGTCATCATCCCAAGAAGAAGATATTAATAAGTAATGTCATGTGTCATGTATTATATGTACATTGTATCACATGATGTAGACGTGACTGGAAGGGGGAATCATTTTTATTATTATTTATTTATATAGCGCCATTAGATTCCATGGCACTTTACATATGGAAAGGGCAGACGAGGACAAGAACAATATATATGGACAATCAAGTCATAGTGATACAGGAGGGTAAAGGACCCTGTCCGCGAGGGCTCACAGTCTAATCATTTCTATATTTTGGTATTGTTACTTTTGTTATAGTATTCCTATTACCTATAGGTTGCTGATGAATTACAGATCATTTTTATTAATAGCTTCATATAGCATAGTTTACTTATAGTTGTGTTTTGTGTGCATTGTTCGGAGTTCTCCACTCTGTCTTCTTCTCCAGATCACGGCTTCGGTCAGGGTTTCTCCTGGTCTTCTTCTTTCCCTTCTTCCTCTTGAAGTGTCATTACTGGTTGTGTCTCCAGAGAAGGCGGCAGCAGGGATCCGATTGCCAGATTGCTTTGTTCACAGGCAAACGATCCATGTGGAATAAAGAGCAGTTAAACTGGCAGATCGGGCTGGAATTAAACGTAAGCAGTATGGCCAATAAGCTCTGCCCGTTCTATCATGTCTAATTATACATCATTTTGCTAATTAGATAGGGGTGTCTTTACACGGAGACGTTCCCTTCTCGTTGTGTTAGGGTACTAATCCTCCATCCTAAGGATTTTAATTTACCGATGCCGCAGAATGATGACGGTGACCAAAAAATGAAAGAAACAAAAACAAATGTACAAATGAAAATAAGAAGTCTACCACAATAGGGTCACCCTATGGCAGTAATATGTGCTTTTATATTTGTACTAGCTGTACTACCCGGCTTTGCCCGGGTTAATAACTGCTGTTAACAAAATAGAATGTGTTGACAAAAATTTATTTAGCACACAAAAAACACAAAACAAATCGATAGAAATGTAATTATTAAAAGGCAAAAACTAAGCTAATAGAAGCATTTCACAATATATATTTCAACACCACAGATATTCCACACAGATTTAACTAAATTGGCCAAGTAATGTGAAGTAATCTTCTACTCCTTATTCGAGAGCCTTTTGATAGACGACATTCTTAGTTCTTCCTTCAGGTGCAAAAACTAACAGATTTTTGGCTGTTCCAGCTCTTGAACAGGCCACATAAAGTTGACCATGAGAAAAGCATGGAGATTGTAAATCAATTCCAACTACTTTCAAAGACTGTCCCTGAGCCTTGTGGATGGACATAGCAAATGACAGTCGAACAGGAAACTGGAGGCGTTTAAAATCAAAAGGCAAATCAGATGGAATAAGAGGAATTGTTGGATTGAAAACATCTTCTCCTGTGGCACATCCTGTCAAAATGGTCGCCTCAATTACATGTGGAAACAGGTTCTTAATCAAGAGTCTTGTTCCATTACACAGCTTTGGTGGATCCTCGCTTCCCTCTCCTCAGAAAGTTCATTGGCCCTTGAGGAAGCAGCTCTTGTTTTCATGTCTGAAAGCCTCACTTCCCTCTCCTCAGAAAGTTCATTGGCCCTTGAGGAAGCAGCTCTTGTTCTCATGTCTGCAAGCCTTGCTTCCCTCTCCTCAGAAAGTTCATTGGCCCTTGAGGAAGCAGCTGCTGTTCTCATGTGTGTCAGCCTTGTTTCTCAGTCTTCACATTTTTCACTCACCCGTAATGCATCTTTTCTTTTTGCATCAGCTGACATTCGTGCCAAGGAACTCCTTTTCTTATGAGGCATTATTGTGGTAAAAATAGTCGATAACTGGCAGTTTCTATATCCTCTCACATAGAGGTAATGTGACTGACATCAGCCTTTCCACCAACACACCCTAACTGACATCCTATTACCTCACAGACATCCTATTACCTCACAGAAGCTTTACTGAGAATGTCCTTTGTTGTCTATATTAAACAATCAGAGCTCAGATTAACAGTAGCAAAATAGAAGCTGAGCTGTGATTGGTTACTATTGGCAGCCTGATAAATCCCCAGACAACAGGAAACCCTCCCCCCTGACAGTATATATTAGCTCACACATACACATAATAGACAGGTCATGTGACTGACAGCTGCCGTATTTCCTATATGGTACATTTGTTTCTCTTGTAGTTTTGCTGCTTATTAATCAGATTTTTATTGTTGAAGGATAATACCAGACTTGTGTGTGTTTTAGGGCGATTATGTGGCGAGGTTGGTGTATGTGTGGTGAAATGTGTGCTGAGGGTGGTATATGTGTTCAAGCACGTGGTAGTGTGAGGCGCATTTTGTGTGTGTGTTCATATCCCCGTGTGTGGTGAGTATCCTATGTCGGGGCCCCACCTTAGCAACTGTATGGTATATACTGTTTGGCGGCATCGCTCTCATTCTTTAAGTCCCCCTTTTTCACATCTGGTAGCTGTCAATTTTCCTCCAACACATTTCCTTTCACTTTTTCCCCATTATGTAGATAGGGACAAAATTGTTTGGTGAACTGGAACGCTCAGAGTTAAAATTTCGCCTCACAACATAGCCTATGACGATCTCGGGGTCCAGACGTGTGACTGTGCAAAATTTTGTGGCTATAGCTGACAGCTGTCGATTTTCCTCCAACACTTTTCCTTTCCCTTTTTCCCCATTATGTAGATAGGGGCAAAATTGTTTGTTGAATTGGAATGCGCGGGGTTAAAATTTCACCTCACAACATAGCCTATGACGCTCCAGGGGTCCAGACGTGTGATTGTGCAAAATTTTGTGGCTATAGCTGACAGCTGTCGATTTTCCTCCAACACTTTTCCTTTCCCTTTTTCCCCATTATGTAGATAAGGGCAAAATTTTTTGGTGAACTGGAACGCGCGGGGTTAAAATTTTGCCTCATAACATAGCCTATGCCGCTCTCGGGGTCCAGACTTGTGACTGTGCAAAATTTTGTGGCTGTAGTTGCGACGATGTAGATGCCAATCCCGGATATACATACATACATATATACATACATACATACACACACACATTCAGCTTTATATATTAGATAGTCATTTTTTTCAGTAACTGCATAGTCTTTTGCCCAGGTTCATCCACTACGATTAGGGTTGTAAACAGGGGCGTAACTACAATAGGTGCAGGGGTTGCAGTAGCCTAAGCGGCCCCAAAAGTACCTTTGGCCTATAGGAAAAGACTATTCATATTAAAGATTTGCAATAATTGGGGGCCCCGTTAGACCTTTTGCATCGGGGCCCATGAGCTTCAAGTTACGCCACTGCTTGTAAATATTGTTAACTGAGTTCCATGATCCTATAGCTATGCCTCTGTTTAAGATTGCGGCTCTAGTTGGCATGTCTTGGGATCTGGTCTACCCTCCCATAACCATTCTGGGTGAATTTATTACAACATTCAATCCCCAAACCCTGAACATACCTACATTACTGAGAAACATTGAGGGTGATTGTGACCTCAGTAAAGCAGATGTTAAGACCCCCACCCAACCCCCATAACTATGGAAGAGAAAATCAGAGTCAGCAGGCTCAGGTAGGAATACAATGCTCATAATCCTGCAAACTAGTTGTGGATGACCTCAACCGAGCTCCGGATCTTGTAGGAAGGTCAACAAGAGATTTTATCTGTGAAGAGAGGAATCATTCTCTCACATAAATGATCATTGCTCTGACAGGGGAGAACTAACAGTATCCTAGGATGGAGGATTCAAAAAAGGGAAATATATGGTCATCCGGGACAGCAACATTGATAGATGATAGATAGATAGATAGATAGATAGATAGATAGATAGATAGATAGATAGATAGATAGATAGATAGATAATTTTGAACATATATAGATTTGTGATAGAATAGATGCACAAATAGATAGATCGATCAATATATAACCTAAAGAAAAGATACAGCACTGCAATAAATGAAAAATAAGTGCAAAGCTCTCCAAAAACAAGTTACCCACTAGTCCAATAACCAGTGGCGTAACTTGAAGCTCAAGGGCCCCCAATGGGAAAGCCCAAATGCGGCCCCCAATTATTGCAAATGTTCAATAGCAATAGTTTTTTTCTATAGGCCATAGGACTTTTGGGGCCCCCTAGGCTCCAGGGCCCGGGTGCGATTAGAACTCCTGCACTTGTTGTAGTTACGCTCTTGCCAATAACATAATTACCAAAAAAGCAGAGGATGGATAAGGGTGGGCTACCACCAAAATGTCGCCACGTCATATGGGCAGAATAAATCCTTTATTGAATTTTTTGGAACAATGCCTCTGCTTTTTGGTAGTCAGATTGATCAATTGATAGGTTTGTTATTTCCATAGCCAGGCCTATGCATAGTGATAGACTGTTCTCAGTAGAACTTTCTGCCCAGCTTGTCAAGGAAGGAGAAGAGCCTCTGTAGTAGCCAAGAAGACTCTTTCTGCAGGGAATGTAATAAATGAGAAAATTTCAGCTGCCAGAAGGGGAAGGAGACATATTATGAACATAGCCTACTTCCAGCAGCACAAATTAACAGTAACACCAACAGGGACCCATGGAACAAAAAGTAGATCAAAAAAGTATGTTTTTTACTAAAAAAAACGATTTTTTTTCTCACAGTTTCCTACTCTGCACAATTGCAATGTATCCATAAAATTGAATGCTAAACTGTGGCATCCATTTTTTCAAACATATACTAGTATGGGCGAGTGTGATCCGATTTCAGCATTCTGTGATTTTGATCATCTAATTCATACGGTCATCTGAATGAGTCCTTATAAACACCCATGAAGGATTTTTGGTATGATAATGACTTATGGGATAAATCCCTTTAATCAGCCATTTTGGATGTACCATAGTGCACTGGCAGTGTGTCATCATGGCAGAAAGAAAATAGACTTGTGTTACATCAAGGCCTTTGATGTAGGAGAGGACTTACCGTAACTCTCAAACAACCGGCAGGGGAAGGAAGGTGCAAGGAAGTTCTTAAATAGCAGCACTGCCTGGTGCTGACATGTATACAGAGAAGGAGCCGATATAACTTCTTAAGAAGAATGACATGTCTATAAATCATATATATCAATTCCAGCATTCTAGTATTAATATTTTCTTGCATGTATGTCACTCATACAGATAAGGTAAAAAATGTTTATATCGTGTTAGCCAGTAGATAGAAAAATCTTAGAATCTGAGAGTCCTCAGTGGTTGATACCTTCTAATGGCTAACTGAAAAGGTGGTAAACATAGCAAGCTTTTGGGACACTATGGCCTCTTCATTAGGTTAATAATGAGACAAATTCTGAAGACACACACATATATACATGTGCAGGGTAGGATTACCCTGCTTGTGTATATATGTGTGTGTCTTCAGAATTTGTGTCATTATAGCCTGATGAAGGGGCCCCAGTGTCTCGAAAGCTTGCCATACTTACCATCTTTTCAGTTAGCCATTAGAAGGTATCAACCACTGAGGACTCTCAGATTCTAAGATTTTTCTGTCACTCATACATTCATTTATTTTCCATTTTAAATGAATATTTAGACAGAATCATTGTAGAGATGAAGAATTAAACTATAGCTTATCTGTTGGACATTCAGACCCAAAAAGTATAAAAACAAGTGGCTCTAAAAGTGGCCATGCCCAGAGGTGTAACTACAATAGGTGCAGGGGCTGTAATCGCACCCAGGCCCTGGAGCCTGGGGGGCCCCAAAAGTCCTTTTGTCCTATAGAAAAAGACTATTGATATTAAAGATTTATAATATTTGGGGCCCTGTTGGAGTTTTCACCTCAGGGCCCAGTAGCTTCAAGTTCCACCACTGGCTACGCATATTAGATATCTGTCAGCCTACAGGTATTTCTCCAACTTCCTATATACACATCCATGGTTCGGCCATGTATGAATGTGTTTTTCTTGGGGAGTTCGGACTTAGCTGGTGCCATGCACTCCTGGCGGCAACCTAACTTGAGAAATAGCACACCTACTCCTTCTTTTCCCCTGACATCATCTAGTAGGGGACAGTTGAAAGACTCCATAGACAAAAATGATCAACTGGTGGGTCCAACATAAATCGAATGTGTATGACCAACTAAATAGGGTTGTCACTTTTTAGAAAATGTTTCCTTGTTAATATTCATTATATACAGCACTATTAATTCTAGAACACTTTACATACATTTACAGCACTGTCCCCATTGGGGCTCACAATCTAAATTCACTATTAGTATGTCTTTGTAGTGTGGGAGGAAACCGGAGAACACCCACACAAACACAGGGAGAACATACAAACTCCTTGCAGATGTTTCCTTGGTGGGATTTGAACCTAGGTCATGAGTGCTACAAGGCTGCAGTGCTAACCACTGAGCCACCATATATAATACAGTGCTAACCACTGAGCCACCATACAGTGCTAACCACTGAGCCACCATACAATGCTAACCACTGAGCCACCATACAGTGCTAACCACTGAGCCACCATACAGTGCTAACCACTGAGCCACTGTATATAATACAGTGCTAACCACTGAGCCACCATACAGTGCTAACCACTGAGCCACCATATACAGTGCTAACCACTGAGCCACCATACAGTGCCAACCACTGAGCCACCATATATAATACAGTGCTAACCACTGAGCCACCATACAGTGCTAACCACTGAGCCACCATATATAATACAGTGCTAACCACTGAGCCACCATACAGTGCTAACCACTGAGCCACTGTATATAATACAGTGCTAACCACTGAGCCACTGTATGTAATACACTGCCAACCACTGAGCCACCATACAGCTGGAGCAAAATGTCATAAAAAGTAAATCCCTCTGTCCGCACTTATCTTGCCTATAATATAAAGTAATATATTACATGGGTCTGTGTTACCTTGTGTCTTGCAATGGTCAATCCACTTTATATACTAAAGAATAATAATGATTTTCTGATATTCCATAGATCTGAGATTGACACCAGCTCTTCTCTAATTCCTTGAAATCCATCCTGTTTCCTATTGCGGTATTCTCCGCGGCCAGGAAGGGGTTAATAAAGAGCAGGTGATGAAACTCCTGAAGGTTCTGAAGCTTCTGATGCAATAGGATCCAGGAAGGGGGGATGTGAAATCCCCTTAGACCTGACTGTAAATTTAGCAACAAGGTAGAGAGTGTTGTTTACAGATAAGAGGCGATATTGTGGTGTCCAGTATGTAAAGGGTTATATACACCATGGCTTCCATTACAGATGACGGCGCTCGGGCAACACGTTTGTATGGGAATGTATATGTGATATGTCATGAATATAACATTGCATGGTTGGATGGTACAGAACATAGGAAGGGTTGAAGAAGAAGAAGAAGAAGAAGAAGAAGAAGGAGCGGTCATGGATAAAAAAAACCCTTTTTTGGAGCACAAGTTGAAAATATCACCTGGAAGAAACCGGTTCAGCTGGTTCTGCAAATTGTATTCGTTGTATTCCAGTTGTCTTCTGCTGCCAAAACAGGGAGTAAAGAGGCGAATATTACCATATCCATATGTGTGTCAAGTGTCTACAAGGCTCAGGCGGAAATGAAGAACAAACAACAATAAAGCAAGGCTAAAACTGAAATAGACCTTCAGATACGGGACTTTTCCCCTATAAAAATCATACTTGTATGGCAGATTTTGGTAAATTTGTTGTATAGCAAAACTAAGTAAATGAGGGGGCTTCAGAGCATTTTAGCTCTGGCCAAGGGTTTGGAACATTTTGCCCCCTCAGTTATAGACAGCCACCCCTCGCCTTATGGTGAGTGACCACACTCACTTTGGAGCTCTGCCTGATCTAATAAACCCTAACCCTAGACACACTGACACTGCAGGGGCGAGAACCTGCTACCACAGGATCAGTTAGAGAAAGGAGAACCATGAGTCACCACGGTAATGATAAAAAACCACAGTTTTTATTGAAATATTCACTAACAACATACTGTAAAAATCACATAATCCCAGTGAAGCTGATTCCCACCTACATTTGTAGTGGAGTGTATGTCCATGTAATGTATCACAATATGAAAAAACAGATTCAGCTCCAAACCCTCAATTTTTAGTACATAGGTGCATGTTTATTGTTAAAAAAAAACTTTGTATGTTAACCCGTGTCCACATTAGATAGAACAGCATCAAATATTTAACATATAAAATACATGTAAGGTAAGAACGCAAAGGCAATCAATATAAATCATATATATTCATTTATATAGCACTATTAATCCCACGGTGCTTTACATACATTAATAATACTGTCCCCATTGGGGCTCACAATCTAAACGTCCTATCAGTATATCCATGGAGTGTGGGATGAATCTAGTGGAAGCTGACACACAAACACAGGGAGAAACATACACACTCCTTGCAGATGTTATCCTTGGTGGGAATTGAACCCTGAACCTCAGGGCTGCATGGCTGCAGTGCTAACCACTGAGCCACCATACAGTGCTAACTGCTAAGCCACCCATAAAGTCACAAAACAATATAGGCATCCTAGACCCAAATAAGGTACAGTTTATACTGGTACTTAAATCAAGCCAAAGAAGTATAAAAAGTGCTAATGTATTTATCTATATGATAATATAAAGACTGCACTGTTATTGAAATGGCTGATAGTGTACAGATATTCAGTTACTGCCTGCACATATGTGACCTTATGAAAGTAATTTAACAGATATAACACAAGTGATCATTTATAAATTATCCAAACGATCAAAAATCCAGGTCATTATTGGTACTACTTACCTTTTATGGAGTGTGGCAGCACTTTAGCGTGTGAACCCAACGCACGTTTCAAGAATATCGCTTCCTCCAGGGTATCAGTGTGTGTAGGGGTCGATTTCTCATACCTTCTGTCTTGTCTGCAACAGCGGATGCTCACGTTCAGTATTTGGTGAGTTTTTTACCTCAGGATTTGTAGCCAAAACCAGCAGTGGGTGATAAATACAGAAGTGGTGACCTGTTTCTATTATACTTTTCCATGGATTGTTCCACTCCTGGTTTTGACTTACAAAACCTGAGGTAAAAAATTCACCAAATACTGAGGTAGAAAACTCACCAAATACTCAATGTCTAAACATGGTCTATGGATGGAGATGTCAGTGTGTGTGTGCTCTCATATACCAATCCTGTGCAGTCAGCGGCTGCCAAACACAAGTGCAGTGTCATGGGTGTATCAGAAGCCACAGACGAGGATGCAGGTATGAGAAGTTGACCCCTATGCACACTGACACTGTGTGTACTCTTGGCCCCTGCATGTCAGTGTGTGCAGACCTGGAGATTTAATTAACACAATGCTCCAAAGTGACTGCTGTCAATCACCGTCTGACTACATGGGGAGCAGAGGAAAATGGTAATAAAGGGTGTAAAACGGGGCACAGATTCCCCCCATTTAAATTAGTAAAGCCATTTTTCCATACAACACATTTACTGAAATGTACTATACAGGAATAATGTATTGTAAGGATTATGTTGTCTTTTTCCAGACTGACCACCAGTGGCTGCTAATATTCACTTTGCTAATTTATGCTGCAGTTCTATTCCTTACCACTGGAGGCTGCTATTGTGTTCTGGCAAATCGCACTTTAGTAAGATGGATGCTGCTGAACCTGTGAAAGCCATCTTGTTATCTGTTTGGGCCTACTTATCCACATGTGAAGTTCATTCAGTGCTTGAGTATTGTGTTTAGTTCAGTCTAGCTTCAGTCTCCTGCTCAGAACAGTCTTGCCCAGTTATCTCTCATCTAATCCGGATTGTTTCCAGAAATGTCCACTCCTGCAACCTATGACTTCTTCCACTGCCTGTTGGTTCCTGCTTGTGCCCTTCAGCCACCAGATTCGAGAGAGTGTTCCACCAGTATCGTAAGATGTACATAGGGGCAAGGTCCCTTATATAAATGCCTAAATTGTTCAATTTGAGTTTTGGGGGGTGATCACTCCCTTTAAAAAGTGGCTGGAAAATCTCAGTCAACTTATTATGTACATTTGCCAATTCATAACACCTTTTTCTTTTCAGGAATGCTTGGCACAACAGAAACAAATAGAGGGGTCAGCACAGAGATTTTTCCCATCAGCCTTCCACAGAAGGACGTGACACGCCCACTCCAGGGCCAGAGGTACTCAGGAACCGGGGAGAAGTTGTTCTTCACTCTCGGTTCTTTTCACGGGAACAGACTGTGGCCGAGACCCGGTCCTGTGACCCTGGAAGTGTCATTTAATGACAAGGGTTGATGGGGAAGACAGGGAACAGGGGTATTTGTAACGCCTGCGGTACACGGCCAAGGGCAGCTGCTGCTGCTTCAGAACCTCTGGGGACAGTGACCGGCAGCTTGGATGGTTTCGCTCCCCACAGGTGGAGCGCAGTCCCCAGGGCAGTTGAAAGGAGTGTTTAGTTTGTACCTTGGCAGATGTTCATTAGATCATCAGCACCCCGATGTCTCATGTGGTCTCTGCGGCTGGTGGTCACCGCTAAAGAAAGTCTCACACATCACAGCTGGAGTTCTGTTACTTTTGCTCAGTTGTTTCAGCATGGCCGCCGGGTGCTTCCCTTACCAACCTCCGGTTCAGTGTCGTCTCAAGAACCGGTACATTGCAGTCGAGCATCTGTTGATGTTCCTCTCTCTCTTACTGGTAAAGTAGTTTCTTCTCTGGGGCGAGCATGACACAGCTCCAGTTCCCAGACTCTCAGCGCCTCCGCACACAGAGCTCAGGTACCGACAGCCACGGGTGCTCAGTTGTACCCCTCCCGGGTACTGTCCCTAGTATGGCCACCTTCTCCAAGTTGTGTCGGGTGTTCGGCCACAGCTCCTGTTAGTAATTCGGGGCCTCCGGTTCAACGGTTCGGGCATACAGCATCTGCGCCGTGTTCAGGGAGGGTTCCCTGTATTGTCCACCAGCCCTTCTGTTCTCTCACCAGATACAGGTGTATGGGGATCTATGTCTTGCTCCGTACCCCAAGGGCTCCGTTCTTCCTCCACACTCGTCGGTCCCTCCCTCTCGGGGAGAGCGTGTATGTGCTCCAGCCCACGGGAGCTAACACCTCCTTCTCCTTCTATACCACTCTACTACTCTGTCTTGTTCTGCTCCTGCACTGCTCTCCCCCTCCCCCGGCTACGCTTGGGCACTCCCACCGTATCGGGGTCCTAAGTGTTGTGTGTGTGTGTGTGGCTCGACTGCACCATCCCAGCACCTGGAGGGCAGAGGCACAACTCTCCCTCTAGTGGAGGAGTGCATTACCTCTGGTGGTGGCCTACCCAGTGGGGCACCACAGACACACAAGTTGAATAGGTGTTGCCCAAGTCAGACAACCTATTTAAAGGGAAATTGAATTGTAAAAATTTTAGATAACTATGGTGGAGTCCATGATGGAGGCCTCCCACTGCAAAGTGGTGGACACCTACTAGAAGTTACAAGTTGGGGTTCAGATATATGGAGTTCTAGGATTCTAGATCATTCTGGGAATGAGCAGAGATCCCACCTTAGATTCAACATCAGTCATTTCTATTACTGTTGCTCTCTCTTTGTATATTATTCAGTGCACCCTTGGCCGTCTTAAGGGCCCGTTTCACGCTTCAATGTCCCAGCGATCCGACCAATGATCCGACTTGACCTAGATCACTGGAACATCGTTAATTGATCGCTAGTGTGGTGTCACAGGTACAGCTATCGCGAACGACGCAGCAACGATTCCACGACAAGCGAACGACACTTGCGGTCGTTTGATCGCCTATGTCCTTCAGTTCTGAATAGGTGAAGTCGTTAATGACATCGTTATCAAGGTGTCGCACACACCGATGCTGCAGGTGGAACGGACGATCAACGACTGATTTAAGGTCGTGATCATAAACCTCTGATCAACAATCAGCCGACTTATCGTTGATTGTATGTACGTGCCACACACAACAACGTTATGACGTCGTAGCAACGCCCCAAAAACCGTGATGTATCAACGATATTGTTAACGATATCACAGTGTGAAACGGGCCCTTTACACTCTCTTTGTGCCCCCTCCCTCATATAGAAAGGTCATTGTGTATGTGAATCACTATGAAGAACACATGAACAGCCTCATGGAACAGAAAAGCTGGGAAGAGAAGGAATTTCATATATGTTCCATTACAAGAAGAACAGGACCAGCCAGGCAGGATATTCAGCATTACATCCATCACCAACATTCTCCTTAGTTATAGATATGAACATAATAACAAGTGTGGTCTGCACAGGAAGATATGTTGCGAAAATCAGAAGGCTGTACATATTTTTCACAAATTTAAGCACTGACGATGTCTGACGTATCCCATCAACTCAATGGGGTCTGTAAGGTTACACCGAGGTGATGTTTTGCTTGAAAAATTAGGCACCATTCTTCCCCTCCATTAAGAAATCTATAACCAAGCCTATAAAGGAACAGAGGTGTAACGTTCATGAAGGTAACTAATGTGGCCACTATGGGGCCCGAAACTTGGGGGACCCAATGGATTGCTGCTGGATCTACTCTAACAAGATGATTACTAGACATGTGGATATAGTCTAAAGGTACCTTAACACGCTGCCATATCGCAGGCGAGATGGCTGGCAATTCACGAATTTGGTGATGTGGAAACCACATCGCATGTGCGTAGTGGCATGTGACTGGGCGATTCTACGTCGAGAAATCGCCGGTGGAGCGTCGCCTGATTGCCCTGCCCTGCAGTGAAATCAGGCGATATCCACCAGGCGATCTCAGCGCTTCGTGGCGTGTGACAGGGCGATAGCAATGTAAAAAGCGAGCTCAGACATTTTGGAATCAATCCCGTAGGCGTGCCTGAGTGTGCTGTTTCCCGTGCCCCGTCTGCGACGATTGGTGGCTTGGTGGTAACGCAGTTGTATAGGCCAATCGGAGTGGTAGGGGCGCGGTGTAACACACTCTGGCACGCCTATCTCCTCGCCGCGGCCAAATTCTACACCCACATCGCTGATGTGGTGGTGGCATCTGATGTGGCGATGTGAGAAGGGAAGATCTTGGTCAGGCGATATCCACCAGGCGATCTCAGCGTTTCGTGGCGTGTGACAGGGCGATAGCAATGTAGAAAGCGAGCTCAAACATTTTGGAATCAATCCCATAGGCGTGCCTGAGCGTGCTGTTTCCCGTGCCCCGTCTGCGACGATTGGTGGCTTGGTGGTAACGCAGTTGTATAGGCCAATCGGAGTGGTAGGGGCACGGTGTAACACACTCTGGCACGCCTATCTCCTCGCCGCGGCCAAACTCTACACCCACATCGCTGATGTGATGGTGGTGTCTGATGTAGCGATGTGAGAAGGGAAGATCTTGGTCAGGCGATTTCCGGAACACAGGATTGCCCGTGATCGCACGCGAAATCGCTATGTGGGAGAACTCCACAGCGATCTGAAAAAAGTGCCTGGAACGTGCGCGCTCGCGTCAATTTGCCAGCGATATGGAAGCCTTATGGCGGCGTGTGACGGTACCTTAATGCTATGTTCACACTATGTGTTTCTGATTTACTTTTTCTTGTGTGTTTCTCTTTTTCAGCTGGAAATCTGGATTAGCTTTTCAAAAAGAATGGATCAGAAACGGATCATCCATTTTTGATCCGTTTTGGCTGCGTTTTTTCTGGTACGTTTTTTAAAGCCATAGACAATGGTTTCAATGGGAAAAGTGGATCAGAAAAACGCAACCATAATTGACATGGGGATAAGAAAAAATGTAAGAGCTCACCATGCCTGGAATTTCTGTGCTTATTTCAACCATCCGTAGGCACCTACTGGTGCATAAACTCGAAAGTGCCCAATTCCACTGAGACTCATGCAACAAGGAAGAAATGGAATAGTCCGGCACATCCAGGTGTATTTGAAAAAATTTCTTCTTTATTAAGACATTTTTAAAGGGAATATGTCAACAGGTTTTTGCCATCCCATCTGAGAGCAGCATAATGTAGAGATAGAGACCCTGATTCCAGCGATGTGTCATTTACTGAGCTGCTTGCTGTTATTTTGATAAAATTGATGTTTTCTGTGCTGCAGGTTAGCAGCTCATGAATATGCTGGACTATCTAGAGTAGTCCTCTAATGATAATCTACACCTGATTAAACAGTGATTTTATCAAAACTACACTGAGCAGCCCGGTAAGGCTGGCTTCACACCACAGTTTTTGTCTGTAAGGGTACCTTTACACGCCGCCACGGCAGGCTGGATACATCGCGCTACTTCACGTGCACGAGCACGCTCAAACGGCTACAAACGGTCAACGCACCCTCTTTACACGCCGCCACAAGGTGCGCTACGCCACGCTACATCTATAGCTAGCTACATCGCCGGGTGTCTCAAGTAGCCAGCTGTTGCTCATTTACACACCGCTACAACCAGCTACTATGGGCGGACCTGGTGCAGCAGGGACAGCACATAGGCGTGCTCCAATTGTGGATTACAAGACTTCCGTACGCTGATAGGACGAAGCAATAACATCCTGATTGGGCAGGCATCGCAGGAGGCTGAGTAATACAGCACGCTCGAGCGATTGTGTAGTGTGACTCGTCAGCTCCTTAAATATGCCTCCCTATGCAGCGACTACCAATCGTCATGCAGCAGCTTCCACCAATGATCGCACATGGGGCGCGGTAACATGGAGCCGAGGTCACGCCTTAGCTACATTGCAGCTACAGCCCCGGGTGTCCAGAGTTCCCTTCCGTTGCTTCTTTACACGCCGATACAGCTCGCTACCATCGGCGATATAGCCATCTGTTTTCGAGCAGAGCCCATAAACAGATGTATCTGTCGCCGGCTGTAGCGTCGCGTCTTCAGACGCCGCTACGACGGGCTACATTGACGCTACAAGCTACATTTGTAAAACCAAAATTGTTGTCCTTACAATGTACGTCAAAGATTTGGCCAGTGGCCAGGATGGACCCCTCCTATATATATACATTTAATCATACAAAAAGTGGGAGGTTTCAGGTCCTTTTAAATTATATATATCAAGTCAATTATGTCATATTTTCATGAATTTATTTAGTCAATAGTTTATACATATAAATAATTCATTTTATAACACAATTTTTACATAAGATATACATACATTTCATTTACTTGTTTATTTCATAGAAGATCAAGATATTAAAGTGACGTCGTGACATTAAAATTTCCATGTAGCTGGTAATCCCTTTTTACATGGACCAGGGACAGTGGACAAAGTTTTGTGGGCATTGGATCAGATTTTGATTCATGTATGCAGTGCATATCCAGTTTACCCCTCCATTGAGGATTAGAGGTTGGCTACGTGGTAAATATACAACCCCCATTTGGGAGAATCCTGCAGAGTAGTATTAGATATTACCTATAGGGCTCGTGCAGTTTATCCGTCCCTGGGGGAGTAATAGTTGCTATCTGCCCTGTGTAACTAGCATACACTTATTTGCATCGATCCTATCAAGGGTATACATCACCCTCCCACAACTCCACACTTACCCATGTCCTGTATTGGGATAGAGTACCGGGTGCCCCCAGACGCGTTTCGCTTTGGGCTTTCTCAATGGGGTCCGTTTTAGCCCGCCGGCCGGCATCTTTTTATACCTACATTGAGATCCCTCACATGTGTGTCCCATTTCCCGGTCCGCCTCTTCCCTCGCGACTCGCGGCCAATCCCGAGGCAGGAGAGTCAGTGGCCACCTGTTCTCATCCAGCCAATCCGGGATGCCTGCGACGTCACCGGGGGGCGGAGCCGGATGTTACACAATAGAATCTTTCACCAATGGCGCCATAGTTTGGGCGGAAGTGCGGTTTCCGCCATCTTAGAGGCTGGTGTGTCAGCAGACACCCATAGTAGCCTTACAATAAGGGCGGAAATCGCAACCCCGCCATTTTTGACCTGGGCACTTCACTAAAATCACGCAGATAAACACTTTTTACGGTATTGGGGCGATCACAGTCATGGGAATGCATATAAAGAATGCAGCACTGTATAAACAGCGCTGTATGCCATTATCTCAAAATGGCCCGTAAATTAGGTATGATTTCCCGGATGCGGCTTATTCACTTTCATATGTATGAAAGGTTTGTGTATCCATCAAACAATACCCCCACCCCCATGCGTTTCACGGGAGGGAGGATTGCCATCAGGTACACATCTCTCTATTATCCACTTACATACCTCAGTTTACCGCCGCAATCAAAGAGGCTCTTTCACATACAACAAACCTATATGAAACCCTGGCATAATTTCCCATACATGCAATCTCCACAACTATAAAAAATCTTTTTTCTTCCCCCATATAGGGATTAGCTGCTGAGTGAAGTCCATCGGTGATTATTCAGAGGGTATCCTCTCAGTCAGATGTCAATGGCCGACGGTTGCATATTAACATACTCATATCTGGAAAACTAGGAAAGTGAAAGTGCATTAAAATCAATTAAAAACACTAAATAAAAAGATCACAAAGTCAGCAGTTTACAGCAAAAAACAAGTCCTCTATAGGAAGGGCACAAAACTCAGTTTCTCATTTAATCCCTTCGGGCTCATTGTATCTAATTTTACAATCCACTTGCATTCCAACTGTGCTAGCCTCTTACTGTAATTCCCACCCCGTGATCCCAAATCTAGGGTGTCAATACCTCTGGCCTTCAGGCCTGCTGGGTCGCAATTATGTTGTTTTTTGAAATGTCGGGGTATGGTCTTTATCAAAGGGTCATCCATTTCCAATTTCGCCGCAGCTTTAATATCACGTACATGCTCTCCGATTCTCATGCGTAACTCCCGTGTGGTTAGTCCAATGTAGACTAAACCACACGGGCATGTAACGTAATATATAACATTGGTTGTGGAACAACTTATGTATTTCATGATCTTATACTCTTTTTCACCCTTACTATCCGTAAAGGTTGTAGATCTAACCATACTCCGACATCCCTTGCAATCCCCGCAGGGGTAGAAGCCTATCCTAGGTTTTGTGTCTCCTATTAGTGATGGGCGAATCCTAAATTACTCGGAATCGCTTGACTCTAGCGAGTCCGAGCCCAGGACTCGCTACTCGTTGCGAGTCTAGCGAGTCCAATGTTAATGAATGGGGAAGCGAGTAATAGCGAGTAGTGTGAGATTTACAAATCGCAGATGTGTCTCGGAAGCTTCAGCCTGAAGCAATCCTAGTTTTGTCATTTATTTGCATTGCTCGTTTACTTTGTAAGTAATCACTGACTCGCACTGATAAGAGTCCTGTCTCCTCTGTGCTGGCTGCCAGCTCCAGGGTCCTAGAGCCTGCCTGCTGCCTGATGTAGTAGTGCTGAGATTGTTCTCAGTCTGCTCATTCCCTGTGTACAGACATGAATGTCTGTGCACAGAGATGATGTAGCAGAGCTGAGATTGTTCTCAGTCTGCTCATTCCCTGTGCATAGAGATCTATATCTATACACAGGGGATGTAGCAGAGAGGACATCGCGTTTTGGACTGCGTCGGACGGAAGAGGATTTTTTTAATTAAAGATGGAGTCCCTAATGGCTTTTTTTTTTATTTCTAATAAAAAATTTTCTTTGTGTTGTGTTTTTTTTAAAACAATTTAATAGAAATTCATGGCGGTCATGTCTAATATTGGCGTGACCACCATAAATTTCGGGCTTAGGGCCAGCTGATAATACAAAGCTGGCCCTAACCCCTTCATTACCCAGCGTGCCACCGCTACCAGGGCCGCTGGAAGAGCGGGGTTCAGCGTCAGAGGATGGCGCTTCAATGAACGCGCCATCTTCTGGGGCGGCTGCGGGCTGCAATTTGCAGCGGGGGGTGCCCAGAAAGCTTGGGCATCCCTGCGCTGCGGATTCCAGCCCCCAGCTGCTTAGCTGTACCTGGCTAGACATAGAAATTGCGCGGAGCCCCACGCATTTTTTTTAAATTATTTCATGAAATTCTGAGATTCTGACTCTGAGACTCTGACTCTGAAATTCATTAAATAATTTTAAAAAAATGCGTGGGGCTCCGCGCAATTTCTATGTCTAGCCAGGTACAGCTAAGCAGCTGAGGGCTGGAATCCGCAGCGCAGGGATGCCCAAGCTTTCTGGGCACCCCCCGCTGCAAATTGCAGCCCGCAGCCGCCCCAGAAGATGGCGCGTTCATTGAAGCGCCATCCTCTGGCGCTGAACCCCGCTCTTCCAGCGGCCCTGGTGGCGGTAGCACGCTGGGTAATAAAGGGGTTAATACCAGCTTTGTTATACAAGCTGGTATTAAGCCCGAGATTCTTAATGTCAGGCCACGTTTGACCCAGCCACTAAGAATCTCCAATAAAGGGTTAAAAAAACACAGAGAAAATCTTTTATTTGAAATAAAAAAAAAAGCCATTAGGGACTCCATCTTTAATTAAAAAAATCCTCTTCCGTCCGACGTAGTCCAAAACGCGATGTCCTCTCTGCTACATGCACAGGGAATGAGCAGACTGAGAACAATCTCAGCACTGCTACATCATGTCTGTGAGCAGGCAGGTTCTAGGACCCTGGAGCTGCACAGAGAAGACAGCTGGACTCGGCTCGCAAAGAAACAGCAGTTACTTTGCAAGTCTCCCTGCTATCACTGGCACAGTAGCCAGTGATGACTCGCACGAGTCCAATGCAAACAATGGCAATCCTAGTTTTGTCAGTGTTTCTGACAAAACTAGGATTGATATTGATTTGCATTGGACTCGTGCGAGTCATCACTGGGAAACTCGCCGAGTACCGAGTCCTGCGAGTCCCTTACTACTCGCCGAGTAACGAGTCCTAGCGAGTAGATTCGCCCATCCCTATCTCCTATGGTGGGTTGGTTTTTCTGCACGTAATGGCTATGCACTATTGTATCCCTTAAATTACGACCCCTCCTCGCAGTCATGGCTGGATGGGCTGTCAGTACTTGTTTGAAGGAATCTTCCCTCCTCAATATGTCCCAATGTTGTTTTAGGATTTGTTTCATGCTGCCCCACTGATCATTAAATGTAGAGATAAATCTGATTATTTTCTGATCAGTTTCTCTCAATTTTGGTTTTGGGATAAGTAGATTATCTCTAGAGGTTCTCAAAGCTCTTTGATATCCATTTTTTATGCTTTTTTTTGTATATCCTCTCGCCAAAAATCTTTCCCTCAAGTCACACGCCTGTTCCTGAAAATAGCTCTCTGTAGAGCAGACCCTCCTGGCCCTTAAAAATTGGCCAGTGGGAATCGCTGTTATTGTGGATGGCGTGTGACCAGCTACTATGGGCGGACCTGGTGCAGCAGGGACAGCACATAGGCGTGCTCCAATTGTGGATTACAAGACTTCCGTACGCTGATAGGACGAAGCAATAACATCCTGATTGGGCAGGCATCGCAGGAGGCTGAGTAATACAGCACGCTCGAGCGATTGTGTAGTGTGACTCGTCAGCTCCTTAAATATGCCTCCCTATGCAGCGACTACCAATCGTCATGCAGCAGCTTCCACCAATGATCGCACATGGGGCGCGGTAACATGGAGCCGAGGTCACGCCTTAGCTACATTGCAGCTACAGCCCCGGGTGTCCAGAGTTCCCTTCCGTTGCTTCTTTACACGCCGATACAGCTCGCTACCATCGGCGATATAGCCATCTGTTTTCGAGCAGAGCCCATAAACAGATGTATCTGTCGCCGGCTGTAGCGTCGCGTCTTCAGACGCCGCTACGACAGGCTACATTGACGCTACAAGCTACATTTGTAGCCTGTAGCGCGATGTATCCAGCCTGCCGTGGCGGCGTGTAAAGGTACCCTAAGGGTAGGGACACACTTCAGTTCCTGATCAGTTTTCCTGATCAGTTTTCCTGATCAGTGTTCATCAGTTTGTGTGCCAAAATCAGGAGTGAACCTTGCAGAGAAAAAGTATAATTGAAAGATTGACACCTGTGGTGGGTTTTGGAGTCACTCCTAGTTTTGGCACACAAACTGATGAACACTGATCAGGAAAACTGATCAGGAACTGAAGTGTGTCCCTAACCTAAGGCTAGGGTCAGACCTGCGTGTGTCCCTAGCCTGGCGGATCCGGCAAAAACGTAGAAAACTTCTGCCTCAGCGCATAGCGTTAACAGCAGGTAACACTATGCGCTGCCTGTCTATTGATCCCTATGGCAACCGGACGCTCCACAGAGATCTCCAAGATATGCACTTTTGTAGAGCGCACTAGAAAACACTGCAAACTGCGTTTCCTGTGTGCTGTGCAAAAGTGCATATCCTGTGGAGCCAGAGGCTGCAGTAAGCGTCCAGTTGCCATAGGGATTAATAGACAGGCAGCGCATAGAGTTACCTGCTGGTAACGCTATGTGCTGAGGCAGAAACCAGACAGAACTCAAACCAGACAGAACTTGATGCACAAAACTGTGGTGTGAAGCTAGCCTAAGTGACACATCGTTGGAATCAGAGTCTCTGGCCCTACATTAGGCTACTCTCAGATTAGGAGGCAAAAACCTAGTGGGAGTTTCCTTTTAAAAAGGTAAAATAATGGTCTACAAGATCTTAAGGCAGTCTCTCTGATGCTTTTGTGACGCTGACAGTGTCCTTAATCATAAAAATCTGATTAAGGACGCTATGAGGGTCACAAAAGTGTCAAAAATATTAGAATCTGAGAATCCTTAGTGGTTGATACCTTTTAATAACTAACTGAAAAGATTGTAAGCAAAGGCAAAGCAAGCTTTTGAGACACTATGGCCTCTTCATCAGGCTTAATGATACAACTTCTGGAGAAACACATAGGCTAGGGTCACACTTAAAACTAGAATTGCGTTCACTGCATCCAGATCCGGATGCGGTGAACGCAATTGCCTTTACACACATTTTTGTGGAAAAATGTGTGCAGAATACCGCACTGCAGTAACCGGATTGCTCAGGATGTGTAATCCTGAGCAATGCGGCTACTGCATAGTTTGCTCATCCCTGCTGTTGCAGGGATGAGCAAACTGTTCTCTGTATTGTAAATAGGTACATTTAATAAATAAATGCTTGCTTGAGGTCTCTAGGGGGGCTTAGTCCCCCTAGAGACCAGACACCCTCTCAGGTGGGCTTCTCCTGTACTGTCCACATGCGACGGGCTCCTCAGAGCTCCGTGCATGTCCCCCAAACTCACCCCCTTCCCCCCATTTCTATATAGAGGGGTCCCTGTACCCCTCTTGTATAGCTCTCCCTTTTGGTGTTAAAATCAATTATTAAAGTATAGAATGCAGCTCATAGTTACGTGGTGTCCAGCCACTTTCATTTTGCAGGCCCGCTAATTAATTATGGCCGCCCCCTCTGGCCTGGCTTCTGTGTTGAGAGGGCGGCGGCGTCATGAAAGGGGCGGGGCTATCGTTATAACGCGAACGTAGTGATTAGTGGTTGGTCTAAAGGTCCAGTCACACATAACTATCGCTCCAACTATCCCAACAGCGATAATGACCTGCTGGGATCTCTGGAGCGTCGTTACCTGATCTCTGGGGAGCTGTCAAACAGGCAGATCTCCCCAGCGATCAGGCCATGGGAGCCACCTCCCACATCTCTCCCTGCTTAGCGTTGCCTATAAGCTATGATAAACAGCGCGGTATCCAGGCAGCGCGCACTGCCTAGATACCCGCTGTTTATCATAGTTACCAGCGTTCTTAGTGCTTACAGGTAGTGCTAAGCAGGGAGGACACTGGTAACCATGGTAAACGCCGGGTATCTAGGCAGCGCGCGCTGCCTGTATACCCGGTGTTTACCATAGTAACCAGCCCTATGAGGTCACAGATCGCTGGTTTCTCGCTGTCACACACAGCGATCAAAAAATGACCCGCAGCACTTTGCAATGATCTGCGACCTCACAGCAGGGGCCTGATCGCTGCAAAGTGTCACACAGAACGACATCGCTGGAGAGATCGTTGTAACGTCACAGTTACAACGATCTCTCTAACAATATCGTTATGTGTGACTGGGGCTTTAGAGGAATGAGATGGGATGAAGTGGTTGTGATAACAGTTCACGTAGGAAGTGACAAAGTTTTGTTGTCCTCTAACTGGGGTCTGTTCAAAGATACGATATCCCTAAATGCCCTTTCAATTGATGTAAAAAGACATGAATCCATGTGAAATGTTTATTCCTGCTTTGAATGTGTCAAAGGTCGTTATCAATTTGTATTCCCAAATTCTTCTCTCTCTCTCTGAGATCTGAAGTTACTTTTTAAAACGAGCAGCCTCATGTGTGTTATACTGTGGTCATAGCTACAAGAATGCCTGGCTACAGGTAGCAAAAGCGTCGGAGAGACTGCCTTAAGATCTTGTACACCATAATGTTACCTTTTTGAAGATGTGTCAATAAAGAGGACTTTTTTTTAATACACCTGGAGGTACCGGATTATTCCATTTCCTCTTTGTTCCATAATTGACAGCTCCTTATTTTCAGGATCATTTTTGCAGGGAAAAAATGCACCAAGCCATGAAACAACAGATTGAAAAGCAAAAGTGGAAAAGCCATTGGCTTTGCTGGGATTCCATTTAAGTGATGCATTCACTGCAAAAACGGATCCAAAGAAAGGGATCAAAAAGCAAAGTGTGAACATTGCCTTAGGGGGAGCAGGAAAAAGTTTTACTCACAAGCTGTAACAGTTCATGCAAATGAAAGTTCTTTATACATTACTTCCTCCATATGTCTCGATTCTCGGCAGAACAATGAAGAGGCAGCAAATCAATTTGTTGTTTCTGAAGTTTTTCTACCTTGAGTATTGTATACATTTCTATACCATTCGATAACCAACATATGTTATAATGCAGCGTTGATCAGTTTTGCTGTCTATACTGATAGGTGATAATCCCGGAAGCTGCAGTTGGAGACATCGCCGAGGCTCCAGGTTTGGGTCACTTGTGCAATAATTCAGTGTAATTCTGTATGGGAAACAGGAAATCACATGACGTCTGATGGGAAACTGAAATTTGGGGTTACGGCTTCTCTAAAATGTTCCAGAAGTCGCTTTCTTTACAACTTTTCACCATTGTAATATATTCTTTCAAAAACAGTAATCTGGATAGTGAAGACCATGAAATACAATGGATGTGGATGGAATGATCGTTTGGATGTGGCATCCTCTCGTCTCAATTATCTGCTGTCAGCTCCCATATAATATACTCTGTAAACCCTCAAATCATCAATATAGAGAATACCATATCACGGTTATTGGAATTAGTGATGGGCGAATCCTAAATTACTCGGAATCGCTTGACTCTAGCGTAGCGAGTCCGAGCCCGGGACTCGCTACTCGTTGCGAGTCTAGCGAGTCCAATGTTAATGAATGGGGAAGCGAGTAATAGCGAGTAGTGTGCGATTTACAAATCACAGATGTTTCTCGGAAGCTTCAGCCTGAAGCAATCCTAGTTTTGTCAGAGTCTCTGCCATTGATTTGCATTGGACTCGTTTACTGTGCAAGTAATCGCTGGGAAACTCGCACAGATAAGAGTCCTGCTGTCTGCTCTGTGTGCAGGCTGCCACAGCTCCAGGGTCCTAGAGCCCGCCTGCTGCCTGATGTAGCAGAGCTGAGATTGTTCTCAAGTCTGCTCATTCCCTGTGCATAGACATCTATATCTATGCACAGGGGATGTAGCAGAGAGGACATCGCGTTTTGGACTGCGTCGGACGAAGAGGATTTTTTTAATTAAAGATGGAGTCCCTAATGGCTTTTTTTTTTATTTCTAATAAAAAATTTTCTCTGTGTTGTGTTTTTTTTAAAACAATTTAATAGAAATTCATGGCGGTCATGTCTAATATTGGCGTGGCCGCCATAAATTTCGGGCTTAGGGCCAGCTGATAATACAAAGCTGGCCCTAACCTCTTTATTACCCAGCGTGCCACCGCCACCAGGGCCGCTGGAAGATCGGGGTTCAGCTTCAATGAACGCGCCATCTTCTGAGGCGGCTGCGGGCTGCAATTTGCAGCAGGGGGTGCCCAGAAAGCTTGGGCCTCCCTGCGCTGCAGATTCCAGCCCCCAGCTGCTTAGCTGTACCTGGCTAGACATAGAAATTGCATAAAGATGCAGTCCCTTTTTTAGGATTGTTTTATTGATTTTTCAGAAAAAAAATTACATAGGCTTCGCCGTATTTCTGGAACCAGCCGGATCCAGCAGGCAGCGACGGGCTGCCCCCAACCCCCAGGTGCCTATTTGCACCTGGCCGGACACAAGAATGTAGGGGAGCCCTTTTCTTTAAATATTTCATGAATTTCATGAAATAATTAAAAAAAAATGCGTGGGGCTCCGCGCAATTTCTATGTCTAGCCAGGTACAGCTAAGCAGCTGGGGGCTGGAATCCGCAGCGCAGGGAGGCCCAAGCTTTCTGGGCACCCCCCGCTGCAAATTGTAGCCCGCAGCCGCCCCAGAAGATGGCGCGTTCATTGAAGTGCCATCCTCTGGCGCTGAACCCCGCTCTTCCAGCGGCCCTGGTGGCGGTGGCACGCTGGGTAATAAAGGGGTTAATACCAGTTTTGTTATACAAGCTGGTATTAAGCCCGAGATTCTTAATGTCAGGCCACATTTGACCCAGCCACTAAGAATCTCCAATAAAGGGTTAAAAAAACACAACACAGAGAAAAAATTTTATTAGAAATTAAAAAAAAAAGCCATTAGGGATTCCATCTTAATTAAAAAAATCCTCTTCCGTCCGACGTAGTCCAAAACGCGATGTCCTCTCTGCTACATCCCCTGTGCATAGATATAGATGTCTATGCACAGGGAATGAGCAGACTGAGAACAATCGCAGCTCTGCTACATCATCTCTGTGAGCAGGCGGGCTCTAGGACCCTGGAGCTGCAGCAGCCTGCACAGAGAAGACAGCTGGACTCGGCTCGCAAAGTAACAGCAGTTACTTTGCGAGTTTCCCTGCTATCACTGGCACAGTAGCCGAGTCTAATGCAAGTCAAAGGCAATCCTAGTTTTGTCAGCGTCTCTGACAAAACTAGGATTGATATTGATTTGCATTGGACTGTGCGAGTAATCACTGGGAAACTCGCAGAGTTCCGAGTCCTGCGAGTCCCTTACTACTCGCCGAGTAACGAGTCCTAGCGAGTAGATTCGCCTATCCCTCATTGGAATATATAGAATGTATTTGTATGAGTAGGGTTTATTTTTCATCTTGGTGTTTAATCTTCATCCTAGATAATATTATACTTTGATAAATCTGACTTTTTCGGACGCAATGATTTCAAACATATTTATTAATAAACACTTTAAGCATTTCTGAGATTTTGATTTCGATACAGGGAGGTGATTTAACTCTAAGGGTACCTTTACACGCCGCTACGGCAGGATGGATGCATCCCGCTACAGGCTACAAATGTAGCCCGTCGTAGCGGCGTCTGAAGACGTGACGATACAGCCGGCAACAGATACATCTGTTTACGACCTCTGCTCGAAAACAGAGAGCTACAAAGCCAATGGTAGCAAGATGCATCGGCGTGTAAAGAAGTTACGGAAGGGAACTCGGACACCCTGCGATGTAGCTGCAATGTAGCTAAGGCGTGACCCTGGCTCCGTGTTACCGCGTCCCATGTGCGATCATTGGTGGAAGCTCCTGCATGACGATTGGTAGTCGCTGCATAGGGAGGCATATTTAAGGAGCTGACCAGTCACACTACACAATCGCTCAAGCGTGCTGTATTACTCAGCCTCCTGCGTTGTCTGCCCAATCAGGATGTTCTGGCTTTGTCCTATCACCGTACGGACGTCTTGTAATCCACAATTGTGGCACGCCTATGTGCTGTCCCTGCTGCACCAGGTCCGCGTTTGTAACCGTTTGAGCGTGCTCGTGCACGTGAAGTAGCGGGATGCATCCATCCTGCCGTAGCGGCGTGTAAAGGTACCCTAAAGGTACCTTTACACGCCGCTACAACAGGATGGATACAATCCGCTACAGGCTACAAATGTAGCTTGTAGCGCCAATATAGCCCGTAGTAGCGGCGTGTGAAGACGGGACGTGACAGCCGTTTGTGCGTGCTCGTGCACGTGAAGTAGCGGATTGTATCCATCCTGTTATAGCGGCGTGTAAAGGTACCTTTAGGGTACCTTTACACGCCGCTACTGGAGGATGGATACAACCCGCTACTTCACGTGCACGAGCACGCTCAAACGGTTACAAACGGTAAACGCATCACCTTTACACGCCGCCACAAGGTGCGCTACGCTACGCAACATCTATAGCTAGATACATCGCCGGGTGTCTCAAGTAGCCATCTGTAGCTCATCTTAGCTCATTTACACACCGCTACAACCAGCTGATATGGGCGGACCTGGTGCAGCAGGGACAGCACATAGGCGTGCTACAATTGTGGATTACGAGACGTCCGTACGCTGATAGGAGAAAGCAATAATACCTTGATTGGGCAGGCATCGCAGGAGGCTGAGTAATACTTGACGCTCGAGCAATTGTGTAGTGTGACTGGTCAGCTCCTTAAATACGCGGCGACAACCAATCGTAACGCAGGAGCTGAAGGGGGCGCGGAAACCCGGAGCCTGTGTCACGCCCCAGCTACATAGCATGGTGTAGAAACAACCCTTCTGTTCCTTCTTTACACGCCGATACAGCTCGCTACAATCGGCTTTGTAGCCATCTGTTTTCGAGCAGTGCTCGGAAACAGATGTATCTGTTGCCGGCTGTCACGTCCCTTCTTCACACGCCGCTACTACGGGCTATATTGGCGCTACAAGCTACATTTGTAGCCTGTAGCGGGTTGTATCCATCCCGTCGTAGCGGCGTGTAAAGGTACCCTAAGGGGCCCTTTACACGCCGCTACTGGCGGGTGGATACAACCAGCTACAGGCTACAAATGTAGCTTGTAGCGGCAAAATACCCCGTGGTAGCGGCGTGTGAAGGTAGGAGGCACCCGGCAACAGATACATCTGTTTCCGAGCACTGCCCGGAAACAGGTGGCTACACAGGCGATTGTAGCGAGCTGTATCGGCATGTAAAGAAGCAACAGAAGGGATGTGTCGACACCAGGCAATGTACCTGGTATGTAGCTGGGGCGTGACACAGGCTCCGGGATACCGCCCCCCTTCAGCGATCATTGGTGGAAGCTCCTGCGTTACGATTGGTTGTCGCTGCATAGGGCGGCATATTTAAGGAGCTGACCAGTCACACTACACAATTGCTCGAGCGTCATGTATTAAACAGCCTCCTGCGATGCCTGCCCAATCATGGGTTTCTTGCTTTGTCCTATCAGCGTACGGACGTCTCGTAATCCACAATTGTGGCACGCCTATGTGCTGTCCCTGCTGCACCAGGTCCGCCCATATTAGCTGGTTGTAGCGGTGTGTAAATGAGGTACGGTGAGCTACAGAAGGTGACTTATGGCACCCGGCGGTGTATCCGGGGATAGATGTAACGTAGCGTAGCGTAGCTTGTGGCGGCGTGTAAAGATGGTACGTTTACCGTTTGTAACCGTTTGTGCGTGCTCGTGCACGTGAAGTAGCTGGTTGTATCCATCCTCCAGTAGCGGCGTGTAAAGGGACCCTAAAGGTACCTTTACACGCCGCTACTGGAGGATGGATACAACCCGCTACTTCACGTGCACGAGCACGCACAAATGGTTACAAACGGTAAACGCACCATCTATACACACCTGGACCACCAGTGACATCCCTCCAACTCCACGCCCGGGTTCCGAGTTCCCATAGACCCCTGAGTGAATCAGCCCCATCCTGGGATATTACAGCCCCCCATCACTGTATATGCCCCCATGCTGGGATATTGCAGCCCTCATCCCTGGATATGGCCCCCCTGCTGCCGCAATCAATAAAATAATAAACGGTGCTACATACCTGCCCACCGTCCCCTCCATCTCTCACTTTGCAGCCGCAGCAACATTAATCTCTTGCGCCCTTGATGCGCAGTGATGACATCACTATGCTGTGCCGGGTCACATGACAGGATGCCCCGGGGACGCACACTGAGGAAGAGATCAATGCTGCTGCGGCTGCAGAGTGAGAGATGGACGGGACGGTGGACAGGTGTGTAGCACTGTTTATTATTTCAATGTGTGCGACAGTAGGGGGGGCTATCCAGTGATGAGGGTTGCAATATCCCAGATCGGTACTGGGGGGTCAGTACACTTGTGGAGCCCACTGGGACAGGGTACTCGGTACCGGACCGGGGTACTTCTGGGGATGTCACGGAGGTCCTGGTCCGGTCCGTGTCCCGAGTTCTCACAAGTAAAGGGTATTTACAAGGATTAGTTCGTCGTGACGCCACCCACGGGTTGTGGTCAGTGATGGGACCACCGCTGCAGCGCAGCTCTGCCAGGAGGATGGAGGGATGGATGGGCTGCAGCTGGATGGAAGAGCCCGCCGCAGGTCGGGCTGCTCCTGGCAGGGTAAAAGGTATGAAAATCACTGTTCTGTATACCTGGAATTAGACACGGACACTGAAGCAGGGTTCACCGGGTTTACTTTCAAGTTCTTCAACATAAGTCGCGGTACAGTTCTTAACAGCTTCACAGTTAAGTTAACTCCGGTAACACTTAACCCTTTTGTAGCCAGGCTGTCACTCCGAGACCCCTCACTCTTTCTAAATGTCCTTTCAGGCTGTTCTCTCCCTCTTTGTTCTTTCCGCGGGTTGTATGGCGGCAGCTCGGCCCCTTGTGGGTCCTCGTGGTTGCTGCTGTGCCTTCAACCCTGTAGAGGGAACACGGACCTGGAATCTGTGTTCCCCGCTGCTTTGTCTGGGGAGCCGGTATATTTCTTCAGTCCCCCTCAGAGCCGACACTCTGGTGGTTGCCTAGCCTGCAGTAGCCCTATCTTCCAAGGCGTTACCAGGCTCCTTCTAACCCATGTGATTCCAGCACAATCAGGGAAAACCACCCGTAGTTAGTCAGTGCTGCCGTGTTCCTCGGACCCCGTGATACCAGTCCGGTCTCTGTCCTCACACTCCCCTGGGATGCCGGCTATGGATGAGCTTTCTCTACATGGTTTCTGTGACTCTGTGGATTCTGTGCCTCCAGGGAGCCCAATCCCACCGGGATGTGTCACTGTCTGTCTGCTCTTGTCTTTACAGCTCGGCTCACTCTGGCCTACTGTGTCTTTAATGCTCAGCCTACTCCGGCCTACTAACTCCTTCCTCCTCTTTTTCCTCTATTTGTGCTCTCTATCACCTGATCTACATTCTTTCCCACCCACTTTCCTCTAAACCCACCACCCCTTTCCCGTCTAGAGTTCCGGGCTCCGGGTTGGGTGCCACCTCTAGTGTGTGAGTGTGTTGTGAGGGTGTTTGGTGCACAAACTGTCTATCTTTCTGCCTGGCTGCAGTTCCCTATGTGGCCACACTGGTCGCAGGGGCACCACACACTTACAGTATTATAATATACACTGACTCCTGCCACCGCTCAGCGCTAGCTCCAGTACTGGGAGGTGGACAGCGGGATTCAGTGAATATTACAGTACACTATTGGGCGGGGACACGTGACCACAGGCTGCCTCCTTCAGCTGCTCTGCAGCCACCCCCCTTCCAGCACAGTACTACAGCCCCCCTAATATACATAAGTGTATATATATAAATACAGTAGCAATCGGCTGCAGCACTTTCAGGCAGATGCAGACTATGAAACACGGCTGACATCTGCCAAGTATGAGGCAGGTTCAGCTCCTGAGCTAGTTTCAAACTTTCTATAGTGACATATGATGAACATGTACTTCATAAGCTGCTAAGGAGTTAATGGGGCTGTCCACATCTGAGAATATATGTATTTTTTTACATCCAAATTTATGGTTAGCATTTTTACTATTGAGGTTTCAATAACAATTTTGCATCATGTGTCTTTTACCAGCTCTTTGCTTTCCTGCACATTTAGCTTTGATGTGGTTTGGAGTCCTAAATCAATTGAAAAGAAGCTAAAAAGACAGATAAAACAGTTGCAAACTCTCCCTTTGACTCCTCAAAATTAACTCATTTACAGAATCTCTGTTAACTCATTCAGCAGCCAGCAATAGTGCAGCACAGAGGCCATAGAAGGCAAAGGGTGCAATCTTTTTCACAAAAATGTTACAATTAGGGAAAAACATGTGCATTTAAAGGGAATCTGTCACCAGGTTTTTGCCACCTAATCTGAGAGTAGCATAATGTAGGAAAAGAGACCCTGATTCCAGCGATGTGTCACTTATTGGTCTGCTTAGTGTAGTATTGATAGAATTACTTCTTAATTGACTGGAAATTATCATTAGAGGACTAGTAAATATGCTGCCAGGTAGTCCAGTATATTCATGAACTGCTAAATCTGCAGAGTCATTTTATCAAAATTATAGCAATCAGCTCAGTTAGTGACACATCGCTGGAATCAGGGTCTCTGTCTCTACATAATACTGCTCTCAGATAGGATGGCAAAAACCAGGTGACAGTGTCCCTTTAAGTCCCCAAAGTTGTATTATTTTAAGTAGTAAAAATGTGTGTTTGTGATGCCATTTTCTTAGATGTTATTGTTCTGGATAGTGGAAACAGAGCTTACATTATTGAGCAATCCAAGATTTGGTTGAAAAATAAACGTTTGTAAAATATAAAATATTACCCTGCCCGGCGGCTCAGTGGTTAGCGCTATTGCTTTAGGTCACCAACCAAGGTCAACGTCTGCAACGACTCTATGTTCTACCTGTGTTTTTGTCTTTCGACATCCTCTCAAGACACAGTCTGAAAAGTACTGAGGAATATGATGGCTCTATATAAATAATGAAATAATTGATGATGTTCTTATGGAATACACAGACGGTATATAGCATCACACTCCTGTACACGCCATGTCAGCACCATTCAGTGATCTCCAGATTCTCTGGGAGGAGACACTGTGGCTTCTCTCTTCCCTGTCTGAGGGAGCAGATGGCGGCTGCATTTCTCTACACGGTTGTTGACTATGTAAATGAAGGAGAAGAGTTCATTTATCAAGTCTCATAAAACCACCTGATATATAACCCACTGTTTAGGAGTCAGCTTAGCTCCAGGGCACATTTGCTTTCCCAATATGAGGAGCTTTTATCACAGTATAGAGATGCTCCAGGCCCGACCATGACAGGAACATTTCTCACGGTCTCATACACACGATGTTTGTTAGGTGAGCCCACCAAAAAAGAGTACACCAACAATCTCTTTTGTACCATTTGAAAGCACCCAGACGTTTGTCCATATGGGGTTGATGAGGACAGTGCCGGTTGCATGGGACCTGGGCAGTTGGGGCTGACGAGGTAGGGCTTCAGGTGCGGAGTGGTCCTAGTGTTGCAGCAGTTGCCCTAGCCAGACTCTCAGTGAGTCAATTCCCCCAGTGAGAGCCAGAGAATTTACAGAGTCAGAGTCGTTAGAACAATTTTACTAGAACACTCTTGTGAAACACAGGTAGAATACTTGAACTTTGCAAGAATAGGGTAGTTCACAGTTGATTAATTACTAGCAGGCTTTCCCTCTTGTCCCGATACCTCCTGACTCCAGATTTCTGACATCATCGATACATATTGGTGACCCATTTATTCGAGTCCATGTTGGGAACTCGCCAAATCGACACCAGAGGGGCTATCCGCTTACCAGACAACTGTCAGAGGCAGGAGATAAGTGCCTACACTGGAGGGGCACAGTCACTTGCATTTCTGCCCATGTTCCGTGCCCTAGGCACAAATACTGGGTAACCCAAAGGATTCAGACAAATTAAAAGGAGGGAGGTTTCAGTTCTTACTGGGCTTCATCCACTTGGGACAGTCTTGTCTAAATCCACCTAGCGAGCCTGGAATAAAAATAACTCTTCCCAGCAACTAATATAATCTAGCCTTGACCTTGGCCACTAGTCACATTTCCACACATTAATTACATGCAAAAACACAGGATACATGCCTTCATAGTTTCTAAAGAGAGGGAGAACGTTAACACTCTGCCCTTCTTACAGAGTGTCCCAATTCACTTTAGAGTGATCGGGGGTAATAAAAAGTATCAGGCATGTTGGTTTTAAATCTGTCCTATCCCTTATTTCCGTGGTAAATAAGTCACTGCCAGACCTGTCTCTATTTCCCAATTAAAAACACACCTGAACACATTGGTCAACCTGTACAGCCATAAAGGGGACCAAGAGGTAAGTGGGGCCCATTTCTACCTCTAAAGTAGGTGAAATAGTACATTTTAATCAGTTATTGGACTGAAAAGGGCCCATATACTGTTCTTGCACAGGGGTCCTTTTCTCTCTGCTTCTGCCAATACCTTTAAGGGGTTATCCACTATTTGACAAACAATCCCAATCAATTCAAGAGCCAAATCGAAATAAAATCAGTGCCTACTCACCCTCTGCAGTGGCCAATTCCAGAAATGTTGGCATTGCTGTTCTAGGTGATTGGGCAGCATGGTGGCTCAGTGATTGGCACTGCAGCTTTGCAGCGATGGCATCCTGAGTTCAGATCACTCCAGGAACAATATTTGTTGTGGGTTTAATCCCAGTACTTTGGTTTCTTCGACACTCCAAAGACATACTTATAGCTCAAATGGGGACAGTGATGATGTCCGTAAAGCACTGTGGAAATCAATGGTTCTACAGTGAGAGGCAGAAGTTTGGTCACCCCTTGGTCAAAATGACTGTTAACAGTATAGCAAGTTAAAGATGAATTGATCTCTAAAAGGTATAAAGTTAAAGATGACATACCTCCTTTGAATTTTAGGTTAAAAAAAATGATATATACAGTATATACAGCTCTGGCAAAAATTAAGAGACCACTGCTAAATTTTCAGTTTCTCTGATTTTTCTCTTTCTAGGTATATTTTTGAGTAAAATGTACATTGTTCTTTTATTCTATAAACTATTGACAACACGTCTCCGAAATTCAAAGATAAAAATTTTGTATTTATTTGCAGCAAATGAGAAATGTCAAAATAATAAAAAAGAAACATCCGACCTCAAATAAAGCAAAGAAAACAAGTTCATATTCATATACAAACAACAATACTCATGTTTTAACTCAAGACGAGTTCAGAAATCAATATTTGGTGGAATAACCATGATGTTTAATCACAGCTTTTATGCATCTTGGCCGCTTTCCACCAGTCTTTCACACTGCTTTTGGGTGACCTTATGCCACTCCTGGCACAAATAAGTAAGCAGCTCTTCTTTGCGTGATGGCTTGTGACTATCCATCTTCCTCTTAATAACATTCCAGAGGTTTTCAATGGGGTTCAGGTCTGGAGAATTGGGCTGGCCGTGACAGGGTCTTGATGTGGTGCTTTTTCAACCACACATTGATTCACCTAGTAGTGTGGCATGTGGCATTGTCCTGCTGGAAAAAACAGTCCTCAGAGTTGGAGAACATTGCTTGAGCAGAAGAAAGCAAGTGTTTTTCAAGGATAACCTTGTATACGGCTTGATTCATATGTCCTTCGCAAAAACCTGCCTAATTCCAGCCTTGCTGAAGCATCTCCAGATCATCACCTATCCTTCACCAGATTTCACAGTGGGTGCAAGACACCTCTCCAGGTCTCTGTCTAGCCATTAGAGGACCAGGTGTTGGACAAAGCTGAGAATTAGACTCTTCAGAGAAGTTTACCTTACTCCAGTCCTCTATGGTCCAATCTTTATGGTCTTTGGCAAACTTTAGCCTGGCTCTCCTTTGCTTCTCATTGATGAAAGGCTTTTTTCTAACTTCATATGATTTGAGCCCTGTTACAAATTATTCTTGCCGTGCACTTCACCCCAGCTGCCATTTGCCATTCTTTTTGCAGGTCACTTGATGGCATCCTGCAGTTGTTGAGTGAAATTCGAATAAATTGACAGTAATCCCGATCAGGACAGTCGCTTTCGTCATCTGCCAGTCTGTAGCTTTGTTGTCCTCAATGTCTGTTGCCTGACCATGTTGTTGTAATGGACTGCCGTCTTCAAAATTTTAAGGATTGAGGCACCGTGACACTCACTGTATCCCTCAGCTAGTAAGGCCAGAATTGAGCCCTTCTTTTCCTCCCTCAATACTTTTCAAATCCTTTGGCATAGTTAAAAGTTATTTTTTCATTCAAATTACTTTTGGGCTATTCCTTGCATTTGTTTTGCTATCCAGCTTATCCTATTGCAAGAGGATTGCGAAGACCACAGCAGTGTTTTTTATACTTTCCCTCGTTAAATAAGATTTGGTTCAGATGATCACCTAATCAGAAGCACATTAAGTATAATGAGCTGTACTTTGGTTGGAATTCACTGACACTTGAATAGAATGGCTGTCAGACTTGTGGAGATGTGGATTTTTAGATAACTGTGCAGTGGTCTCCTAATTTTTGCCAGAGCCATATATCTATAGACTGGCACAGCAATGGGAAGCAAAATGGCACCACAATATGCAAATCTTTTCATGGACAAGCTTGAAGGTGACTTTTTATCCTCTTGTCCTGTCAGCCAGAACAGGTGCAAAACCTGTCCATCTATAATGACAACAGACAAGATAAGGATTCCTGGGACAGATCAGGACTACAAGATCCCAGGTAACTTCAGGTGCACCACAAGCAATGTGGTGTATTTAATCATATGTACCAAATGTCCAACAGGTGGCATGTACATAGGTGAGACCGGGCAAAAATTCAGGACAAGAATGAATTCTCATCGCCACTTAAAGAAAAGCGTATGGACCTACCTGTAGCAAAACATTTTTCCAGCCTTGACCACAGTAAAACTGATATGAGGCTGCTCATATTAAAAAGTAACTTCAAATCTCAGAGAGAGAGAAGAATTAGGGAATACAAATTGATAATGACCTTTGACACATTCAAAACAGGATTAAATATTTCACATGGATTCATGAGTTTTTATATAAAATGAGTGGGAATTTGGGGACATCACAGATTCATGCGTTTCTATACATTGAAAGGATCACATCTCCAAGAGACTTCATTTTCAGGACTATGAACTTTTGACTTTTCTTATGTGAGCTCTCTCGCTTCATTTATTGCTCTCCACAACTCACTTAAGTGTTTTTAGGTTTCCACAGGCCACTAACCATATAATAATACTATTTGTTCCGCTTATCTTAGAAATTTGGTTTCTCTTTTCCCAGCTCTTTTACCCCTCCCTAACCTTACTCTGCCCAACGCCACCTGTCGTATTTACCACAGCTTATAACAGTGTTTTAGTTTTTTTTCTCTTTTGCTTATGTATAAATGTGTGTGTCTTCAGAATCTGTGTCATTATCTGCCTGTCTAAGGGGCCACAGGGTCTCGAAAGCTTGCTATGTTTACCATCCTTTCAGTTAGCCATTAAAAGGTATCAACCACTGAGGACTCTCAGATTCCAATACATATATATATATATATATATATATATATATATATATATATATATATATATATGTATACAGAGAGAGAGAAAGAGCTCTGACAAACATTAAGAGACCACTGCACAGTTATCTAAAACTATATATATATATATATATACCCATCTTTATATATTCAAAATTACAAAAAGGAAAATGGCCCCATGTAGAAGTTTGGATACACTGCATGGTTACTACCTAGTAGTATCCCCTTTTGACCTTTGGAAGTATCTCAGCTTGTAAATGCTCTTTGTAGTGTCCAAGAGTTTTTCAATTCTTGTTTGAAGGATTTTCATCTATTCTTCTTTGGAAAAGTCTTCCAGTTTTGTGAGATTCCTCAGTAACGTCACACCTCTGTAGTGTTTGGATAGGCTTTAATCTCAGTGATGTCACTGCTCTGTAGTGTTTGGATAGGCTGTATTCTCAGTGATGTCACTGCTCTGTAGTGTTTGGATAGGCTGTATTCTCAGTGATGTCACTGCTCTGTAGTGTTTGGATAGGTTGTATTCTCAGTGATGTCACTGCTCTGTAGTGTTTGGATAGGCTGTATTCTCAGTGATGTCACACCTCTGTAGTGTTTGGATAGGCTTTAATCTCAGTGATGTCACTGCTCTGTAGTGTTTGGATAGGCTGTATTCTCAGTGATGTCACTGCTCTGTAGTGTTTGGATAGGCTGTATTCTCAGTGATGTCACTGCTCTGTAGTGTTTGGATAGGTTGTATTCTCAGTGATGTCACTGCTCTGTAGTGTTTGGATAGGCTGTATTCTCAGTGATGTCACTGCTCTGTAGTGTTTGGATAGGCTGTATTCTCAGTGATGTCACTGCTCTGTAGTGTTTGGATAGGCTGTATTATCTGTGATGTCACTGCTCTGTAGTGTTTGGATAGGCTGTATTCTCTGTGATGTCACTGCTCTGTAGTGTTTGGATAGGCTGTATTATCTGTGATGTCACTGCTCTGTAGTGTTTGGATAGGCTGTATTCTCTGTGATGTCACTGCTCTGTAGTGTTTGGATAGACTGTATTCTCAGTGATGTCACTGCTCTGTAGTGTTTGGATAGGCTGTATTCTCAGTGATATCACTGCTCTGTAGTGTTTGGATAGGCTGTATTCTCAGTGATGTCACTGCTCTGTAGTGTTTGGATAGGCTGTATTATCTGTGATGTCACACCTCTGTAGTGTTTGGATAGGCTGTATTCTCAGTGATGTCACTGCTCTGTAGTGTTTGGATAGGCTGTATTCTCTGTGATGTCACTGCTCTGTAGTGTTTGGATAGGCTGTATTATCTGTGATGTCACTGCTCTGTAGTGTTTGGATAGGCTGTATTCTCAGTGATGTCACTGCTCTGTAGTGTTTGGATAGGCTGTATTCTCAGTGATGTCACTGCTCTGTAGTGTTTGGATAGGTTGTATTCTCAGTGATGTCACTGCTCTGTAGTGTTTGGATAGGCTGTATTCTCAGTGATGTCACTGCTCTGTAGTGTTTGGATAGGCTGTATTCTCAGTGATGTCACTGCTCTGTAGTGTTTGGATAGGTTGTATTATCTGTGATGTCACTGCTCTGTAGTGTTTGGATAGGCTGTATTCTCAGTGATGTCCATGTCGTTCTCATAGTGTTTGGATAGGCTGTATTCTCAGTGATGTCACTGCTCTGTAGTGTTTGGATAGGCTTATCTCAGTGATGTCACTGCTCTGTAGTGTTTGGATAGCTGTATCTCAGTGATGTCACTGCTCTGTAGTGTTTGGATAGGCTTGTATTCTGTGATGTCACTGCTCTGTAGTGTTTGGATAGGCTGTATTTCTGTGATGTCACTGCTCTGTAGTGTTTGGATAGGCTGTATTCTCGTGATGTCACTGCTCTGTAGTGTTTGGATAGGCTGTATTCTCAGTGATGTCACTGCTCTGTAGTGTTTGGATAGGTGTATTCTCTGTGATGTCACGCTCTGTAGTGTTTGATAGGCTGTATTACTGTGATGTCACTGCTCTGTATGTTTGGATAGGCTGTATTCTCAGTGATGTCACTGCTCTGTAGTGTTTGGATAGGCTGTATTATCTGTGATGTCACTGCTCTGTAGTGTTTGGATAGGCTGTATTCTCAGTGATGTCACTGCTCTGTAGTGTTTGGATAGGCTGTATTCTCTGTGATGTCACTGCTCTGTAGTGTTTGGATAGGCTGTATTCTCAGTGATGTCACTGCTCTGTAGTGTTTGGATAGGCTGTATTTCTGTGATGTCACTGCTCTGTAGTGTTTGGATAGGCTGTATTCTCTGTGATGTCACTGCTCTGTAGTGTTTGGATAGGCTGTATTCTCAGTGATGTCACTGCTCTGTAGTGTTTGGATAGGTGTATTTCTGATGTCATGCTCTGTAGTGTTTGGATAGGCTGTATTATCTTGATGTCACTGCTCTGTAGTGTTTGGATAGGTTGTATTCTCAGTGATGTCACTCTCTGTAGTGTTTGGATAGGCTGTATTCTCTGTGATGTCACTGCTCTGTAGTGTTTGGATAGGCTGTATTCTCTGTGATGTCACTGCTCTGTAGTGTTTGGATAGGCTGTATTCTCAGTGATGTCACTGCTCTGTAGTGTTTGGATAGGCTGTATTCTCGTGATGTCACTGCTCTGTAGTGTTTGGATAGGCTGTATTCTCTGTGATGTCACTGCTCTGTAGTGTTTGGATAGGCTGTATCTCAGTGATGTCACTGCTCTGTAGTGTTTGATAGCTGTATTCTCAGTGATGTCACTGCTCTGTAGTGTTTGGATAGGCTGTATTCTCTGTGATGTCACTGCTCTGTAGTGTTTGGATAGGCTGTATTCTCAGTGATGTCACTGCTCTGTAGTGTTTGGATAGGCTGTATTCTCGTGATGTCACTGCTCTGTAGTGTTTGGATAGGCTGTATTCTCAGTAGTCACGCTCTAGAGTGTTTGGATAGGCTGTATTACTCAGTAATGTCACTGCTCTGTAGTGTTTGGATAGGCTGTATTCTCGTGATGTCACTGCTCTGTAGTTTTTGGATAGGCTGTATATCTCAGTGATATCACTGCCTGTAGTGTTTGGATAGGTGTATTCTCAGTGATGTCACTGCTCCTGTAGTGTTTGGATAGGCTGTATTCTCAGTGATGTCACTGCTCTGTAGTGTTTGGATAGGCTGTATTCTCGTGATGTCACTGCTCTGTAGTGTTTGGATAGGCTGTATTCTCAGTGATGTCACTGCTCTGTAGTGTTTGGATAGGCTGTATTCTCAGTGATGTCACTGCTCTGTAGTGTTTGATAGGCTGTATTCTCAGTGATGTCACTGCTCTGTAGTGTTTGGATAGGCTGTATTCTCTGTGATGTCACTGCTCTGTAGTGTTTGGATAGGCTGTATTCTCTGTGATGTCACTGCTCTGTAGTGTTTGGATAGGCTGTATTATCTGTGATGTCACTGCTCTGTAGTGTTTGGATAGGCTGTATTCTCAGTGATGTCACTGCTCTGTAGTGTTTTGATAGGTTGTATTCTCAGTGATGTCAGTTCTCTGTAGTGTTTGGATAGGCTGTATTCTCAGTGATGTCACTGCTCTGTAGTGTTTGGATAGGCTGTATTCTCTGTGATGTCACTGCTCTGTAGTGTTTGGATAGGCTGTATTCTCAGTGATGTCACTGCTCTGTAGTGTTTGGATAGGCTGTATTCTCAGTGATATCACTGCTCTGTAGTGTTTGGATAGGCTATATTTACAGTAATTAAATGGCTCTCTAGGGTATGCATAGGCTGTAATCTCAGTCTTGTCATGGCTCTGTGGTGTATGGATAGGCTGTATTTTCAGTAACGTCATGGCAGTTTTATATAGTGGATACTACTTACAATACATTTCCTCTGGGGAAGAGAATTAAAGAGCTGAAGTCTATTTTAGTCGTTTAGTGACCCTTAGAGCATTTCTTCACACTTTCTGGTATTAAACTGTATTTGCAACAAATTCCTTTGTCTATTCTTCTCATCTCGATGAACCGTTAATCATTTTTGCTGTGTCTCAGCCCTCTGGCTCACACACGCCAAGCCGTGCCTTCAGATCATTTGTTATATAGCTAATGAAGACATTATGTGGCTCTGGTAAGCTGACTCTGGGGTATTCACTCTTCATATCCTTTCTACTGTTGAAAATTCTGCACCTGTATGATAATCTGCTGCAATTGGTGCTTTACACTTCAGAAACCTAACCTGTGCTGCATGGTTTTATCTTCTTATATTGTAGAATATTCACTAAAATATCTTAGGGGTGCATACTTTATTGTTATAGTCTGTACTAAATGTGCAGCTAAGCTACTATACCAAAATGTATTAGGATTATTTTTTGGCAAACCATTAGGGTAGGTGCACACTGGTGGGCGGGTTGGTCGGTGGCGGCTGGGCGGACCCGCTAGGAAGCTCCGGAGCCGTCCACCGGCATCCTGGCGGGTATGTGCGGCGGGTGCCGGGCGGGTGCCGGGCGGGTGCACAGCGGATTAGCGCCGGCGGTTCTGCAGCGGCTGGAAGCAGCACATGATTCTGCTTGCAGCCGCTGAAGAACCGGCGGTTTATAGAACTTGCTCATTCTTTGCTAACCCGCTGGGAAGCCAGCGGGTTAGCAACGGATGAGCATGTGTAAACCGCCGGTGTGTGGACACCGGGTGTCGGTTTACATAGGTTTTAATGTTAATCCAAACGCCGGTTTGGATTAACATAAATTTACATGAAATTTATGTAAACCGACCGGCGGTTTACACACCTAAACCGACCCTAACCCGGCCAGTGTGCACAAACCCTTAGTCACTCACCCCCCAAAGAAAAAAATAACCAAAGGAAAAGTTCAATACAACTTATTTAGTAGTGCTCTACTCTAACGTTCACTCGCACATGTAGGTTCCTAGATCAATACACTAGGTCCCAGAAGAAGGCTACATGTGGGCGAAACCCAAGGTTGTGTTTATAGATAGTATACCATGTAGTTAAGTATTTTGATGAGCGCATTTTTAATATAATTTACCATTTGTGAATATTCTGAATAAAGTTTCTATCTTTATCCTAAATATCTGGTGGAATAACACTACTTCCTCCATTCATGAGCTGCTGTCTTGTATCGGGTAGGTGTAGAGGAGGTGAAGACTCACAGCTTCATACTTACCAATTTATACTGTGTGCACAATTATTAAGCAACTTATTATTTTGATTGTATCAACATTTTTTGGTAGATTAACACCTCCAAGCTGTAGAGACTTGAATCCTTATTGGATGAATCAGATCAGGTTAATGCGGGAGAGTGCGGCCTTAGGGCCCCATTACATGTAGCGATGCTCCAGCGATCCCGGCAATGATACGACCTGGTAGGGATCGCTGGTGCATAGCTACATGGTCGCTGGTGAGATGTCAAACAGTCAGATCTCACCAGCAACGCAGCAACGATATAGAACGATATGGCGGTCGTTGGGACCCTGTCACTCTCGGGCGTAATATTGAGATCGTTGGTCGTTGTCCCTGTCAAACACTGTGATGCAGCGTTCCCAGCGGGAGGGCAACGACCAAAAAATGGTCCGGAACGGTTTGTCATGATCAGTGATCTCACAGCGGGGGCCTGATCACTGCTACGTGTCACACAAAGCAAGATCGCTGGCAAGGTCGCTGTTACGTCACAACAATAGAGAGTATAGAGGGCTTGACGTACTTTGATATCGGGTGCTCTAGTAAAAAATAGTCCAATTAGTAAAGCATAGACTGGGCACACCAGGCGAGATAAATGCAAGTCCACAAGTAGAACAGGGTGCAAAAAAAATTGTGTTACTTTATTTGGCCACACAGTACACAGACCAACGTTTCGGCCAACAGGCCTTCCTCAGGGTCTAATAAAAATAAGAATTACAGTACAGAAAATGAAATCATGTTAGTAACACATAAAAATAGTTTTGGTGTTGGTGTATACGGTGAATCCGGGTGACCATAACGTGTGGTGACAAAAAAAAAGGTAACACATGGTGTCTTCATGTAAAAATTGTGTGTTGTGGATATAGACAAGTGTAGTCAACTAATGCTAACTCAAGGTGCAAGTGAAAGGGAATATAGGTCTATATATTGAAGGCGTCCAAAAACAAGGTTTGGTATTATGGCAACTTTGCCAAGGTAAAGGATAATTAGTATAAATATAGATATGGGAACATAATTACCCGCAGTAGTACTGGTGGTAAGTTATGGATATGCAGGGATTGATAGGTCAAAGGATGAATGCTCCAGACAATTCTATGAATAAAGAACAAGTTAGAAAACCGGGATACCAAAGAGATTAGTAAGAATAGGAAGACTGAAAATCGGGTGCACAAATATAAGTAGGCGATACTAGAGTTTCAGGCATTGTAGGATTGATAGTCCCTGGAGTCAGAGAGGGAAAAAAAAGGGTTTTTTTCAATTAGGAAAAGAATCCTAGAAGGCTCCTGAAGGAAAAAGGAAAAGGTATCAGACACTATATATGAGAAGAATGGCATAATCAAGAGCAAGCAGATAAAACAGTGTCAGAAGGTTACCAAGAATAAGTCCTATATGGTAAAAAGACAGTGTGGGGAGTCATAACAGCCAAGAGAGGCAAAATATAGTGAAATGGTACCTTAAAAGCATGCAAAATATTCATTAGGAGTAATCTAGTATAAGCACCAGACCAGTAGAACTATCGCAAACCGGTACTGGTACCAGCTGGGGGAAATATCTATGCAAAAATAAAATAAGGCTACATGTTTTAGTACAATGGGAATCCATACAGAAAGGATGGAAGCCTTCATGTAAAAATCATATGTTACCTTAAAGAGCCTGAAAGGGGCTTGGGCACATCTCTAGGTAAATTGTTTCTCATATATATATAGCTTGTCAGCACATGTACATCACTGGTAGTAGCTGAGTGCTGCAAGGTGTTTTTCTAGTAGTTTGACCCAGCGTCCCTGGTGGCACCAGTTCACATTGTCTGTGAGTGCTGTGCAGTTTTTTTTCTTTTGTATCGTGTGGAGTGGCTGGCTCCATTTCTGCAATTTGCACCCTCATTGCCTACAGGTGATCTAGAGTCTAGATGGTGTCCGCCCACTTAGTAGTGGGGTAGGGTGGACAAGGAGGACTTGGGTGTCAGCGTTAGGACTCATCGCACCTGAAGTCACTTTGTCGTAGTCGATGAGCTAACAGACATTGGCCAATGTATGTACTAAGAACTTCAGATTTAAAAAAATAATAAGAATTTTGAGTTTTTTGAAAAAAACGTAAGTTTTTTAATTTCTTCTCATATATATACAGCTTGTCAGCATGTGTACATCATTGGTAGTACCGTGTTTCCCCGAAAGTAAGGCCCCCCCGATTGTAAGGCCGCCTAGGGGTAAAGGGGGGGCCTGCTAATGTAAGGCCTCCCCCGATTATAAGGCCGGGTAGGGGGGAGGGGGGGTCTTACTATCGGGGAAACACGGGGGGGGGAAGGTTTACATGCATACATACACAATACAGACACATGCATACACATATATACACACCATACACACCACACACACCACACACACACATAGCACAGCTTCTTACCGGGTCCGGTGTGGGGTCCCCGATGGTCCTGTGCCGTCCTCTGTGCTCCGGTCCAGTCCCCGAGATGATCCGCTGCCGTCCGCCGTGTTCCGGTGCCGGTCCTAGGCTCCATGGTCCCTGCTCTTCCAGAGTTCAGGCCTAGCTCCGCCCAGGTCATAGTGTGGGCAAATCAGCATAGCGGCGCTGACGTCAGAGGCAAGCGCCCGATGACGCTTGCTTGAGCGCCGCTATGCTGATTGGCCCACACTATGACCTGGGCGGAGCTAGGCCTGAACTCCGGAAGAGCAGGGACCATGGAGCCTAGGACCGGCACCGGAACATGGCGGACGGCAGCGGATCATCTCGGGGACCGGACCGGAGCACAGAGGACGGCACAGGACCATCGGGGACCCCACACCGGACCCGGTAAGAAGCTGTGCTATGTGTGTGTGTGGTGTGTGTGGTGTGTGTGGTGTGTATGGTGTGTATATATGTGTATATATGTGTATGCATGTGTCTGTCTGTATGTGTGGGAGTGTGTGGATGGATGGATGGATGGTGGGGCCTCCAATGTAAGGCCCCCCCCCGAAAGTAAGATAGGGGGCCACTTTTGGCCACAAAAAGAATGTAAGACCCTGTCTTACTTTCGGGGAAACACGGTAGCTGAGTGCTGCAAGGTTTTTTTCTAGTAGTTTAAACCAGCATCCCTGCTGGCACCAGTTCACATTGTCTGTGAGTGCTGTGCAGTTTTTTTCTCTTTTTTTTCTCTTTTAGATAGATAGATATAATGGAAAAAAAAGGGTTATTGAGCAGCGGTTCTATTTTAGCAGGATGCTAGTTGCTCATCAGTCCTTGAGGTGGGAATCAACCACCCGTTCTAGACATATATTTGAAAAATAAGGGCTGCAGCACTTCAGAATTAAAGATGTTATCTCGACTTTAATGGCCTTCAGGCAAAAGGTACCTTTTGCCTGAAGGCCATTAAAGGCGAGATAACATCTTTAATTCTGGAGTGCTGCAGCCCTTATTTTTCAAATAGATAGATAGATAGATAGATAGATAGATAGATAGATAGATAGATAGATAGATAGAGAAAAAAGAGAAAAAAAAGAAAAAAAGAGAAAAAAAAAAGAGAAAGTTAGATAGATACAGTGGTGTTCAAAAGTCCTGCATAGGCGTGAAGAAAACTATATATTTCAAACTTCTGCATCTCTACAGTGAAACTGGTGGAACATATATGTTTTTGTAATCCCTCATTGTCTGCCATACTCATTTTTGAATGTCCCAAGTGTATAAATTGTTATGGTATGCGCATTTTTGATCATTTTTTTACAGCATAACCATACCTACACCTGTACAGTGTGTAGAATGGTGAACAGGTTTCTAAGTTCATTAACTTCCAATGCAAGTTCACACAGACTTAAATGTTACTTTTTAAGATTTATTATTTTTTATTTAATTCAGAGTCCTGAAAAGGGCCTTTTGAGTGCATCTTTAGCTTCTAATACTTTATTGGCCGCCTTTGCTCTTGAGCACCAACTTGCATCTCTGTGGCATTGAGTGAACAAGCTTCTGCAGATGTTCCTGAGTGATGATGTGGTTCCAGGCCTGTTTCAGAGCCTCAATCAACTCTTTCTTGGTCCTTGGCTGTTTTTTAGATATCTCTATCGATACCTTGTGCCACAAATTTTCAGTTGGATTGAGGTCCGGGGCCTGGGCTGGCCAGTCAATGGTAGCCACCTTGTTCTTTTTTTTCCATTCCGTTACTGTCTTAGCTCTGTGACAAGGAGCATTATCATCCTGGAAGATATAGTCCCCTGAAAACAGGTGTTGAGCAGAAGGCAGCATGTTGTTATTAAGGATGTCTATGTATTTTTTTGCATTAACCATACCCTCCACAATATGAAGCCTTCCAACACCATTGGCTGCCATACAGCCCCAGACCATTACTTTCATCGGATGTTTCGCAGAGAAGCTCAAACACTCTGGCTTGTTCTCTTCATGTGGAAACCTTCTCACATAAGACTTGCCATCATTTCCTAAAATGCAAAAAGTGCTTTCATCACTAAATCGCCCTTTTTCCCACTCCTCCTTCTTCCATTTTGAATATTTCAATGCCCACAGTTTTCGCCTTTGTTTTGTATGGCTGTCATCAATGGCTTCTTTCGGACCTTGCACCCTCTCAATCCTGCTTCCAAACATCTGTTCCTAACAGTTGATGTTGCCACCTCAATATTGCACTTTTCTTGCCATTCTCATAGAAGCTGAGGAGAGGTGAGCTTTCCATTGGCAAGGGATGTTCTTATCAGTACTCTATCCTCCCTTTAGTTGACTTTCTGGGCTGACCAGATCTGGGCCTGTCCTGGGTAATTCCAAGCTGCTTATGTTTCTGCAAAATTCTTACGACTGTACTCTGATTACAGCCGACCTTCCTTGCGATCTGGCGGCCAGTATAACCCTCTTCATGTAGCCCCACAACTCACACACGAACCTCAGCTGACAAAAATCTGAAGGCTCCCATCATAAAGCTCTACAATATGATTCACTAGATAGACCAACAGATAAAACAAACAAACAAAGCAGCAAATGTGATGCAATGTAATGGAAAATGATTGGCTGCCATATCCAGGTTATGATTGATCACAAGAACCTCATCTGTGATTGGCTAATTTTGGAACTGAAGCTGTACAATATTTAGTTGTGCTTTCAATTCCCATATTGTTGCAATAATTTCAGACAAAACTGCTTCAAAAGCTAAAAATATTACAGGGAGAGAATGCAAAATTGTATTCTGAACAAAACCATATATAATATGTCATATTAGCATCGAAGATATTCGACAGAAAACGTTTAAAACTTGAAAAATCTATTTATCCTATGCCTATGCAGGACTTTTGAACACCACTGTAGATATGAGAATAGCATTACCAGTCTTCTCGCTCTCTCTTCTCAGTCTTCTCGCTCTCTTCCTCATTAAGCTCATGAATATTCACCTAATGACCCAGAAGCAGCAGAGAGAGCGGAGAGACTGATATGCTATCCTAGTATCCATCTTTCCATATATCCTATCATCTTTCTATCCTATCATCTATCAATCCTATCATCTCCTTCTCTCCTTCCCCCGCATTTCCACCTCCCACAACCGTATACAAGACTTCTCTCGTGCTTCTGCCCTACTCTGGAACTCTCTTCCACACCACATCAGACCTGCTCTGGGAACCTTCAAGAAAATCCTGAAGACCCACCTCTTTCTACAAGCCTATGGCCCGCAATAAGACCCATCCATTGCACCACCTCATCCCCTCCTCTCCCCTTCATACTGTCTCCCTCCCCACCCCCTCTAGACTGTGAGCCCTCGCGGACAGGATCCTCTGCCCTATTGTACCCGTATGACTGATTTGTCGTCGTTTTACTACCTTGTCTTTGTCTACCCTCTCACTTGTAAAGCCCCATCTAACCTAATGGTGCTATATAAATACTTAATAATAATAATAATAATAAAGTATCAAAAACGTATGCGCTCTAAAAATGTCACTTTTGCTGTCACTGACAGCACTAACGCAATGTGAACCCACCCTAAGGATACAACGCCCTTTATCAAGGTGTGCAGTTATAAAGCACCATGTTTTCCTCAGGCTAAATGATCCCAAAAAGAAATGTAACTGACTATGAAAAGTCAAAAATTGGTCCAAGTGTTACAGAGGGAAACATCACTCCTGAAATTGCTAAGAACAATCTAAAGTTTTCATCCAAATTGGAATACAATCAATGATTTTTGTTTAAATCTTCTTAAAAGAATCATTCAATTACGCGTTTCAAGCCATTGTGACTACGACTAAGATTCTATGTCCTCCATGTTTGATACGGCTCACTGTTTTAAAGATAAACATCTTTGATTTTTTTCCATTTTGGATGCTGTCATTGTTTTTCTTCATCAGAGATGTATATTGGGAAATTGTTAGTTAGGAATAAGTGAAGATTAAGAAGAAAAAATCTCACCACACTGCAGATGATTTCAAAGCTTCAGCTCCAACATCATGGTAGGTGCCCGTCCTTCACGACTCGTCGTCAGACCATCCAAAATAATTCATAGGAAAAGATGGCACTTTATATTAATCGATATCAAATTCCAAGGTGCTTGTTTATTAATGCATGATAAAATGATGGAATACAGCCACATCATGCAAAGACAACTGACGTTTCTGGCTCTAATGCCACCTTAATTATACAAGCTTCATTGTCCCTTGTCTTTGCATGATGTGGCTGTGTTCCATTATTTGATCATGGATTAATAAACAAGCACCTTGGAATTTTATATCGATTGGTATGAAGGGCCATCTTTTCCTATGAATTACCGTATATACTCGTGTATAAGCCGACCCGTGTATAAGCCGACCCCCCTACTTTTGCCCCCAAAACCTGGGAAAATCTATTGACTCGTGTATAAGCCGAGGGTGGACCCCAGTACAGGTATACAGCCCCCAGCAGTGTGGTATATAGCAGCCCCAGAGGTATATACAGCAGCCCCAGTGGTAGTATACAGCAGCAGCCCCAGTGGTAGTATACATGCAGCTCCAGTAGTATATACAGCCCCAGTGGTATATACAGCCCCAGTGGTAGTATATGCAGCCCCAGTGGTAGTATATGCAGCCCCAGTGGTATATACAGCCCCAGTGGTAGTATATGCAGCCCCAGTGGTAGTATATGCAGCCCCAGTGGTATATACAGCCCCAGTGGTATATACAGCCCCAGTGGTAGTATATGCAGCCCCAGTGGTAGTATATGCAGCCCCAGTGGTAGTATATGCAGCCCCAGTGGTATATACAGCCCCAGTGGTATATGCAGCCCCAGTGGTAGTATATGCAGCCCCAGTGGTATATACAGCCCCAGTGGTAGTATATGCAGCCCCAGTGGTAGTATATGCAGCCCCAGTGGTATATACAGCCCCAGTGGTATATACAGCCCCAGTGGTAGTATATGCAGCCCCAGTGGTAGTATATGCAGCCCCAGTGGTAGTATATGCAGCCCCAGTGGTATATACAGCCCCAGTGGTATATGCAGCCCCAGTGGTAGTATATGCAGCCCCAGTGGTAGTATATGCAGCCCCAGTGGTATATACAGCCCCAGTGGTAGTATATGCAGCCCCAGTGGTAGTATATGTAGCCCCAGTGGTATATACAGCCCCAGTGGTAGTATATGCAGCCCCAGTGGTAGTATATACAGCCCCAGTGGTAGTATATACAGCCCCAGTGGTAGTATATGCAGCCCCAGTGGTAGTATATGCAGCCCCAGTGGTAGTATATACAGCCCCAGTGGTAGTATATGCAGCCCCAGTGGTAGTAAACAGCCCCCCTCCTTATTATGGGTCCCCCAGCAGAAATAAACAGCCCCCCCCCTCCTTATCATGTTCCCCCCAGGCTGCGGCAGCTGTGAAAATAACAAACACTACATACATCACCTTCCGGCGCAGCTCCTCCGCTCCTCCGGTCCTCCGCTCGCCGGCTTCTTCTTCTTTCTTGTGTCGGCTTCTGTGACCGCGCGCAGGAAATGACGTCATCTCCTGCGCCCGGTCACATGACACCGGCACAAGAAGGAAGAAGAAGCCGGCGAGCGGAGGAGCTGCGCCGGAAGGTGATGTATAAAGTGTTTGTTATTTTCACAGCTGCCGCAGCCTGGGGGGAACATGATAAGGAGGGGGGGGCTGTTTATTTCTGCTGGGGGACCCATAATAAGGAGGGGGGGCTGTGTATTACAATATGCACGGCATCCCCCCACCGCTGATGGACGGGGGGATGCCGTGCATATTCATTGCACTAATGAGGCGGCCCCACGTGACCGCCTGCGGTCACTGCGGCCCCCTCCTGCCTCCTCCAGCCACCGGTCACAGCCCCCCCCCCACAGCATACCATATGACTCGTGTATAAGCCAAGGGGGGGACTTTTCAGCCCAATTTTTGGGCTGAAAAACTCGGCTTATACACGAGTATATACGGTATTTTAGTTAGGGCATCACATTAGTACTAGAAAACCTTGTTAAAGAAGTGTTCAGAATATCCAAACAGCTTTCAAGACTGTCATGTTGCCAGTACACAGAGAATGCTTGTTTGTGCCACAGCTCTTTATGCCAACTTTCCCTGTGTGAATACATACCAAGCTCATACACTGGTCTAAAAAAGAAAAGCTTGATGGAAATCTTTACAGGAACTGCTATACATCTGAGCATCCACCTTTCTAAGGCTACTTTCACATCAGCAGTTTTGTCTGATCTGCCACACGCCAGAACACTTGAGCCAAGACTGCGTTCCCCCTAATGCATTTGACTCACCGTGGCCGGGACTCCGGTTTAGACAGGCGATGCTTCCTTCCTCCTTGTCACGGGTGGACCGCGCCTGCCGGTAGTGGGGCCCGGTGTAGTGCAGATCAAAGTGTTGAAGACGTCTTGGTGGAACAGATTAAAGGGGTTTTTAATTTATTCGTGACGCCACCTATGAGTAGTTCGGTAAGGACTACCGACGCTGCGGAACCTCCGGGGGATGGACAGCAGCAAGATGGAACGCTCCCCACAGGCTGAGCGGTGATCCCCGGAGGCTGGAGCTGCTTAAGATGTTGTGCGGCAGCTGCGGTTACCTTGTAATGCGGACGGACAGTTCATAAGGAAGCACGGACACAGAAAGTCTCTGCAACAGGTCTTTACTATAACCAGCAGGCAGTACATGGTATACAGATTACAGGTAGTGGACCGGGTGGACTCAGCAGTGATGGTGTCCCTTAGAAATCCGCAGTGTTCCTCCATTCTAACTAAGTGATTGCCAGTGTCGCCCAGGAATACCAGGTCGGGTACGGGGAGGCTGCTTCAATGCCCTATCCATGATGTACGTTCTGGATGTTTTGGGGAGCCTTGGATCCCTCAGTGGGTACACCGCTGGTTAGACGACTGGAAGTTGGCTGGTGGTGGGGTGCTCCTGTGAAGCTGCTCCTCTACGCTTCTGGTTCGCGTAGCAGAGGTGAACTGCTGCCAGCTTCGGTACCAGTGAACCGGCTGTGAGTTGTGGGCACGGGAGTCTTTTGGGAACCCGTGTGACTGATGCCCAATCCCGGTTGTTAAGGCCTCAGGTGCTGACACCCGACCGGTGACGGCCCGGGGGCTGCACGGGGTGCGGAGCCCCCGCTCCTCTCCAAGTGCAAGTTCTCTGTTCTAGACTCTGATCTAGACCCTTCTGTGTAGACTAAGTGTCTGTTCTCCTACACTTCTCTAGCACTCGGCCACCAGGACCTAGGATTGGCCCTCTGTTCTAGGTGATGCATGCAGGTTGGATTTCTAAGTTAACCAGGTCACTGCTGTGTCAGAGAATATTGCGGCTGCATTTATGGCTGCATTACCCTCTTGTGACGCACTCGTTGCGGGGCGCCACACATTCCCTATAGGACTTACGTTCATGTATGGCACTTGCAGTTTTGCTGCGATCTGGCCAATCCGGCACTTGCGACAATGGACATAAACCACTTTTGTCTCCAGTTTTTCAACTCGCCGCAAGTGCAAAACCACAAGTGCCGCACACGTCCGCAAGTCCCATAGGGAATGAATTAGGTGGAACGCAGTCTTGCCGCAAGTGTTCTGGCTTCCGGCAGATCAGGCAAAGCTGCCAGATCTGCCGCTAATACTGAGAACCGCTGATGTGAAAGTAGCCTGAAAAATAATGCGTGGAAAAAGTATAAATTGTTTTTAACTTATTTCATAGATACATAATGGTGATGGCTTTTTTCTAATAGTTTTATTTTTACTTAAGATAATCCCCGATTTCCGCCGCCCAAAAGATACTAAAGATCTGCCTCCATGAAGTCATCAGTTCTTAGTCACATGTGATCTCCGTCAGGATGTATAATGGTAAGACTTTGATCCTGTGTTATGTGTACAGCGTGTAAAGCGTCTCCTTATCTAGAATTGGCATATTTCTGTCTTGTTAAGAAATACCTGGTGTCAGTGACAGAAACAGAAAGTTTATCAGTGTTACAAAATGGTCACATCTTGTGTTTTTGCTGTGTTGTTTAGCAGCGTTTTTTCATGAGTTTATGCAAATTAAAAGCTGCTTTCTACAGTATCAACAAAAGCTGTGAGATTTCAGGAATCTCATACACACCGCACACTTGCTTTTTTTTTTTCCTGACCGAACAGGAAAATTGCTGCGTTTTTGAAAGAAGCAGCATGTCAATTCTTTCATTTATTTCGCAACATTTTTTCACCATTGTAAGCAAAGAGAATGTGCAAAAATGTAACCAGAGTTTTTGCTACTTTTGTGATGAATGAAACTAACTTTACAAGACATGTACTATAGATAAATGACACAAAAAAGCAGCAAAATCTGCTTTTTTGGAAACAGCATTTTCACTGCCAAGAGAGCAGGTTTTGGCTGTAGAAAAAAATGCAACATGTGAATATAGCCTTAAGCCGGGCTTACATGCTGCGATGTCTCAGCAATCCGACCAACGTTCAGGATCGCTGGGACATCTCTATCTGATCGCTGGTGAGCTGTCACACATGCAGACTCACCAGCGATCAGCCACCCGTGTAACGACCTCGACATCGTGGAAAAGCACATTAAATATTCTTTTCCACGATGTCGAGGTTTTGCTACGCTGGGGTAAGCAGGAGAATTCTGGTAACCAGGATAAACATCAGGTTAGTAACCCGATGTTTATCCTGGTTACCGAGCACAGCGCGCTGGCAAACCAAGGTACACATCAGGTAACTAAGCAGAGCGCTGCACTTAGTAACCCAATGTTTATCCTAGTTACTGGCCAGGAGCTTGTTGATTGTTGGTCTCCCACTGTCACACACACCGATGCTGGCTGTCCAGTGGGAGACCAAAGAGCGGAAAAACGGCCCTCGGCATTTTGCAACGATCAGCGATCAGCTCACTGATCGTTGCAGGATGTCACACGTAGCGACATTATCACGTCACAAGTTGCAGCGACATCGTTGACGATGTCGACACATGTAAACCGGCCCTTAGACAGGACAGGATTATTTCTATTCCCCAAAACAATGGCATGTAAAACAAAAGCAAAAGAAAGGTTGCAGAGCTGTGGAGTCACTTTGTAACTTCCAACACATTGAGACTCTCCTACAATACTCTGACTGCATGACGTTTTCAAGATAGGATCTGCCTCTGTATGTATAAAGGCCACGTTACACACACAGATATCTAACATAGTAACATAGTAACATAGTTTTTAAGGTTGAAGGAAGACTTTAAGTCCATCTAGTTCAACCCATAGCCTAACATGTTGATCCAGAGGAAGGCAAAAAAAAACCCATGTGGCAACACTAATCTCCACATTGGGGGAAAAAATTCCTTCCTGACTCCAGATACGGCAATCAGACTAATTCCCTGGATCAACGCCTTATCAAAGAATCTAGTAATATAACTGGTAATATTATAGTTTTCAAGAAAGGCATCCAGGCCCTTCTTAAATGTTAGTAGTGACTCACTCATTACAACATCATGTGGCAGAGAGTTCCATAGTCTCACTGCTCTTACAGTAAAGAATCCGCGTCTGTGATTATGATTAAACCTTCTTCCCTCCAGACGTAGAGGATGCCCCCTTGTCCCAGTCTCAGGCCTAAGAGTAAAGAGATCATTAGAAAGGTCTCTGTACTGCCCCCTCATATATTTATACATTATTATAAGATCACCCCTAAGCCTTCGTTTTTCCAAGCTAAATAACCCCAAGTTTAATAACCTGTCTTGGTATTGCAGACCCCTTAGTCCTCTAAATAACCCCAAGTTTAATAACCTGTCTTGGTATTGCAGACCCCTTAGTCCTCTAATAACTTTTGTCGCTCTTCTCTGGACCCGCTCTAGTTCAGCTATGTCTTTCTTATACACCGGAGACCAGAATTGTACACAGTATTCTAAGTGTGGTCGCACTAGTGACTTGTATAGAGGTAAAATTATGTTCTCCTCATGAGCATCTATGCCTCTTTTAATGCATCCCATTATTTTATTTGCCTTTGCAGCAGCTGCCTGACACTGGCCACTAAATGTGAGTTTGTCATCTACCCATACACCCAGGTCTTTTTCAGTGACAGTTTTGCCCAGTGTTTTACAATTAAGCACATAATTATACCTTTTGTTTCCTCTGCCCAAGTGCATGACTTTACATTTATCCCCATTAAAGCGCATTTGCCATTTAGCAGCCCAAGCTTCTAGTTTACATAAATCCTCCTGTAATATAAAATTGTCCTCCTCTGTATTGATTACCCTGCAGAGTTTAGTGTCATCTGCAAATATTGAGATTCTACTCTGTATGCCCCCTACAAGGTCATTAATAAATATATTAAATAGAAGCGGGCCCAACACTGACCCCTGTGGTACCCCACTGTTAACTGTGACCCATTCTGAGTGTGTTCCATTAATAACCACCCTTTGTTTCCTATCACTAAGCCAGTTCTTAACCCACTTACACATATTTTCCCCTATCCCCATTGCCCTCATTTTATGTATCAACCTTTTGTGTGGCACCGTATCAAAAGCTTTTGAAAAGTCCATATACACCACATCCACTGCATTTCCTTGGTCCAGTCCAGAACTTACTTCTTCATAGAAGCTTATTAGATTAGTTTGACAGGAACGGTCCCTCGTAAAACCATGTTGATAATGGGTCATGAGGTTATTTTTCTTCAGATACTCCAGTATAGCATCTCTTAGAAAACCCTCAAGGATTTTTCCCACAGTAGAGGTTAAGCTTACTGGCCTATAATTTCCAAGTTCAGTTTTTGTCCCCTTTTTGAATATTGGCACCACATTTGCTATACGCCAGTCCTGTGGTACAGACCCTGTTATTATGGAATCTTTAAATATTAAAAATAATGGTCTATCTATGACAGTACTTAATTCCTGCAGCACTCTGGGGTGTATCCCATCTGGGCCCGGGGATTTGTCAATTTTAGTGATTTTTAGACGATGCCGTACTTCCTCTTGGGTTAAGCAGGTGACGTTTAATTGAGAATTTTTGTTATCACTGATCATATTGTCTGTCATGGGATTTTCTTGTGTAAATACCGTTGAAAAAAAGTCATTTAGCATATTTGCTTTTTCCTCATCCTCATCCACCATTTCACCCAGACTATTTTTAAAGGGGCCAACACCATCATTTTTTAGTTTCTTACTATTTATGTAGTTAAAAAATATTTTGGGATTCTTTTTACTTTCTCTGGCAATGAGTCTCTCTGTCTCAATCTTTGCTGCCTTGATTTGCTTTTTACAAATGTTATTTAATTTTCTGTATTTATTTAATGCTTCATCACTACCTACTTGCTTTAATTCCCTAAATGCTTTCTTTTTGTCACATATTGCACTTCTTACCGCTTTATTTAGCCATAGTGGTTTCCTCCTATTTCTAGCATGCTTATTCCCATAGGGTATATATTGTGCACAGGTCCTATTCAGGATGCTAATAAACATCTCCCATTTGTGTTGTGTACTTTTATGTCTCAGGACATCGTCCCAGTTTATTGCACTAAGATCATCTCTCAACCGTTGGAAATTTGCCTTCCTGAAGTTTAGTGTCCTTGTGGCCCCTCTACTACACGTCTTAGTAAAGGATACTTGAAAGCTTATTAAGTTATGATCACTATTACCCAAGTGACCTCCAACCCGTATATTTGATATGCGGTCTGGCCTGTTGGTTAATATTAGGTCCAGCAGTGCCCCCCTTCTTGTTGGGTCCTGAACCAGTTGTGAAAGGTAATTGTCTCTTATAGTTTTCAAAAACTTATTACCTTTGCTGGAACTGCAGGTTTCTGATCCCCAATGTATTTCAGGGTAGTTGAAGTCCCCCATAATAATGACTTCTCCCTGAGTCGCTGCTTCATCTATTTGCTTTATGAGGATATTCTCCTCCACTTCCATTATTGTTGGGGACTTATAACAAACCCCTATCAGTAATTTATTATTTTTTCCCCCTCCCCTTATCTCCACCCACAGAGACTCTACATTTCCATTAGATTCACCTATATTATCACGCAGGATGGGTTTTAAGGATGATTTTACGTATAAACATACACCTCCTCCTCGCCTATTTGTACGGTCATTTCTGAACAGACAATAGCCCTGTAAATTAACAGCCCAGTCATGGCTCTCGTCCAGCCAAGTCTCCGAAATCCCCACCATGTCATAATTATTTTCCAACAAAAACAATTCTAATTCCTCCATTTTGTTGGTGAGGCTTCTGGCATTAGTGAACATGCACTTTATGCATCTCTCTTTACCTCTATTCCTTCCTACTAGATCTGAGTCCAATATCTGAACAGATCTCTGGTTGCAGTGAAATCATGGACACATTGTTCCATTTTGTGGCTGTGTACAACATGGAGCAATGTATCCATGATTTCACTGCAACCAGAGATCTGTTCAGATGTTGGACTCGGATATCTGTGTGTGTGAAGTGGCCTTTACACTCATGTAGCCAATTCAACAGCACCAGGTATTAAAGAATTGCATGTTCTTCTTTGTTCACGCCCTGGCTTGATCACAATGTGGCTATGAGACCAGCAGATTACTGTTATTATAGCATAAAGTCCTCTATCCTCCCAGAAAGTCTGTGCCTCACTCTTGGACAAGACCTCATCATGCCCAGGGCACAATGAATTTGCCCCCCTAACACCCTAATATGGTAGAAGTGTACTGTACAGGACTAGTGAGGTTCCTGCATCTCATTACAGCTCTTTTACACTCGGTGACACTAACTCAAAGGTCAAAAACGTCAAGGAAAATCCTTAACTCAAGGTAAAGTCACAAATCATCACATGTACAATAATAATACATCAATCTGAAATCCTGAACAAAATACTGACATCTTCCTGATTATATTATTTTTAATTAGTATCTTGTGAGGCTCCCAGAATAGTCATCTTCAGGCCAATAACACGGATCTATATATTTGGTTCAGTTATTAAATGAGCAATTTCTTAATGACTTTGATCCCCTGAATTTAAATCTGACAATAGAAATGTCTAGTTGGCTCTAGTTTCTATAATATCAAAGTGTTTCCTTTTACATATGCACTTCTGTACTTCTGCTAGTGCATAGTTTCAGTGCTTTGAAACATTATTATTTTTGCAGATATAAAGATGCAGAATATTTTATTATGCCAACTTTCTGATATTTACTGTATTTAGAGAAAACTTAGCAACAACTCAAATAACTAAAACATGTATAAAGACTACTGTGAACTATAAAGTTACAGAAATAGCACTACAAAATGTTGCCCTCAATAAGTGACAACTCTTTTTTTGCTTGTCTCTTGTACTCCTGCATTGGATCATTTCTTACTATTGTCCAACAATAATCTGCAAGCATTGATGATGGATTCTATTTTCCTTTATATCTTTTCTCCATAGCTGCAATATCTTGGTGAAATCTCTTGCTGTGCTCATAGCTCCCTGCTTCGCAGTTTGGAGGAAGAGAAGGTCTAGATGCAAATGTAAAGGCCCCGTTATATTTACCTCGTCCTGTGTGAGTTCTCTGTTTCTGAAAAAGTCTCCAAAGGCGAGCCTGTCTGCTGCTCCCTCCGCCCACTTTGTAATTATTCACGCCCCCTCTCAGCTTGCTGCAGTGCTGATAGCCTGGGCGCGTCATGAAAGAGGTGGGGCTACCGATATGACGCGATTTTAGCCCCACCTGTTTCAATCCTCTTGAAAAAGCCTTGCAAAACGGTCTTAGGGGGGGGCCACAGCAGAGGGCACTTTAACTAGACCTAGGAAACAGCGCAAGTACCATGGGTGAGTAAGTGATTGGACGATTGTGCTTCACTACTGATTTCTCCCATGTTATGCTATGATACTAACTATTATGGTGTTATATGTGCAATATCTTGTTATCCTGGGAGTGTCACTATCTCTTTGTGGTTTATGTCTGGATTCATCCACATAAGTACTTCATTTTAAACGGTCTATTGTCTGTAACTTTATATATGTTTAATAAAGTGATATTTTTATGAAACATCAACTCCTTGTTGCCCAATGGGGCCCAACTGCACCCCACACCTGGGAGACCAAGTATGAGGGCAACCAGCAGGGCTGGGTCAAGGTACATTGGTGTCCTAGGTAGAAGAAGCCAATGGCACCCCCCTTTTAATGAACCCCTAAACTCCTAACAAACACATCGTCCTCCCTTCTCCTCCGATGGCTCAAGTAACAAGTTCTGATGACCACTATGATATCCATAACTGCCTCCACATGCAATATGATGTCCACCACAGTCCCTGATTACAAGCCCCTAATACTAGCTGTAGAGCTCGGCGTTGCCCTGGCATGGTAACTACATTAACTGTTCTTAGTTGTAACACAATAGAATAATTGTGTTGCACATAAAAGTCACACAGTTAATAGAAAATACAGCTAGTATATTGCCACCTCAGGTTACTCAGGGAACATCATAGGCTATGTTTTGAGGGGAAATGTTAACACTGTGCTTTTAGTCAGTCACCAAAAAAAAAGGCCTATTCACTGTTTGTATGTGTGAAGTAATAGATACTGTTTTAACAGTTAGCTTGTATATTTATCAGGAGACCTATACATTACCATATATGGAAGAGAACAAAACAGTGAATGTTAGCCTATAACGTTCTATGTCCTGTCACTGCCTGATCGTGCTTGTTATTTGTGTCTCCTGAGAGCACACTTACCCAGAGTTCTACTTGTGGATTTAGGTTGTAGATTTGTGTTTGATCCATTCTATTGTGACAACACTATTTTGTTCTCTTCCATATATGATAAATTATAGGTCATCTGATAAATATGCAGGCTAACTGTCAAAAGATTATCTATTACCTCACACATAAAAATAATGAATAGACCTTTTTTTGTGACTGACTGTAAAGCACAGAGTTAAAATGTCCCCTCAAAACATAGTCTAGGACATTCCCTGAGTCAAATTAGGTGCCCAGGATAGTAAGTAACTGGTTTTGCCTATAACAAGATAGAGTGGTTTAACAAAAAATTATTTTGTTAAAAAGTAAAAAGGTCTCCTGCTGTATACTGAAGGGCTGTGTGTGGCATCTTGCTATATACTTGGGGCTGTGTGCTGCCTCCTGCTGTATACTGGGGGCTGTGTGTGGACTCCTGCTGCCCCCAATATAATGTTTCTCACAGCCAGCCCCCCAGTATAATGTCCCCATAGTCAGCCCCAAGTATGATGCTCCTCACAGCCAGCCCCCCAGTATAATGTCCCCACAGTCAGCCCCCAGTATAAGGTTCCTCACAGCCATCCCCAATATGATATTCCTCACAGCCATTCCCCCAGTATAATGTCCCCACAGTCAGCCCCCAGTATAATATTCCTCACTGTCAGCCCCCAGTTTAATGTCCCCACAGCCAGTCTCCAGTATAATGCCATTCACAGCCAACCCCCAGTATCATGTCACTCACAAACAGCCAACAAGTATAATGTCCCCCACAGTTAGCCCCCAGTTTAATGTCCCCCACAGTCAGTCCCCAGTATAATGTCATCCTCAGTCGCAGTATAATGTCACTCACAACCAGCCCCCCCAGTATAATGTTCCTCACAGTCAGCCCACAGTATAATGTCACCTATAGTAAGTCCCCAGTATAATGCTCCTCACAGCCAGCCCCCAGTATAATATCCCCTCAGACAGCCCTCAGTATAATATTCCTCACAGTCAGGTCCCAGGATAACATCCCCCACATTCATCCCCCAGTTTAATGTCCCCCACAGTCTGCCCCCAGTATAATGTCATCCACAGCCAGACCCCCGGTATCATGTCACTCACAACCAGCCCCCAGTATAATGTCCCCCACAGTCAGCCCTCAGTATAATGTCCCGCACAGTCAGCTCCCAAGTATAATGTCTCCCACAGTCAGCCCCCAATATAATGTTCCTCACAGTCAGCCCCAATATAATGTCCCTCATAGTCAGACCCCAGTATAATGTCCCCCATAGCCAGTCTCCAGTGTGATGTCCTTCACAGCCAGCCCCCCTTGTACCATGTCACTCACAACCAGCCCCCCAGTATAATGTTCCTCACAGTCAGCACCCAGTATAATGTCCCCCACAGTCGGCCCCCAGTATAATGTCATCCACAGCCAGACCCCCAGTATCATGTCACTCACAACCAGCCCCCCAGTATAATGTCCCCTACAGTCAGCCCCCGAGAATAATGTCCCCCACAACCATCCCACAGTATAATATCCCCCAGTCAATCCCCAGTATAATGCACCTCACAGCCAGCCCCCCAGTATATCCCCCACAGTCAGCCCCCAGTTTAATGTCCCCCACAGTCAGCCCACAGTATAATGTCATCCACTGCCAGACACCCAGTATTATGTCACTCACAACCAGCTCCCCAGTATAATGTTCCTCACAGTCAGCCCCCAGTATAATATCCCCCACAGTCGGCCCCCAGTTTAATGTCCCCACAGTCAGCCCCCAGTATAATGTCATCCACAACAAGACACCCAGTATTATGTCACTCATAACCAGCTCCCCAGTATAATGTTCCTCACAGTCAGCCCCCAGTATAATATCCCCCACAGTCAGCACCCAAGAATAATGTCCCCCACAGCCAGCCCACAGTATAATGTCCCCCATAGTCAACCCCGAGTATAATGTCTCCCACAGCCAGACCCCCAGTATAATGTTCCTCACAGTCATCCCCCAGTATACTGTCCCCAACAGTCAGCCCCCAGTATAATGTCTCCCATAGTCAACCCCCAATAAAATGTTCCTCACAGTCAGCCCCTAATATAATGTCCCTCACAGTCAGCCCCCAATATAATGTCCCTCACAGTCATCCCCCAGTATAAAATCCCCCACAGCTAGCCCCCCAGTGTAATGTTGTGGCGCCCCTGCGTCCAGGAGGCCACAAAGGGAACTGCAGCCAGGCAGGTAGGACATTGTTAAACACTAACACCCTCACAGCCCACACAACCCACGTGTCAGAGAGGTTACATCCAGCCCTAAGATTAGAGACTATATGAGATCAGAGGGGTGGTGGGTGAGAAGAGTGGGTTGGGCACACCAGAGGTCAGGTGACTGACAGTATATAGTGAGGGGGAGGAGTGAAGGAAAGTAGTAGGCCACAGTGTGCTGAGATGTAAAGACTGAAGGACATCACGCTCTCTGGAAGTGTAAGGCCGAGGAGTGCAGACCCGTACTGAGCCAGTGCGAGCCAGATGGGGGGGAAAGCCCGTCCAACGCTGAAACCACCAGGAGTGTGACAGAACAGAGAGGGACGGTGGAACCCGGGCCCTGGACAGCAGCTGAAGCCACTCACTGCAGGTGGAGAAGCCCTCCTATGATACCAGAAGGAACAGAGAGAAGGAGTCTGGTAGTCTAGTGCTGTGGACTACTGGAGGCTGGGCTAAAGTAAAGTGTCGGCTCTAAAGCGGACCGTAGTTCACCCGGGATCCCCAGACAACACGACGAGGGGTCTGAGTTTCAGATTGAGATCCCTAACCCTAAAGGACAGGCAGCTCAGTGACGTACTAGGACTCACAGAAGCCCGAGTCACCGCCATACTGTCCAGTGTCGCACAACACAGAGAAAGAGAATGCAAAAGCCCGGAAAGGGACATTTACAGACTGTGTGAGGGGTCACAGGGAGAGAGAGGCCTGGCTGCAGGAGTAGAAGGAACCCGTGTACTTGAACTGTGTACCAACTGCAAATGACTTGTAAACCTGCTGAAAGAGAACAACTAAGAGTAAAGCTTTGGAAACCCTGAATTGCCTCTCTTGCCTGCTTCCATCTGCAGACCATTCCTCCCTACAGATCCAGCCTGTCAGCAGCGGCCAGGAGGAGAGATCCCTGCAGCCTGCAAAGTAAGTGTGTTACAACCTGCACCAAAGACTTTAACTCTTACTGCCCCGGGGGATACAGTTCTCCCCACTGGAACTATACCATCCCCGCTGCCATTCCATCACCCCCGGAGGTTCTGCAGCAGCGGCGGCCCCATCACTGGCCGCACCAAGTGGGTGGCGTCACCCGTGACATATCCCTTGTAAATATTCCCTTTATTTGCCGAGCCAGGGACACGGTCCGGACCAAGCCACCTGTGACATCCCCACTACCGTCCGGTCCGGTACCGAGTACCCCAGTCCCGTGGGGCCCGACAATGTTCCTCACAGCCAGTCCCCAATATAATGACCCCCATAGTCAGCCCCCCAATATAAAGTTCCTCACAGTCAGCACCCAGTATAATGTTCCTCACAGCCAGCTCCCCAGTATAATGTTCCCCACAGTCAGTCCCCAGTATAGTGTTCCTCACAGTCATCCCCACTATAATATCCCCCACAACTAGCCCCCCAGTGTAATGTCCCCACAGCCAGCCCCCAGTATAATGTCCACTGAAGAGGACGAATAGGGCTCAATCATGTCCACCAATTTCAACAAAACCTGTAGGCGGATTAGGCTATAACACTATAAGCAGCCTGCAAGCAATTGACAGTTCTGTCTATTCATTGGAGGCACAGGAATGAGCTGATACACTGTTAAATAAGTCTTTTATGAATTAGCAGCTCTAAACCTGAACTTTAGGTGTACATCCTATATACAATAATGGGAAAGAAAATAAATACATAGTAAGTGTGCTAGAATTCAACCAAAATCTTTGGCTTTTACCTATCAGATAAACCTCCACATTTTACATTTGAACTATAAGATGCACCCTTCACTTTCCATCCAAACTTAAAGGAAAAAAAGTGCATCTTTGAGTCCAAAAAATACAGTATATATATTTTTTTCTGTTGAAATATTATTTTTTTTATTACTATTTATTTAATCTTTCAGTAGATGGAACACTGTGTCACAATGTGGATCCACTTGGCATCACAGAACAACAGCGTGTCAGGCCACACCGTGCCCAGAACATTGTAGGGTCACAATGCCTGCTGACCTCACAATCTGCCTCTGCCTATAGATGTGGCTGCCTGGCAGACACTGTGCCACTAAGCAGAAGAGGAGAATGGTCAGGTGAGCATCAAGGTACAGGTGCATCTCAATAAATTAGAATGTCATCAAAAAGTTAATTTATTTCAGTAATGCATAAAGTGAAACACAAATATTATATAGAGTCATTACACACAGAGTGATCTATTTCAAGTATTTATTTATGTTAATGTTGATGATTATGGTTTACAGCCAGTGGCGTAGCAACTGTTTGTGGCTCCCCGGGCGGTCGAAAAAGTTGCCACGGCTGCTGCCCCTAAGTATTGGGCCAAATGGCCACTCACCTATTGAGGTTGTCACTGTGCACCGCCACCTCTGCACAACCCCAGTGTATGGCAACAAGCAGGACTCAAGGACCTCTTTCCCCCACCACCCAACACTCTCCATCCCCCTGCACACTCCATCCTACTACACTCTCCATTCTCGCTGCATCCTCTATCACCGCCCTGCACCCTCAATCCACCGGCTCTCCATACCCCTGCAGTCTCAATCCTCCTGTAGTCTCTATCCTCCATCCTCCTGCATTCTCCATCCCCATGCAGTCTCCATCCTCCATCCCCCTGCAGTTTCCATCTTCCTTACATCCTCCATCCTCTTCCACTCTCCTTCCTCCTGCATTCTCTATCCTCCTGCACTCTCCATCCTCTGACACTCTCCATCCCCTGACACTCTCTATCCTCCATCCTCCTGCACTCGCCATCCTCCATCTTCCTGCAGTCGCTTTCCTCCTACACTCCCCATCCTCCTGCACTCCCTATCCTCCTGCACTCCCTATCCTCCTGCACTCCCCATCCTCCATCCTCCTGCACTGCCCATCCTCCATCCTTCTGCACTCCCCATCCTCCTGCACTCCCCATCCTCCATCTTCCTGCACTCCCCATCCTCCATCCTCCTGCACTTCCCATCCTCCATCCTCCTGCACTCCCCATCCTCCATCCTTCTGCACTCCCCATCCTCCATCCTTCTGCACTCCCCATCCTCCATCTTTCTGCATTCCACATCCTCCATCTTCCTGCACTCCACATCCTCCTGCACTCCACATCCTCCATCCTTCTGCACTCCCCATCTTCCATCCTCCTGCACTCCCCATCCTCCATCCTCCTGCACTCCCCATCCTCCATCCTCCTGCACTCCCCATCCTCCATCCTCCTGAACTCCCCATCCTCCTGCACTCCCCATCCTCCATCCTCCTGCATTCCCTATCCTCCTGCATTCCCCATCCTCCATCCTCCTGCACTCCACATCCTCCATCTTCCTGCACTCCCCATCCTCCATCCTCCTGCACTTCCCATCCTCCATCCTCCTGCACTCCCCATTCTCCATCCTCCTGCACTCCCCATCCTCCTGCACTCCACATCCTCCATCCTCCTGCACTCCTCATCCTCCATCCTCCTGCACTCCCCATCCTTCTGCACTCCCCATCCTCCATCCTTCTGCATTCCACATCCTCCTGCACTCCCCATTCTCCATCCTCCTGCACTCCCCATCCTCCTGCACTCCACATCCTCCATCCTTCTGCACTCCCATCCTCCATCCTTCCTGCATTCCACATCCTCCTGCACTCCACATCCTCCATCCTTCTGCACTCCCATCCTCCATCCTTCTGCACTCCCATCCTGATGTAATGACCGGTGGCAAGGCCGCGGGTGTGTGTGTATGATCTTTCTCAACAGAATCCCCATACTCAGGTTTAACCGGTAATAACATTTCTTTACTGTCAAACATGTTTATATCACAGTCAACCGAACTATATGCGCACTTGTATATATTAGAGTCTCTGGATCTTCACTTCTTTCGGGTACGCAGCAAGAAAAAAAAACACAACAATGAAGGTATCTTTCCCTAACTTTCCCTAAAATCACGTACCAGTCTATCACAGAAGAAGAAGTCGCTCCCACGTAGCAGGCCTGGGGATCTCACGATGACGGGTCCCGGTGCAGCGCTGAAGGGGGAAACTCCTCAGTCTTCTTCTTTGGTCTCCTTCCGCAGGTAACGGGATTTTTCTTTGTTAGTCTCTCCCAGTCTCAGGGCACACCGAGCAGCAGAAGGGAGCCCACAGCAGCACAGAAGTCTCTCTCAGTCTCGGGGGCACCCCGAGCAGCAGGAGGGTGATCACGGCAGTACAAATGGCTCCCTTATGTCGGTCACGGCCCCTGCACATGCACTCTGGGTGCTCGGCGGGCAAGGTTTTGCAGAGCGGCCAGAGTCACAGCACCAAAGTCCAGTGGCCCAGGATCAGTCACGGGGGCTCGTCCGGGATGATTTTTCCGGCAAGGTGTAGCAAAGTAGCCCTCTTTCAACAGACATCCACACGCAGGTCTCCCCTGGCTCAGCTCTGGATCTGCACTGACTTCCCGCTCTTTCTCTTCCTGGGTAAACACTTTTGCTGAAAAGGGAATTTCCCACTTCTCTGCGTTTGTTTCAGCACTTGTCCACAAGGGGGCAGTAGCGGACTGTGCACAGTTCATTTCCATATCCATTTCTATGATACAGTCTGAATTGTTCACCTCATTACACTCCATCCTCCTGCAATCCCCATCCTCCATCCTCCTGCACTCCCCATCCTCCTGCACTCCCCATCCTCCACATTCCTGCACTCCACATCCTCCATCCTTCTGCACTCCCCATCCTCCATCTTCCTGCACTCCACATCCTCCTGCACTCCACATCCTCCATCCTTCTGCACTCCCCATCCTCCATCCTCCTGCAATCCCCATCCTCCATCCTCCTGCACTCCCCATCCTCCATCCTCCTGCACTCCCCATCCTCCTGCACTCCACACCCTCCGTCCTCCTGCACTCCACATCCTCAGCACTCCCCATATTCCATCCTCCTTCACTCCCCATCCTCCATTCTCCTGCCCTCTCCATCCTCCTGCACTCCCCATTCTCCTGAACTCTCCTTCCTCTATCCCCTGCAGTTTCCATCCTCCACCCTCCCTGCATCCTTCATCCCCATGTACAGTCAGCCGCTCTCTGCACCCCTCTCTCACACCTCTTGTACCCTTGTTTATTTGGTCCCATCTTCTCCCCAGCTTCTTGTATGTTATTTTGCTCCTTTGTAATGAGGTGTACAATTCAGATTGTATTATTGAAATTGAAACTAAAATGAACTGTGCACAGTCCGCACTTGTCCAGCAGGGGGCATCAGTGGACTGTACAATCACAGAGCTGGGAAACTCCCAGCCATCTCGGTTGTTTAACCAGGAAGTGAAAGCAGAGAATCAGAGCAGTATAAATCCAGAGCTGAGAAGATCTACCTGCGGATGTCTGTTTAAAGTGGACTACTTTGCTACACCTTGCCGGAAAAATCATCCCGCAGAAGCCCCTGTGACTGATCCTGGGCCACTGGACTTTGGTGCTGTGACTCTGGCCGCTCTGCAAAACCTTGCCCGCCGAGCACCCAGAGTGCATGTGCTGGGGCCGTGACCGACATAAGGGAGCCATTTGTGCTGCTGTGATCTCCCTTCTGCTGTTGCTCTGTGTGCCCTGAGACTGGGAGAGACAGACTGTTACCTGCAGAAGGAGACCAAAGAAGAAGAGTGAGGAGATCCCCAGGCCTGCTACGTGGGAGCGACATCTTCTTCTGTGATAAGACTGGTACGTGATTTTAGGGAAAGTTAGGGAAAGATACCTTCATTGTTGTGTTTTCTTTTCTTGCTGCGTACCCGGAAGAAGTGAAGATCCAGAGACTCTAATATATATAAGTGCGCATATAGTTCGGTTGACTGTGAGATAAATATGTTTTACAGTAAAGAAACGTTATTACCGGTTAAATCTGAGTATGGAGATTCTGTTGAGAAAGATCATACACACACACCCGCGGCCTTACCACCGGTCGCTACATCTAGCGTAGTCGGCAGGATGTGTGATCAACAGAATCTCCTCCCGGTAGTAGCTTATAACCAGACTTATACTACGGCCTGCAGGTCCATATCCGGTGCCAGCAGTCCGAGCAGTGACACGGAAGAATTGAAGCAGATAGTAGCAGAGTTGCAGAAACAGATACTACAGCTGCAGCTCATGCTAGACCAACAGGCGGACAGGCAAGCGAGACAGCAACCCAGTCGGCCTATGGGAAGGTGCTGGACATGCGGCGACCCCCGCCATAGGGCAAACCGTTGTCCGCATCCTCCACCCGTGGTCCGATATACCAGAACCAGCAAGCCATGCCCCACAACAGCAGCCACCTTTAAACTAGACGCCCCAGCCAAAGCGGTTCGCTCGGCAGGGGAGATCAGGGAAAAGGGTGTGAAGAGACAGAGCCAGACTGATAAGCAAGTACTGGCCACTCGGGTCCAGGGGACGGTGAAGTGGTTTAATGTCCGCGATGGGTATGGCTTCATCAACAGGAATGACACAAAGGATGACGTGTTTGTACATCAGACTGCCATAAAGCGTAACAATCCTCGTAAGTGCTTCCGCAGCGTTGGTGATGGGGAGGTGGTACAGTTTGATGTTGTGAAGGGAGAGAGGGGTACAGAGGCCGCCGACGTCACCGGTCCTGGGGGTGTTCCCGTTAAAGGAAGCAGATTTGCCCCCAACCGGCGCCGCTACCGCCGGCGATCCTACTCTCCCCGGGTAGAAAACGTGACTGAGTTTATTGGAGATATTGTGAGCCCTGAACAAGGGAGCGAAGGTGAACGGGGGGATGACGGTTTCCCCCAACAGAGGTCCCTACTCCGCCGGAGATCAATCCCTGTGATATCAACGGCCATTACTGCCTTGGAGCCGATGGTTGTTGACAGGGACTGTCAACCTTTAAGTGGGGGGGTATGTAATGAGGTGTACAATTCAGATTGTATTATTGAAATTGAAACTGAAATGAACTGTGCACAGTCCGCACTTGTCCAGCAGGGGGCATCAGTGGACTGTACAATCACAGAGCTGGGAAACTCCCAGCCATCTCGGTTGTTTAACCAGGAAGTGAAAGCAGAGAATCAGAGCAGTATAAATCCAGAGCTGAGAAGATCTACCTGCGGATGTCTGTTTAAAGTGGACTACTTTGCTACACCTTGCCGGAAAAATCATCCCCCAGAAGCCCCTGTGACTGATCCTGGGCCACTGGACTTTGGTGCTGTGACTCTGGCCGCTCTGCAAAACCTTGCCCGCCGAGCACCCAGAGTGCATGTGCTGGGGCCGTGACCGACATAAGGGAGCCATTTGTGCTGCTGTGATCTCCCTTCTGCTGTTGCTCTGTGTGCCCTGAGACTGGGAGAGACAGACTGTTACCTGCAGAAGGAGACCAAAGAAGAAGAGTGAGGAGATCCCCAGGCCTGCTACGTGGGAGCGACATCTTCTTCTGTGATAAGACTGGTACGTGATTTTAGGGAAAGTTAGGGAAAGATACCTTCATTGTTGTGTTTTCTTTTCTTGCTGCGTACCCGGAAGAAGTGAAGATCCAGAGACTCTAATATATATAAGTGCGCATATAGTTCGGTTGACTGTGAGATAAATATGTTTTACAGTAAAGAAACGTTATTACCGGTTAAATCTGAGTATGGAGATTCTGTTGAGAAAGATCATACACACACACCCGCGGCCTTACCACCGGTCGCTACACCTTCACGCTGGGTAGACTCCATGACTCCGCCCACCCGGGTCACATGCCTGTGACATCATCGCAGGTTCTGATCTGCTGCTCCCTGGTATAGTCTCTTCTGCTGGGCCCTGAGTGACACTGCCAGCAATCAGAGGCTGCGCCCATCACCCCAGGGTCCCTAATGCAGCCGCTATACACCGCGACCGCGGTGACTGAGGTGAATAACCTGCAGGCTGCTGCCGCCCCCACACATGTGCCGCCTGGGGTGCTCTGTCCCTTCCCCCCCCCATGCTACGCGACTGCTTACAGCCAATGAAAACCCAAAGGTCATTATCTCAATAAATTAAAGTAGGGAGTATGAAGGGTCTGAGAGATAAAATATGACCTAAATAGGTATCAGAGGCTTCACCTTGTGTGGTTGTGAGAGTCACAACCACTATTACAGCATATCCCGGCTGCTGCAGTCCCCAGAGTGGTGCATATAGAGTAGGGACGATGAAGGGTTAAAAACCACGCTGCCATATTCCAGGAGACATCAAAGGGTGAATATAATATTGATTTATTAGTCAATGCATTTCAGAGCTCCCTGGCCCCTTCCTCAGGACAAATCAATATCATATTGCCATGTTTGAGGAAGCCCTGAAATGCGTTGACTAACAAATCAACATTATATTCCCCCTTTGATGTCTAATGGAATACAGCATATGGTTTTAACCTCTTCATCCATCCATACTTTCATTTTGTGAGATAATGACCGTTGGGTTTTCATTGGCTGTAAGCCATAATCATCAACATTAACAGAAATAAACACTTGAAATAGATCACTCTGTAATGACTCTATATAATATATGCATTTCACTTTTTGTATTAATTACTTAAAAAATTAACTTTCAATGATATTCTAATTCATTGAGATGCACCTGTAAGTAGATAGGCAAGGTAAGTAAGTAGGTAGGTAAGTATAGTTAGTAGGTTAGCTGGCAGGCTAGTTAGCTAGCTGGCTAACTATTTGCTTAGTTGGCTGGCTGGATGGTGGCTGGCTAAATGGCCTGCTAGCTGGATGATTGGCAAACTAGATAGCTGACTGGTTAGCTAGCTGGCTGGTTGGTTGGATAGCTTGCTGGCTAAGTAGATGGCTGGCTAGTTGGCTAGCTGGCTGGCTACCTGGCTTGCTTGATAGTTGGTTCACAACGTGACTGGCTGGTTGGCTAGCTGACTGGCTATCTGGATAGCTGGCTAGCCTAGCTAGCTGGCTTGTTGGCTAGATAGCTATCTAGATGACTGGCTAGCTGGCTGAGTAGTCCACAAGCTAGCTGACTATTTAGCTGGCAGGATGGCTGAATAGCTGGTTGGCTAGCTGGATGACTAGCTTGAAGGCTGGCTCGTTGGCTAGCTGGCTGGCTGATTGTCAAACTAGATGGTTGCCTGGTTTGCTGGCTGGCTGGTTGGTTGGCTAGTATGCTAGCTAGCTGGACAGCTGGTTGGCTATCTCGCTGGCTGACTCTTGTGGAGCTCTCTCTCCTCAACTTTCAAGGAATGGGTGAACGAACAGATTCTAAAAAAACAATCCCTCCTTCAGCCCTCCATTTCCATCCCTCACAAAAATAACTCTTAAAAATATATGTATATTTTAAATGTTATTATTTTTATTTATTTTGCTCACCATAAAACTTCATCCATTATAAAGTCATGCTAAAAACCTACAACTCAGCCCTTCACCTTGCCAAACAAACCTACTTCACCTCCCTGATCTCCTCACTATCTAACAATCTAAAAAATCTCTGACAACGTTCACTCTCTCCTTAGTCCTAAAGTGCAGGCCCCCATCACTGACCTCTGTGCTGATGATCTGGCCTCTTACTTTATGGAGAAAATAATCATAATAATATAATATTAATTTAGTGCTATTAATCCCATAGTGCTTTTCATTCATTTTTTTTTTCAACACTGTCCCTCTTGGGGCTCACAATCTAATCAGTATGTCTTTGAAATGTGGGAGGAAACCAGAGTGCCCAGAGGAAACACACGCAAACACGGGGAGAACATACAAACTCCTTGCAGATGTTAATCTTGGTGAGAATCAAACCCAGGACCTTGGCAAGTCTGCAGTGCTAACTACTGAGCCACCGTGACCCAAAATAGACATCATCCGTCAGGAAATCAGCTCCCAACCTGTTACTCCCATTCTTTCCCACATTTCCTCCGGCTCACTCTCCATATTTGACCCAGTCACAGAAGAAGTCTCCAAGCTCCTCTCTTCCTCTCGTCCTACTACATGCACCACTGACCCCATCCCCTCACACCTACTCCAGTCCCTCTCTCCAGTCGTCACTACTCACTTAACCAAAATCTTCAATCTCTCCCTCTCTTCTGGCATCTGCACCTCCTCCTTCAAATATTCTATCATTTCTCCATTATTAAAGAAAACTTCTCTTGACCCATCCTGCACAAACAAATACAGACCAGTCTCCAATCTCCCCTTCATCACTAAACTCCTGGAGCACCTGGTCTACTCCTGCCTCACCGTTACCTCTCCGCTCACTCTCTTCTAGACCCATTACAATCTGTTTCGGAGTCAGTCTCGACTCCTTCCTCAGGGAAGGAGTCAGGACTGACTCCGAACTGCATAGGAGGAATAAAGGAATGATTTGGTGATGAACATCGTCTAATTGCTTTGATTTAAGCAGAGCGGGTCCAGGTACACATGTCTTTCTCAGATTTTTAACCACGGTGACCGAAAGGAGTGTGGTCCCTGCAGCAGCTATCATTTCCCACTTCCATGCTGGTTGTGTGCTACACAATCCTTCCAGGTGAGCAGATATAATTTGTACCAGCCTCACCATTTATAAAAGATAAGACTCTATCTGTACTTCTTTCCATCCTAGTGCATTTCTTTTACAAAACACCAATGACTGTCTAGCTGCAGTTTCCAACATCATGTCGGCTCTCTATTTGAAACTCAACCTTTCCAAAACTGAACTTCTTCGGCTCCCGCCCTCCACTAACCTCCCTAAATTTGATATCTCTCTCTTTCAGTGTGCGGCACCAGGATAACACCTAGGCAGCAGGCTCGCTGTCTGGGTGTAATGTTTGACACCAATCTTTCTCCTATATACAATCTCATCCGGTCTTGTCGCTTGCACCTGAAGAACATTTCTAGAGTCCGTGCCTTTCTCACCATAGAAACAACAAAAACCCTCACCGTGGCACTAATCCATTCCCGCCTTGACTACTGTAATTCTCTATTAATCGGCCTTCCCCTCTCTAAACTCTCCCCTCTCCAGTCCATCCTTAATGCAGCAGCCAGAATCACCTACCTGGCCAATCGTTACTCAGATACCTCTGCTCTGTGCCAGTCATTGCACTGGCTGCCTATACACTACAGGATCCAATTGCTTGTTCTCACCCACAAAACTCTTCACAGTGCAGCACCACCCTACCTCTCTACCCTCATCTCTGTCTATCACCCTACCCACTCTCTACGTTCTAGAAATGACCTTCGACTAACATCTGCAGTAATCCAATCCTCCCACTCCTGACTCTAAGACTTCTCTCGAGCTGCACCAATTCTCTGGAATGCTCTACCCCAAGAAATCAGGACTATCCACAATTTGCATAGCTTTAGAACACATCATTTTTTAAGGCAGCCTATCATGCTCCCTAATAGAAGTCTTCTGTATTGTATATAGCCCATTCACTATCTCTCTGGACATAACTCTTCTTCAAACTCAACCAAACCCAAACACTCTACACAGAATGCCTGCTGACCATTCATGTAACTTTATTTATTTGCCCCACTTCCTCAAGATGCCTGGACCATCACTGTAATAAGCCCCTGTACCTTGTGTAACCTCTATCTTGTTGTAGATTGTAAGCTCTTTTTAGCAGGGTCACCTTTATTTTTGCTTTAATTATTGTATTGTACATTTTACACTGATTCTATGCTTATTGTATCTAATTACTGTACTGCATTTTTTACATTGTTTCTCTGCTTTATTTATTGTACTTTTTTACATTGATACTCTGGTTAGTGTATTGGATTTTTTTTATATTGATTCTCTACTTTAATCATTTACTGTACTGTATATTTTTCATTGTTACCTATGACCGCTTGTATATCACTGTATTGTAAGGTGCTGCAGAATATGTTGGCGCTATATAAATAAAGATTTATTATTACTATTTTTTCCTGTAGATGGAACACTGCCGAGTCACAATGGATCCACTTGGCATCACGGACCTCTAGCATGTCAGAATGCCTGCTGACCTCAGGCATACTGACATGCCTGCAGTATAGTCTATGAAGGGAGCAGGATCAGGGGCCGTAATAACAGACACACACACCCACACACACACTTAGGCTTTGTTTTCGTACCTTTTACTGATGATGTTGCAAGGTTATGTCCACGGTCCAGGCCAGGTGGTCGGGTGGCAGTTCAGTATTTCCACACCCGATGAGTTGTGAGGCCTCCTTGTTACTGTGTGTGTGTATTCTTGTCCTGGCCTGTCTGAAACCTGGCCCTAACCTCTACTGTGTTCCACACTTGTATAGCAGGCGATGAGAACCTTCTGCTGGACACCACTAACTCCTTTGCGGTCCCTGGCTCTGTTGGTGGCTGTGCTACAAGTGCTCCTCTGCCAGGAGACTGAAGTTCCCCTGTCCCTCCGGTCTTCTCTGTTGGGCTATCTGGAGCCTTGCAGACTCGGACTCGGTGTCCCAGTTGCTTCCTCTGCTTCTCTGGGGTGAACCGGTAAGGTTCCCCTGTCCTCTTGTCCATCTCGCCTTGCCTCTGACTCTCAGTTTTAGGCCCCTTACACTGGCTAGGCTTCCTTCTGGCACAGGCCTAGCGCGGCACTGTTCACCAGGATGTCTTCACAGTCCTCCCTGGAACTGCACTACCTAACTCCACCCACAGGCCTGAATTTATAGGGGACCTTGCCTGAAGTCGGCAACTAGAGCTCCCCCTTTAGGTCTGGGGTGGAAGGTGTTGTGTGTAAGTTTACCTTATGTGGAAAACCCTCCCTGCTCCAGGTGTTCCTGTGGAAACTGAACCGTAGGGGTGCCACATTAACCAGTAGGGAGGCTGGAGACTTGTGAGCTGTGAAGAAGCAAGTGCGATTGGAGTGACACCTCAGAGGAATGGAGTGTTTGTGATGTTGAAGTTGAGGCGGAGGAGAGCCCACTTGATGGAGCACTTGATATCCATTGAAACACCTGCTCTTTTTGGTCCTCATCTACAAGTTTTAGCGATCCTCTGCTGCGTAAGAAAGGGATGATAGCAGATCGTCGTTGAAAAGAAGTAGACATTTTAGTTTGGCTTGAAGACTGTATTTGTTCAGCAGATGTTTCTGTTACTTTAGCACCTACTCCATGGACACAAAGATTTTTACCCTTTCCAACACACCTATTCACCTTTTCACCATCAACAGACCTTTTACCACTCATATTTGAGGGTAACTAATTTGCAACTCTGTAGTTGTTGGCACAAAAACTATGGGTGTAAAACTAGCAGAGCTGAGTGGCCAAACAGTGGTACTACCCTAAATAGGTTTTGGTAAGTAGGTTTGGGCAGATGCAATATAAAAGTGTTTTGTGCGCTGTATGGCGGTAGGTTTCAACAGAACACTGGACCACAGCTACCTAGTCAAACAGTGGTACTAGCCAAAAAGGATTTGCTTGGCTAGATGCAGTAAAAATGTCTAGTAAACACAGGAGGTGTAGCTTTCTTCACAATAGTGCTACAGCAGTGCCTGGCACACACTGCTACTAGCCAAAAAGGATTTTATTGGCTAGATTTGGCCAGATGCTGTAAAAAACGCTTGCACAGAACTGGAACAGACCTGCCAGGCAAACAGTGCTTTTAAGCCCTAAAAAGGCCTGTTCTTGGAAGAAGTCCCTAAACCTACTATCTAACTATCTTGGAATGGAATCACTATCTAACTAGCTTTGCAGCACACACAGCAGCAGTGGCGGCATCTGACACTGGGCCCCAACACTGATAAAATGGCAAGGAGGGAAAATGGCCGGATCTGATATGGCAAGGATATGTGACATACCCAGCCAATGACACATGCCCTTGTGTGCAAAAAGTGCACTTTGGTCTATGCGTACTTATAGGCTGACAGACCGGACCACCCACAGTAAGTGCGGGATGGAAAAAAAAATGGAGATCTGCATTATTTGACCACAGACCTATCCCCAGTCCTCCCTCACGCCCACTATTCCTAGACACTGAAACTCATAATAACGTTGAACTAAAGCATTACTGTGAAAAGTCAGTAATGCTTTTGGTCAACGAACCGTTATCGAACATAACCTCAAATTACCAGATTTTTAGCAAATTGTTCACATTCATCAAATTACTCGAACATCGCCCAAAACAGGTTGAATTTGAAATTGGGGTACATTTTGAATCAGACATCGCTTATCTGTACTGGTTAGCTAGTTGGCTGTCTAGCTGGCAGGTTAGCTGGATAGCTGGTTGGCTAGCAGGATGTCTAGTTTGATGGCTGGCTGGTTGACTAGCTGGCTGGCTGATTGGCAAGCTAGATGACTGGTTGGTTGGCTAGCAGGCTTGTTGGTTGGCTAGCTTGCTAGCTATCTGACCAGCTAGATGGATAGCTGGTTAACTGACTATCTGGCTGGCTGGCTCTGATGGAGCACTCTCTCCAGGGGCGAAAGTACAACATGTACAGGGATTGCAATCGCACCCAGGCCCTGGACACTAGGGGGCCCCAAAACTCCCTTTGGCCTATAGAAAAAGACTAATTCTATTAAAGATTTGCAATAATTGGAGGCCCCATTGGAGCTTCTCCATCGGGGCCCATGAGAAGTTTTGCCACTGGCTTTCTCCTCGACTTTTAAGGGGTGGATGAAAAAATATTTTGAAAATAAAATGCCTGGCAGCTAGTCAGCCAGTCAGCTAGCTAGCCAATCAGCAAGCTAGTCAGCTGGACGAGCCAGCCATCCAGACAGCCAAATCAGCCAGTCAGCTAATTAACCAACCAGCTATCAAGCAAGCCAAGTAGCCAACCAGTCAGCCATATAGCTAGCGAGCAGCCTAGCCAAAAAGCTAACCAACCAGCAGGTTAGCTAACCAGCCAGTGATCTAGCTTGCAAATCAACCAGCTGGCAAGACGTCGAGTCAGCCAGCCATCTAGCCAAATAGCCAGTCAGCTAGCTAACTAGCAGTCCAGCAAGCCCACTAGTCAATCAACTAGCTAGTCAGCCTGCCAGCTAGCCATCTTAATAACAAGCCAGCTAGGTAGCCAGCCAGCTAGCCAGCAGCAAGCTAGCCAGCCAGGCAGCTAGCCTGCCAGCCAGCTAACCTGCCACCCATACCTTGAAAATCGTGGAGTGAGGGCTCAACCAGAGCCACCCAGTAAGATAGCCAGCCAGCCATTAAGCTAGCCAGCAAGCTAGCCAACCAACCAGCCAGCTAGCAAAACAGCTAAGCTGACTGCATAGCTGGTTGGCTACCTGGATGGCTAGATTGATGGCTGGGTGTTTGGCTAGTTGGATGACTAGCTAGCTGGTTGGCTGGATGGCTAGCTGGCTGGCTGATTGGCAAGCTAGATGGCAGGCTGCTTGGCTAGCTGGTTGGTTGGCGCTGGCGGAGCGTTCTCTCCTCAACTTTCAAGGTGTGGGTGAAAAACAGATTTTTTTTTGTTTAAAATATTATTATTGTTTAGTTTTTATTTAGACGGAACACTGCTGTGTCACTAGGCGGATCCACTTGACATCACGGAACACTAGCATGTCACTGATGCGGCCACGCCCTTCGTGGAACATTGAAAAAGAGATTTGTTTTCTTTTTAAAATCGTTTTTTTCACCCATACCTTCAAAGTCAAGGAGAGAGCACTCCACCAGAGCCAGCCAGCAAGATAGCCATCTAGCTAGAATGTCAGACAACCAGCCAGCTAGCCAATTAGCTAGCCATCTAGTTTGCCCTGCGGCCAGCTAACCATCCATCCAGCGAGCTAGTAGCCAGCCAGCTAGCCAACCAACCATCAATCTAGCCATCCAACTGTCCAACCAGCTAGCCAAGCCACTATCCAGCCAGCCTGCAAACAAGGTAGCCAACTAGCCAACTAGTAGCTAGCAAGCTATCCAGATTGTCTGGTTGGCTAGCTGGCATGCTGTCAGCTAATCAACCAGTCAGCCAGCTAGCAACCTAGCATCAAGGAATGCTAGCGTGTCACACGCTCTCCACCAGAGCCAGCCAGCAAGATAGCCAATCAGCCAGCCACCTAGCTAACCAACCAGCTAGCTAGCAGCAAGCTAGCCAACCAGGCAGCTAGCCAGCCAGCTAATCTCCTAACTATACTTACATACCTATTTACCTACCTTGTCTGTCCACTTAGTCAAAATCCTTTTTTTTTTACCCATACATTGAAAGTCAAGGAGAAAGCAGTCCACAAGAGCCAGGCAGCAAAATAACCAACCAGCTAGTCATTTAGCTAGCCAACCAACACCAACCAGCCAGCTAGCTTGCAAATCAGCCACCTATCAACCCAGCCAGCTAGCCAACCAACTATCCAAATAGCCTGATATCTAACTAGCAGGCCGGCCAGCTAGTCAGTCAGCTAGCAAGTAGCAAGCAAGCCAACCAGTCAACCAGCTAACCTACTAACTATACTTCTTATTTTTTTTGCCTATCCACTTACCTTAATTTTCACCTGACCAGCCTTTTCCGCTGAATGATACAGCTCCTGCCAGATAGCCAGATTCATAGGCAGGGGCAGATTTTGAGGTCAGCAGGCATTCTGAAAGCAATGATTCGGGCAGGGCGTGGCCGCATCGGTGATACGTTAATGTTCCGTGATGCCAAGTGGGTCTGTATTGTGACACGGCAGTGTTCCATCTACAGACAAAATAAATAAAAAAAAAAGAATAATAATATTTTAAAAAAATTAATTATTCTCTTGACTAATACAACTATTTTCTAATACAGAAAGAGAAAACACTGTAGATTGTAATCTGCTTGGCAGTTGTATCCACCCATAGACCCTAAATACGTAAATACGTTAAAGCCAAAGAAATCAGCCACTATCCCAGGAATTATAAATGTTTCCAGAGTTTAACCTGTACCATTGACCTATAGTACTTGGGGTCCTCATAAGACCCCGTTACACCTTTCAACATCGTTTCCGACATCGTTCAAAAATGACGTCAGGAACGATGTTGAAACACCAGAATTTATAGGGGAGCTACCCTGAACCCAGGTTTTAGAGCTCCCCCTTCAGGCCTGGAGGCAGAAAGGTGTGTGCATTGGTTTTGCCTGGTGTGAATTCCCTCTGTTGCTCTTAGGTATGACACTACCCCAGAGGGAGATCATGACATTGTGGAATCTGGACTCTGGTGTGCCACATATAAGTAATGTAATGTATGTATACAGTGACTGTACCAGCAGAATAGTGAGTGCAGCTCTGGAGTATAATATATAACTAAAAGATAAGTAATGTAATGCATGTAAACAATAACTCTTATTTATGTGGCTTTATTCTAGGTATACATTATAATATGGTGAATACAAATTACCCAACTTTGTTCTGACTTGCTAACGAAGTTATTTTAAGTTCAATCTATTTATGTATAAGATCTTATATATTTTGTATTTATCTATTATGTTTTTTATGTGTTCTTATGTATTAGGCTTAATTATATGTGTGAGCCTGTGCGTTTATCTATGTTCACATTTCGCATGTGTGTATATAGGACGGTGTGTGGTTGTGAGAGTTCCTTGGCTGAATGTAGACTTTTGCCATTCTTTTAACCATTGACTTCCTGTGTAGAGATTCAGACATTACAGACACGACTTCCTGACTTCTGAGGCTTTTTGTTATCCTAACATTTCTATTTTCAATTGCATCTTTTTCACGACCTTAAGGCTCGGTGAGACTTGAATAGGCAAATCTGCTCCAAGAAACAAAAGAACCTAGTGTATACTATGATGTTTCTCCTGCAGACATTTGGTCGTCTGAACAGCCCTATTGAATGACAAAAGCGTATCTTCGGTCTGAGTTCTGTCCGTGAAAAATATTGACATCGGACTAAAATACGGTCTCATGAATGTATCCGATGTGTGAAATAAAATCGCAGTATGCACGGTTCTCTTTCAGATTTTGGATAAGACTAATCCTTTCATGTCTTTTGATGCATAAACAAAATTGGATTCCACATCCATTTAGCATCCGATTTTTACGGACACTATGCCATTAATGACCTAGTAAACTGTATCTGGTTATGCACACTTTAAAATGTTAATGTATAAGTACAGATGTCACATGTATGTAAAAAAACAACATACAGATTGTACGGGGATATAAAAGGATTACAGATTACAGATATGGTATAAAGGACACGGCTCTCTCCTGGTTCTCTTCCTATCTTTCTGACTACTCTTTCAGTGTATCATTTGCTGGCTCCACTTCATCCCCTCTTCCTCTCACTATTGGGGTCCCTCAGGGTTCAGTCCTTGGACCTCTTCTCTCTCTCTACACAGCCTCGATTGGACACACCATCAGCAGATTTGGCTTACAGTACCATCTCTATGCTGATGACACACAATTATACACTTCAGCTCCTAACCTTACCCCTGCGGTGTTAAAGAACACCAATGACTGTCTAGCTGCTGTTTCCAACATCATGTCGGCTCTCTATTTAAAACTCAACCTCTCCAAACCTGAACTTCTTCTGCTCCTGCCCTCCACTAACCTCCCTAAATCAGACATCTCTCTCTCAGTGTGCGGCACCACGATAGCGCCTAGGCAGCAGGCTCGCTGTCTGGGTGTCACATTTGACACCGATCTTTCCTTCACCTCCTATATACAATCTCTCGTCCGCTCTTGTCGCTTACACCTGAAGAACATCACTAGAGTCCGCCCCTTTCTCACCATGGAAACAACTAAAACCCTCACCGTGGCCCTAATCCACTCCCGCCTTGATTATTGCAATTCTCTGTTAATTGGCCTCCCCCTCTCCAAACTCTCCTCTACAGTCCATCCTTAATGCAGCAGCCAGGATCACCTACCTGGCCAATTGTTACTCAGATGCCTCCGCTTTGTGCCAGTCTTGCACTGGCTGCCTATACACTGCAGGATAAAGTTCAAATTGCTTGTTCTCACCCACAAAGCTCTTCACAATGCAGCGCCCTCCTACATCTCCTCCCTCATCTCTGTCTATCACCCCACCCGTTCTCTAGATTCTACAAATGACCTTCGACTAACATCTGCACTAATTCGATCCTCCCACTCCCGGCTCCAAGATTTCTCACGAGCCGCACCAATTCTCTGGAATGCTCTACCCCAAGAAATCAGGACCATCCACAACTTGCATGGCTTCAGACGCTTACTGAAAACACATCTTTTCAAGGCGGCCTATCATGCTCCCTAACAAAATTCCTTTGTACTGTACATAGCCCATTCACTATCTCTCTCGACATAACTCCTTCAAATTCCACCAAACCCAAAAGGTCTACACAGATTGTCTGGTGACCATTCATGTAACTTTAGTTCTATCCCCCATTTCCCCAAGATGCCTGGACCATTAGGGCCCCTTTACACGCGGCTACATTTCTAGGGTGGCTACAGGTAATTTACTGGTTGCAGTGAAATCATGGAGACAAGGTTCTATCTTGTTGCTGTGTACAAATGGAATAATCTCTCCATGATTTCACTGCAACCAGTAAGTTACCTGTAGCCACCCTAGAAATGTAGCCGCGTGTAATGGTACCCTAAGGGTACCTTTACACGCCGCTACGGCAGGATGGATGCATCCCGCTACTTCACGTGCACGAGCACGCTCAAACGGTTACAAACGCTCAACACATCACCTTTACACACCGCCATAAGGTGCGCTACGCTACGTGACATCTGTAACTAGCTGCATCGCCGGGTGTCTCAAGTAGCCATCTGTAGCTCATCGTACCTCATTTACACACCGCTACAACAAGCTAATATGGGCGGACCTGGTGCAGCAGGGACAGCACATAGGCGTGCCACAATTGTGGATTACGAGACGTCCGTACGCTGATAGGACAACGCAAGAACATCATGATTGGGCAGGCATCGCAGGAGGCTGGTTAATACAGCACGCTCGAGCAATTGTGTAGTGTGACTGGTCAGCTCCTTAAATATGCCTCCCTATGCAGCGACTACCAATCGTCATGCAGGAGCTTCCACCAATGATCGCACATGGGGGCGGTAACACGGAGCCAGGGTCACGCCTTAGCTACATTGCAGCTACATCGCAGGGTGTCCAGAGTTCCCTTCCGTAACTTCTTTACACGCCGATGCATCTTGCTACCATCGGCTTTGTAGCTCTCTGTTTTCGAGCAGAGGTCGTAAACAGATGTATCTGTTGCCGGCTGTATCGTCACGTCTTCAGACGCCGCTACGACGGGCTATATTGGCGCTACAAGCTACATTTGTAGCCTGTAGCGGGATGCATCCATCCTGCCGTAGCGGCGTGTAAAGGTACCCTAAGGGATTTCCACATCTGGTACCTCACTTACACCCAATGTCTTCCACCCCAGGCCTGTAGGGGGAGCTTCACTGGCTGCTGTTAAGCCAGATCACCTCAGGCAGCAGAGAGGCTAGGTTCACCCCTGGGGGAAGATTTGTAGGTGGCCAGTATCAGAAGACAGGGCAGCTTTGGAACTGAGCGTTTCCGCCATCCGGACATCAGAACAGCTGATTGGTGGGGGTGCCAGATGTTAGACCCTATCTTTAATAGGATAGACAAGGGTGCAATGGGTCTTATCTCCTTAAAGTTGTTAATGTATGCAGTGCATTAACTGCTCACCTTGATTAGTTGTGAGACCCACAACTAGTATTAGCGCATCGAACAGCTGCTGAAGGATACATCACCCGAAAGATGGCACTGAATGATATCTAAGGATGAAAGACAATATAATCCACGCTGCTGCAATGAGGATACAAACAGCCGTAGTGTTTAAGACGGCGCTCTTTATTCCAAATCCAACGCGTTTCAAGGTCTTCCCGACCTCATAATCAGGGATACGCCAGCATAATCCCTGATGTATCCCTGATGAAGAGGTCGGGATGACCTTGAAACGTGTCGGATTGGAATAAAGAGCGCCGTCTTAAACACTACGGGTGTTTGTAACCTCGTTGCAGCAGCGTGGATCATATTGTCTTTCATCCTTACATGTTGGACCCTGGCTGATCAGAAATTGATGACCTATCCTAAGGATAGACCATCACTGTTAAAGTATCAAACAACCTCTTTGGGGTATGTGCCCATGATCTGCATTTGGTGCAGTGCAGCTGATCCCTGCATTCACCCGATGGTGACAGCTTCTGACTCCGCAGCATTAAATTGCCATGATGCAGAAATGCGGAAGTGTGGCAATGTGCACTGCAGGGAAAACACGCTGTGGTAAGGAGGAGCACAGTGAGCACGGGATTTCTGGAAATCCATCCACTATGCTAGTACTGTACAACACAATGTTTTGGACGCACGGGCAAGACGCTATGTCCAAAACGCTGCAATTCCGGATTGTGAGTATGCACAGTGAAAGTAAATGGAGTTCAACATGTGACAGTGGTTTTTGACGACATTTGAGGACTTCGACATTCCCATTTATTCTGTGTTTCTGCTCCTATGACGCCATTTATATTCACTGGTGTAAAGTCATCAGTTGTGCTGAAGTCATTTGTTGTTGATCTCATTCATACTCTTTTAGGAACATGTCTCCACTAAGTGACAGTATATGACTGGTCATGTGCAGTAATGCTGGAGAGCAGAGATAGGAGCTGCACAATCCCCCCAGGGGGTCATTAACAGACTTTGCACATTGTCACTCACCAGACTCATGTTCTACCTGGCAACAGCCAATGATTGGCCGACACAAGAGGATTCAAGTAACCCAACAAACAGGAACAAGGGCGGCATAATCCTGTACATGAAGCTGGACGCCCCACCCTACCCAAAGCTTCAGTTACGTATAGAGAAACCTAAAACGTTCACGTCCTGAACAACTTAGCAAAGCAGAAACAAAAATGTTTGCATTTACATTAAGACATTAAGAAAACTTTACAATTATACTTTTAGTTATTATTTACATTTATTTGTTTTTTCCTTGCTGTGTTTTTGAGAATCATACCATGTCTGATGAAGAGATGGGAGAAGTCTCGAAAGCTTGCAGCCTTGTAATATCAATTACTTTTTTTTGTTTGTCGATAAAAAGTATCACATCTACAAGATTACTATTTTGCTTCTCCCACTGAGAGCAATCAATCTTTTATGGTACCTTTACACGCCGCGACGGCAGGCTGGATACATCGCGCTACTTCACGTGCACGAGCACGCTCAAACGGCTACAAACGGTCAACGCACCCTCTTTACACGCCGCCATAAGGTGCGCTACGCCACGCTACATCTATAGCTAGCTACATCGCCGGGTGTGTCAAGTAGCCAGCTGTAGCTTAGCGTACCACGTTTACACAGCGCTACAATAAGCTAATATGGGCGGACCTGGTACAGCAGGGACAGCACATAGGCGTGCCACAATTGTGGATTACGAGCCGTCCGTACGATGATAGGACAGCGCAATATCATCATGATTGGGCAGGCATCGCAGGAGGCTGAGACATCCAGCACGCTCGAGCGATTGTGTAGTGTGAGTGGTCAGCTCCTTAAATATGCCTCCCTAGGCAGCGACTACCAATCGTCATGCAGGAGCTTACTCCAATGATCGGTGATGGGGCGCGGTATCCCAGAGCCTGGGACACGCCTTAGCTACATTGCAGCTACAGCCCCGGGTGTCCAGAGTTCCCTTCCGTTGCCTCTTTACACGCCGATACAGCTCGCTACCATCGGCGATGTAGCCATCAGTTTTCGAGCAGAGCCCATAAACAGATGTATCTGTCGCCGGCTGTAGCGTCGCGTCTTCAGACGCCGCTACGACGGGCTACATTGACGCTACAAGCTACATTTGTAGCCTGTAGCGGGCTGTATCCAGCCTGCCGTCGCGGATTGTAAAGGTACCATTAAGAATCATTTAATCATCTTGTCTTGTGATGGATATTAATCTCAGGCTGGCCAAACCACTGGGGGAGGAGTGGGATGGGAACAAGTAGCCAGAGCCCCCCAGACTATACCTCCAAGATTCATCAAGAGGTGCAATTTACATCAAAGTATATCAATATCTACCCTCTCCTACTGTATCCTCACCCATCCCTTGTAGACTGTGAGCCCTCATGGGCAGGGTCGCATCTCCTCACCTACTGTATCCTCACCCATCCCTTCTAGACTGTGAGCCCTCACGGGCGGGGTCTCCTCTCCTCACCTACTGCATCCTCACCCATCCCTTTTAGACTGTGAGCCCTCACAGGTAGGATCCTCTTTCTTCACCTACTGTATCCTCACCCATTCCTTGTAAACTGTGAGCCCTCATAGGCAGGGTCCTCTCTCCTCACTTACTGTATCCTCACCCATCCCTTGTAGACTGTGAGCACTCATGGTCAGGATCCTCCCTCCTCATCTACTGTATCCTCACCCATCCCTTGTAGACTGTGAGCACTCATGGTCAGGATCCTCCCTCCTCATCTACTGTATCCTCACCCATCCCTTGTAGACTGTGAGCACTCATGGTCAGGATCCTCCCTCCTCATCTACTGTATCCTCACCCATCCCTTATAGACTGTGAGCCCTCGTGGGCACAGTCCCCGCATTTTACCTACTGCTTTGAAGTTTACGAGTGGACTTGTGACCGATCACTCTCTATTACAACTGAGATCCCTAATTGCATTACACGTCAGAGCCTTCCTTTCTATCTTCATTTTATATTCTTGTATACATAGGCAGAATTATAGTAGTCCAACAATTAAGAAGAAAAGCAGCACTCACTGAAAGTTGAATCAAGTCTTCTTTAATATAGGGTGTAGATTACATGGGAGGGGGAGTTGGAGCATCGGACAACGGTAAACCATTGTATAATAGTTTTATACCTACAGAAAGCTGGCAACAGTATAGGCCAATAACCAAAACAGGTGATCTGTTTACATGTAAACATACTATACAAAGTAGAAATCTGAATAAGGTTCAGATACAGTTGTGGCCAAAAGTATTGACACCCCTGCAATTCTGTCAGATAATACTCAGTTTCTTCCTGAAAATGATTGCAATCACAAATTCTTTGGTATTATTATCTTCATTTAATTTGTCTTCAATGAAAAAACACAAAAGACAATGAAGCAAAAAGCAAAACATTGATCATTTCACACAAAACTCCAAAAATGGGCCAGACAAAAGTATTGGCGCCCTCAGCCTAATACTTGGTTGCACAACCTTTAGCCAAAATAACTGCGATCAGTCGCTTCTGGTAACCATCAATGAGTTTTTTACAATGCTCTGCTGGAATTTTAGACCATTCTTCTTTGGCAAACTGCTCCAGGTCCCTGATATATGAAGGGTGCCTTCTAAAAAATGCCATGTTTAGATCTCTCCACAGGTGTTCTATGGGATTCAGGTCTGGACTCATTGCTGGCCACCTTAGAAGTCTCCAGTGCTTTCTCTCAAACCATTTTCTAGTGCTTTTTGAAGTGTGTTTTGAGTCATTGTCCTGCTGGAAGACCCATGACCTCTGAGGGAGACCCAGCTTTCTCACACTGGGCCCTACATTATCCTGCAAAATTTGTTGGTAGTCTTCAGACTTCATAATGCCATGCACACGGTCAAGCAGTCCAGTGCCAGAGGCAGCAAAGCAACCCCAAAACATCAGGGAACCTCCGCCATGATTGACTGTAGGGACCGTGATCTTTTCTTTGAATGCCTCTTTATTTCTCCTGTAAACTCTATGTTGATGCCTTTGCCCATAAAGCTCTACTTTTGTCTCATCTGACCAGAGAACATTCTTCCAAAACGTTTTAGGCTTTCTCAGGTAAGTTTTGGCAAACTCCAGCCTGGCTTTTTTATGTCTCGGGGTAAGAAGTGGGGTCTTCCTGGGTATCCTACCATACAGTCCCTTTTCATTCAGATGCTGACAGATAGTACGGGTTGACACTGTTGTACCTTCGGACTGCAGGGCAGCTTGAACTTGTTTGGATGTTAGTCGAGGTTCTGTATCCACCATTCGCACAATCTTGCGTTGACATTTCTCGTCAATATTTATTTTCCGTCCACATCTAGGGAGGTTAGCCACAGGGCCATGGGCTTTAAACTTCTTGATGACGCTGCGCACGGTAGACACAGGAACATTCAGGTCTTTGGAGATGGACTTGTAGCCTTGAGATTGCTCATGCTTCCTCACAATTTGGTTTCTCAAGTCCTCAGACAGTTCTTTGGTCTTCTTTCTTTTCTCTATGCTCAATGTGGTACACACAAGGACACAGGACAGAGGTTGTGTCAACTTTAATCCATGTCAACTGGCTGCAAGTGTGATTTAGTTATTGCCAACACCTGTTAGGTGCCACAGGTAAGTTACAGGTGCTGTTAGTTACACAAATTAGAGAAGCATCACATGATTTTTCTAACAGTACCAATACTTTTGTCCACCCCCTTTTTATGTTTGGTGTGGAATTATATCCAATTTGGCTTTAGGACAATTATTTTTGTGTTTTTTCATTGACGACAAATTCAATGAAGATAATAATACCAAAGAATTTGTGATTGCAATCATTTTCAGGAAGAAACTGAGTATTATCTGACAGAATTGCAGGGGTGTCAATACTTTTGGCCACAACTGTAGTTAGATCCTTATACATAAGTCATAGTATTATAGCAGTTATATTCTTGCACATAGGGGCAGTATTATAGTAGTTATATTCTTGTACATAGAGGGCAGTATTATAGTAGTTATATTCTTGTACAAAGTGGATGGTATTATAGTAGGTTTGTTCTTGTGCACATAGGGGTAGCAGTATAATAGTTATATTCTTGTACATAGGGGCAGTATTATATATTATAGTAGTTATATTCTTGTACATACGGGACAGTATTATAGTAGTTATAGTCTTGTACATAGGGACAGTATTATAGTAGTTATATTCTTGTACATAGGGGGCAGTATTATACTAGTTATATTCCTGTACATAGGGGGCAATAATATAGGAGTTATATTCTTGTACATAGGGGCAGTATTATAGTAGTTATATTCTTGTACATGGGGTAGTATTATAGTAGTTATATTCTTGCACATAGGAGGAGTATTATGGTAGTTATAGTCTTGTACATAGGGACAGTATTATAATAGTTATATTCTTGTACATAGGGGGCATTATTATAGTAGTTATATTCTTGTACACAGGGGGCAGTAATATAGGAGTTATATTCTTGTACATTGGAGCAGTATTATAGTAGTTATTCTTTTGTACATAGGGGGAAGTATCATAGTAGATATATTGTTATACAATGAGTACGGAAAGTATTCAAACCCCTCTCCTCACTTACTGTATCCTCACCCATCCCTTGTAGACTGTGAGCCCTCGCAGGCAGGGTCCTCTCCCCTCTCCTCATAGATCACCTGTTTGAGTTATTGGCTCATACCTTTGACACTTTTCTGTAGGTATACATTTTTCACTCTTTGTCTCATTGCAGCCATTTGGTAAATTAAAAAAAAATCATTTTTTTCTCATTAATGTACACTCTGCACCCCATCTTGCCTGAAAAAAACAGAAATGTAGACATTTGTGCAAATTTATTAAAAAAGAAAAACTGAAACATCCCATGGTCATAAGTATTCAGACCATTTGCTCAGTATTGAGTATTTGCACCTTCTGAGCTAGTGCAGCCATGAGGTTTCTTGGGAATGAAGAAACACGTTTTTCACCCCTGGATTTGGGGATCCTCGGCCATTCTTCCTTGCAGATCCCCTCCAGTTCCATCAGGTTGGATGGTGAACGTTGGTGGACAGCCATTTTCAGGTCTCTCCAGAGATGCTCAATTGGGTTTAGGTCAGGGCTCTGGCTGGGCTAGTCAAGAACGGTCACATAGTTGTTCTGAAGCCATTCCTTTGTTATTTTAGCTGTGTGCTTAGAGTCATTGTCTTATTGGAAGTTGAACCTTCGGCCGAGTCTGAGGTCTAGAGCACTCTGGAAGAGGTTTTCATCCAGGATATCTCTGTACTTGGCCACATACATGTTTCCTTCAATTGCAACCAGTCGTCATGTCCCTGCAGCTGAAAAACACCCCCACAGCATGATGCTGCCACCACCATGTTTCACTGTTGGGATTGTATTGGGCAGGTGATGAGCAGTGCCTGGTTTTCTCCACACATACCGCTTTGAATTATCACCAAAAGTTCTATCTTCGTCTCATCAGACCAGAGAATCTTATTTCTCATAGTCTGGGAGTCGTTCATGTGTTTTTTTGCAAACTCTATGCGAGTTTTCATATGTCTTGCACTGAGGAGAGGCTTCTGTCAGGCCACTCTGCCATAAAGACCCGACTGATGGAGGGCTGCAATGATAGTTTACTTTATAGACCTTTCTTCCATCTCCCTACTTCATCTCTGGAGCTCAGCCACAGTGATCTTGGGGTTCTTCTTTACCTCTCTTACCAAGGCTCTTCTCCCACAATTGTTCTGTTTGGCTGGACAGCCAGGTCTAGGAAGATATCTGGTGGTCCCAAATGTCTCCATTTAAGGATTATGGAGGTCATTGTGCTCTTAGGCACCTTGAGTACTTCAGAACTTCTTTTGTAACCTTGACCAGATCTTTGCCTTGCCACAATTTTGTCTCTGAGCTCCTTGGGCAGTTCCTTTGACCTCATGATTCTCATTTGGTCTGACATGTACTATGAGTTTTAGGTCTTATATAGACAGGTGTGTGCCTTTCCAAATCAAGTCCTATCAGTTTAATTAACCACAGCTGGACCCCAATGAAGGAGTAGAACCATCTCAAGGAGGATCACAAGGAAATAGACAACATGTGACTTATATATGAAAAAAACAATGCAAAAACCATATAAGTGTCACACAAAAGGCGCTCTGCTGTAAAAATAAATAGCAAGTGCCGTAACAAAAACAGGGCCTTTTGGTTTATACGTTTTTGCAAGAAAACGGACAGTAAGCTGCCTCACCAACTTCACGGTGGGCCCTGGTAGAGACAGACTGTCTCTACCAGGGCCCACCGTGAAGTTGGTGAGGCAGCTTACTGTACGTTTTCTTACAAAAACGTATAAACCAAAAGGCCCTGTTTTTTGTCATGGCACTTGCTATTTATATTTTTTACAGCAGAGCGCCTTTTTTGTGACACTTATACGGTTTTTGCATTGGTTTTTCATGTTTTTGGTGGGGATTGGTCGCAGTTCATACTGCTGCTTCCAATGTGTGCAGACTCATATTCTTTAGCTTCATGTTTAACCCTGCTGGTACAGCAGAAATTGGAGGCACCTGCCCCTCCCCTATGAAGTCTGCACACAGAGCTGCCTGCCACACACCCTTACAAGGTGAGATTTTCCTGTGCTCTCCCGCGTCCTGCCTAGAGGTATGTACACATTGGCAGGTTTTTAACGTAGTACTAGGGACAGAGTTAGGGCCCTTTCACATCTGCGTTTATTTGAAATCGCGGCAGATGCGGTGAAAAAACCACATCTGCCGCGATTGCCGCATAACCGCTGCACTTGCGGCGCGGTTGCGGTAATCCCCATAGAAAGTATAGGGGTATAGGGTTTTTTTCGCGGCCGCACCTGCCGCAAGTGCAAAACCGCACTTGCCGCACCTGCCGCAAGTCCCCCTATACTTTCTATGGGGATTACCGCAACCGCTCCGCAAGTGCAGCGGTTATGCGGCAATCGCGGCAGATGCGGTTTTTTCACTGCATCTGCCGCGATTTCAAATAAACGCAGATGTGAAAGGGCCCTTAGGACTGTCTCTACCAGGGCCCACCGTGAAGTTGGTGAGGCAGCTTACTGTCTGTTTTCTTGCAAAAACGTATAAACCAAAAGGCCCTGTTTTTTGTCACGGCACTTGCTATTTATAATTTTTACAGCAGAGCGCCTTTTGTGTGACACTTATACGGTTTTTGCATTTGTTTTTTCATGTTTTTGGTGGGGATTGGTCGCAGTTCACACTGCTGCTTCCAATGTGTGCAGACTCATATTCTTTGGCTTCATGTGACTTATATATGACTGTCTGAGCAAAGGGTCTGAATACTTATTACTATGTGATATTTCAGTTATTCTTCTTTACTAAATGTACACAAATATCAACATTTCTGTTTTTTTCAGTCAATATGTGCAGAGTGTACATTAATGAGAAAAAAAATAACTTTTTTAAATTTACCAAATGGCTGCAATGAAATGAAGAGTGAAAAATTTAAAGGAGTCAGAACACTTTCCGTACCCACTGTAGATAGGGTCAAGCATTATACTAGTTATATTCTTGCACATAGGTGCCAGCATTATAGCAGCTATATTCTTGTAGATGAGAGGCAATATCATATCATATCTATAATATAAAGCCCGAAGCGACTTCCGGCAAAACCAAAGCCACTTCCGTAGTGTTGTGGCCGGATATTTTGACAGCTCCACCCGCACAGGGTGGACCAAGATGGCCGCCCTATGCGGGAGGATCGCTGCGTCTCTCTCTCTCTCACACACACTCACATACACTACCAGTCTCCAGTATACTTACCCCGCCGCCATCCCGCTACACCGCTCCGGCTTGGCCCCGTCAACCTCGCGACAGGCTCCGCCCACGCTCTGCCCACCTCCCGGGGCACTCGCCATGGCTCCCCCACCTCCCGGGGCTCCCGCCATAGCTCCCTCCACCTCCCGGGGCTCCCGCCATGGCTCCGCCCACCTCCCAGGGCTCCCGCCATGGCTCCGCCCACCTCGCAGGGCTCCCGCCATGGCTCCGCCCACCTCGCAGGGCTCCCGCCATGGCTCCGCCCACCTTGCCCCCTCCCGCCTGGCTCCGCCCACCTCGCCTGCCCTGACCACAGAGCCGCCGTCGTCTGCTCACCACAGAGCCTCCTTCCTGCGCTGACCACTCTGCCTCCTTCCTGCACTAACCACTCTGCCTCCTTCCTGCACTGACCACTCTGCCTCCTTCCTGCGCTGACCACAGAGCCGCCGTCCTCTGCCGACCACAGACCCGCCATCCTCTGCTGACCACAGAGCCTCCTTCCTGCACTGACCAGAGCCTCCTTCCTGCGCTGACCACAGAGCCTCCTTCCTGCGCTGACCACAGAGCCTCCTTCCTGCGCTGACCACAGACCCGCCGTCCTCTGCTGACCACAGAGCCTCTGTCCTGCACTGACCACTCTGCTCCTTCC
>JARQOC010000006.1:424184648-424226013 GCA_033576535.1 Allobates femoralis | reverse complement strand
TGTGCACAAGAACAAACCTACTATAATACTATCCACTTTGTACAAGAATATAACTACTATAATACTGCCCTCTATGTACAAGAATATAACTACTATAATACTGCCTTATATGAACAAGAATATAACTACTATAATACTGCCCCTATGTGCAAGAATATAACTGCTATAATACTATGACTTATGTATAAGGATCTAACTACAGTTGTGGCCAAAAGTATTGACACCCCTGCAATTCTGTCAGATAATACTCAGTTTCTTCCTGAAAATGATTGCAATCACAAATTCTTTGGTATTATTACCTTCATTTAATTTGTCGTCAATGAAAAAACACAAAAATAATTGTCCTAAAGCCAAATTGGATATAATTCCACACCAAACATAAAAAGGGGGTGGACAAAAGTATTGGTACTGTTAGAAAAATCATGTGATGCTTCTCTAATTTGTGTAACTAACAGCACCTGTAACAGGTGTTGGCAATAACTAAATCACACTTGCAGCCAGTTGACATGGATTAAAGTTGACTCAACCTCTGTCCTGTGTCCTTGTGTGTACCACATTGAGCATAGAGAAAAGAAAGAACACCAAAGAACTGTCTGAGGACTTGAGAAACCAAATTGTGAGGAAGCATGAGCAATCTCAAGGCTACAAGTCCATCTCCAAAGACCTGAATGTTCCTGTGTCTACCGTGCGCAGTGCCATCAAGAAGTTTAAAGCCCATGGCACTGTGGCTAACCTCCCTAGATGTGGACGGAAAATAAATATTGACGAGAAATGTCAGCGCAAGATTGTGCGAATGGTGGATAAAGAACCTCGACTAACATCCAAACAAGTTCAAGCTGCCCTGCAGTCCGAAGGTACAACAGTGTCAACCCGTACTATCCGTCGGCATCTGAATGAAAAGGGACTGTATGGTAGGATACCCAGGAAGACTCCACTTCTTACCCCGAGACATAAAAAAGCCAGGCTGGAGTTTGCCAAAACTTACCTGAGAAAGCCTAAAACGTTTTGGAAGAATGTTCTCTGGTCAGATGAGACAAAAGTAGAGCTTTATGGGCAAAGGCATCAACATAGAGTTTACAGGAGAAAAAAAGAGGCATTCAAAGAAAAGAACACGGTCAATAGAGTAAAACATGGCGGAGGTTGCCTGATGTTTTGGGTTGCTTTGCTGCCTCTGGCACTGGACTGTTTGACTGTGTGCATGACATTATGAAGTATGAAGACTACCAACAAATTTTGCAGCATAATGTAGGGCCCAGTGTGAGAAAGCTGGGTCTCCCTCAGAGGTCATGGGTCTTCCAGCAGGACAATGACCCAAAACACACTTCAAAAAGCCCTAGAAAATGGTTTGAGAGAAAGCACTGGAGACTTCTAAGGTGGCCAGCAATGAGTCCAGACCTGAATCCCATAGAACACCTGTGGAGAGATCTAAAAATGGCAGTTTGGAGAAGGCACCCTTCAAATATCAGGGACCTGGAGCAGTTTGCCAAAGAAGAATGGTCTAAAATTCCAGCAGAGCATTGTAAGAAACTCATTGATGGTTACCGGAAGTGGTTGATCGCAGTTATTTTGGCTAAAGGTTGTGCAACCAAGTATTAGGCTGAGGGTGCCAATACTTTTGTCTGGCCAATTTTTGGAGTTTTGTGTGAAATGATCAATGTTTTGCTTTTTGCTTCATTCTCTTTTGTGTTTTTTTCATTGAAGACAAATTAAATGAAGATAATAATACCAAAAATTTGTGATTGCAATCATCTTCAGGAAGAAACTGAGAATTATCTGACAGAATTGCAGGGGTGTCAATACTTTTGGCCACAACTGTATCTGAACCTTATTCAGATTTCTACTTTGTATAGTATGTTTACATGTAAACAGATCACCTGTTTTGGTTATTGGCCTATACTGTTGCCACCTTTCTGTAGGTATAAAACTATTATACAATGGTTTACCGTTGTCCGATGCTCCAACTCCCCCTCCCATGTAATCTGCACCCTATATTAAAGAAGACTTGATTCAACTTTCAGTGAGTGCTGCTTTTCTTCTTAATTGTTAGACTACTATAATTCTGCCTATGTAGACAAGAATATAAAATGAAGATAGAAAGGAAGGCTCTGACGTGTAATGCAATTAGGGATCTCAGTTGTAATAGGGAGTGATCGGTCACAAGTCCACTCGTAAACTTCAAAGCAGTAGGTAAAAAGCGGGGACTGTGCCCACGAGGGCTCACAGTCTATAAGGGATGGGTGAGGATACAGTAGATGAGGAGGGAGGATCCTGACCATGAGGGCTCACAGTCTACAAGGGATGGGTGAGGATACAGTAAGTGAGGAGAGAGGACCCTGCCTATGAGGGCTCACAGTTTACAAGGAATGGGTGAGGATACAGTAGGTGAGGAAAGAGGACCCTACCTGTGAGGGCTCACAGTCTAAAAGGGATGGGTGAGGATATAGTAGGTGAGGAGAGAGGACCCTGCCCACGTGGGCTCACAGTCTACAAGGGATGGGTGAGGATACAGTAGGTGAGGAGAGAGGACCCTGCCCATGAGAACTGACAGTCTACAAGGGATGGATGGGTGAGGATACAGTAGGTGAGGAGATGCGACCCTGCCCATGAGGGCTCACAGTCTACAAGGGATGGGTGAGGATACAGTAGGAGAGGGTAGATATTGATATACTTTGATGTAAATTTAAGTGGCCTGCACCTCTTGATGAATCTTGGAGGTATAGTCTGGGGGGCTCTGGCTACTTGTTCCCATCCCACTCCTCCCCCAGTGGTTTGGCCAGCCTGAGATTAATATCCATCACAAGACAAGATGATTAAATAATTCTTAAAAGATTGATTGCTCTCAGTGGGAGAATCAAAATAGTAATCTTGTAGGTGTGATACTTTTTATCGACAAACAAAAAAAAGTAATTGATATTACAAGGCTGTAAGCTTTCGAGACTTCTCCCGTCTCTTCATCAGACATGGTATGATTCTCAAAAACACAGCAAGGAAAAAATAAATAAATGTAAATAATAACTAAAAGTATAATTGTAAAGTTTCCTTAATGTCTTAATGTAAATGCAAACATTTTTTGTTTCTGCTTTGCTGGGAGTAAGTTGTTCAGGACGTGAACGTTTTAGGTTTCTCTATACGTAACTGAAGCTTTGGGTAGGGTGGGGCGTCCAGCTTCATGTACAGGATTATGCCGCCCTTGTTCCTGTTTGTTGGGTTACTTGAATCCTCTTGTGTCGGCCAATCATTGGCTGTTGCCAGGTAGAACATGAGTCTGGTGAGTGACAATGTGCAAAGTCTGGTAATGACCCCCTGGGGGAATTGTGCAGCTCCTATCTCTGCTCTCCAGCATTACTGCACATGACCAGTCACATACTGTCACTTAGTGGAGACATGTTCCTAAAAAGAGTATGAATGAGATCAACAACAAATGACTTCAGCACAACTGATGACTTTACACCAGTGAATATAAATGGCGTCATAGGAGCAGAAACACAGAATAAATGGGAATGTCGAATTCCTCAAATGTCGTCAAAAACCAGTGTCACATGTTGAACTCCATTTACTTTCACTGTGCATACTCACAATCCGGAATTGCAGCGTTTTGGACATAGCGTCTTGCCCGTGCGTCCAAAACATTGTGTTGTACAGTACTAGCATAGTGGATGGATTTCTAGAAATCCCGTGCTCACTGTGCTCCTCCTTACCACAGCGTGTTTTCCCTGCAGTGCACATTGTCACGCTTCCGCATTTCCGCATCATGGCAATTTAATGCTGCGGAGTCAGAAGCTGTCTCCATCGGGTGAATGCAGGGATCAGCTGCACTGCACCAAATGCAGATCGTGGGCACATACCCCAAAGAGGTTGTTTGATACTTTAACAGTGATGGTCTATCCTTAGGATAGGTCATCAATTTCTGATCAGCCAGGGTCCAACATGTAAGGATGAAAGACAATATGATCTACGCTGCTGCAACGAGGTTACAAACACCCGTAGTGTTTAAGACGGCGCTCTTTATTCCAATCCGACACGTTTCAAGGTCATCCCGACCTCTTCATCAGGGATACATCAGGGATTATGCTGGCATATCCCTGATGATGAGGTCGGGAAGACCTTGAAACACGTTGGATTTGGAATAAAGAGCGCCGTTTTAAACACTACGGGTGTTTGTAACCTCATTGCAGATTATATTGTCTTTCATCCTTAGATATCATTCAGTGCCATCTTTCGGGTGATGTATCCTTCAGCAGCTGTTCGATGCGCTAATACTAGTTGTGGGTCTCACAACTAATCAAGGTGAGCAGTTAATGCACTGCATACATTAACAACTTTAAGGAGATAAGACCCATTGCACCCTTGTCTATCCTATTAAAGATAGGGTGTAACATCTGGCACCCCCACCAATCAGCTGTTCTGATGTCCGGATGGCGGAAACGCTCAGTTCCAAAGCTGCCCTGTCTTCTGATACTGGCCACCAATGGGTAATACACATCTTCCCCCAGGGGTGAACCTAGCCTCTCTGCTGCCTGAGGTGATCTGGCTTAACAGCAGCCAGTGAAGCTCCCCCTACAGGCCTGGGTTGGAAGACATTGGGTGTAAGTGAGGTACCAGATGTGGAAATCCCTGAGGGTACCTTTACACGCGGCTACATTTCTAGGGTGGCTACAGGTAACTTACTGGTTGCAGTGAAATCATGGAGACAAGGTTCTATCTTGTTGCTGTGTACAAATGGAATCATCTCTCCATGATTTCACTGCAACCAGTAAGTTACCTGTAGCCACCCTAGAAATGTAGCCGCGTGTAAAGGTACCCTTAGTGTACTAGTGAGTTCTGTGGCTTACCTGGTGCAGGGCGCCACATACACATGCGTCTCCGCTCTGTATACTTCGTACACACGTGGCTCCGCTCCATACACCTCATACACACACGGCTCTGCTCCGTACACCTAGTACACACTCAGTTCTGCTCCGCATGACCTATACACACGTGGCTCTGCTCCGTACACTTCGTACACACACGGCTCCGCTCCAAACACTTGGTATACACTTAGCTCTGCTCCATACACCTCGTACACACACGGCTCTGCTCCGTACACCTTTTACACACTAGGCTCCGCTCCATACAACTCATACACTTGGCTTTGCTCTGTTCACCTCGTACACATGTGGCTCCGCTCCGTACACCTCGTACACACACGGCTCTGCTCCGTACACCTCGCACACACACTGCTCTGCTCTGTACACCTCGTACACACACGGCTCTGCTCTGTACACCTAATACATACACAGCTTCACTCCATACGCCTGTGGCTCTGCTCTGTACACTTCGTACACATGCGACTGTGCTCCATACACCTCATACAGGCACAGCTTTGTACGCCCTTGGCTCCGCTCGGTAGACCTTGCACAGACATAGCCCCACTCCGTACACCTCCTACACATGCGGTTCAGCTCTGGACACCTTGTTCGCACTCGGCTCTGCTCCATACACATGCGGCTCTGCTCCGTACGCCTCATACACACTTGGCTTTGCTCTGTATACCTCGTACACACTGGGCTCCGCTCTGTACACTTGGTACACACTCGGTTCCGCTCCATATACCTCGTACACTCTCGGCTCCGCTCCATACACCTCATACACACTGGGCTCTGCTCTGTACACCTCATACACACGCGGCTCTACTCCATACACCTTGTACACACTGTGCTCTGCTCTGTACACCTCGTTCACAAGCGGCTCTGCTCCGTACACCTAGTACACTCTCGACGCTACTACATCCACACTGTGAATCCCGACCGCACACATAAACTTCACCTCAACCAAGACTGAGGAGCTGATCATGTGACCCCCTCACTCCTCCCCTCCATTGACATCATCACAGGTCCTCTCGCACAGAGCAGTGTGCAGCTCTGTTGAGAAGAAAGCCGGCTCACGTGGGGAAGGGGTGCGCAACATGCGGCTGGTGGGGAGAGCGGTGGGGTGCCTGCTACGCCTGGGGCAGATGCCCCGCCAGGCACCCTCTGGATATGCCACTCATCTGGTCGCAGTGGCCAGGACTATAGGAGCGGGAGCGGCATCTACAGGGGGCCGAGCTTTCACCAGGCGCCCCTGCGGATGCTGCCCCCTGTCTAGTAGCAGGGGTCGCTGCCTGAGGCAGACACTTCATGTCGCCTCATGGATGCTGTGGCCCTGTCTGCCCCCTATTCAAATCAATATATGTATTTTTGATCTGATCTGTGACTGAGTCTCCAACACAGATGTCAACAGAGCCTTATTTTATGTGTTATACACACTACCGGTTTTTGAATCTGGTGGAGGTAACAGGAAAACTGCATGATGCTCCCACACTGGTATTATTACTGATCCGGCTGACAGATCCGGTATAATACTGGTGGTGCGGTAGCATCCAGTTGCATCAGGTTGTGTATGTTATTTTGATGGATGTGGTAAAAAAATGACATTTTGCGTAAACTCCCCCTAGTGAATGTGTCATATGAAAATAGCTTCTGTGCATTGTCAGTCAAAAAACCCGGAATCGGTGTCTGGCGATCCAACGGAATACGGCTTCTGCGGGATCTGGGTTCCATAGAGCGCCATATTATTTTAGGCCGTGTTGCCCTGGATTATTGTTTATGGTTTGTAAAAAAAAAAAGCACAAAAAACATTACAAACTGCGTTTTTTTGGGTTCTGCTAAAAATTTTTCTCAATTCGGTTGGAACTGTATGCAACCGCATGAGCCTGTGTCCCCACTGAAAGTCAAAGGGGGAGAAACCACGTGTGGTTGCATATGGTTTCAACTGGATTCACCCAGATTAAAAGTAACTGTAGTATGACACCAGCCTTACGCCTCAGTCAGATGTCAGCTTTTTTCCAACAAGTGTTTAGATAGAACTTCTATGACGCTATCACAATTTATGGGTCCATTAACATGTTTTAAGCAAAATTGCAGGGCCATGTCCAATATTGTTTAAAGTATCGGATCCAATTCGGCAATGCAAGCATATGGATCTGTAAAAAAAAAACGGACAACACTCGGTCACCATCCATATGCCTTTTGCTTATCACAGACTGATAGGAGAAGCTGGAGAATTATTTGTTTTTTCAATCAATGGAAAAATTAATGAAACTGACCAAACTATGATAAAAGTTGTAACCTATGATACAAGACACAATGTTTGGAGTCTATAAATGAACCAAAGTTGATAACACAAAAATCCCTGTCAAAATAAGGCTTACTTAAAAAGAATCATAATTTTAATAACACAAAAAATCGCGCATGCCCTCATTATCTCATGCCTCGAACACTGCAACCTTCTACTCTCTGGCCTCCTCTCTATCACTCTTGCACCCTGTCCAATCTATCTCAAACTCTGCTGCTCGACTAATCCAATTGTTTCCTGGATATTCTCCTGCTTCTACACTCAGCCAAGCCCTTCTCTGGCTTTCCATTACCCAGAGACTCCAGTTCAAAACCCTAACCATGAGATACAAAGCCTTCCATAACCTGTCCCCTCCATATACCTGTGACATGGTCTCCCGGTAACTACCAACACGCAACCTGTGATCCTTTCAAGATCTCCTCTCTTGCCCTCTTATCTCCTTTTCCCAAAATCGCTTTCAAGACTTCTCCTGTGCATCCCCCATACTTTGGAACTCTCTGCTTCAACACATCAGACTCTCACCCACCCTGGAAACCTTCAAAAGGAACTGGAAGACCCACCTCTTCCACAAGCCTACAACCTGCAGTGTTTCTCAGTCCACTAAACCACCACCCGACCAGCTCAATCCTACTGTATCCTCACCCATCCCTTGTAGACTGTGAGCTCTCATGGGCAGTGTCACCTCTCCTCATCTACTGTATATTCACCCATCTCTTGTAGACTGTGAGTTTTCATGGGCAGAGTCCTCTCTCCTCTCCTACTATATCCTCACCCATCCATTGTAGACTGTGAGCCCTCGTGGGCAGGATCCTCTCTCCTCTCCTACTGTATCCTCACCTATCTCTTGTAGACTGTGAGCTCTCATGGGCAGGGTTCTCTCTCCTCACCTACTGTTTAGTCACCCATCCCTTGTAGACTGTTAGCTTTCATGGGCAGGGTCTTCTCTGCTCACCTACTGTATCTTCACCCATCCCTTGTAGACTGTGATCAATCATGGGCAGGGTCCTCTCTCCTCTCCTACTGTATCCTCATCTATCCCTTGTAGACTGTGATCTCTTGTGGTTAGGGTTCTCTCTCCTTACCTACTGTATCCTCACCCATCCCTTGTAGACTGTGAGCTTTCATAGGCAGGGTCCTCTCTCCTCACCTACTGTATCCTCACCCATCCATCCCTTGTAGACTGTATGCCCTTGTGTATCCTCACCCATCCCCTATAGACTGTGATCCCTGACGGGCAGGGTCCTCTCTCCTCCTACTGTATCCCCACCTATCCCTTGTATAGACTATGAGTCCTCAAGGGCAGGATCCTCTCTCCTCACCTACTGCATCCTCACCCATCCCTTATGGACTGTGAGCCCTTGTAGGCAGGGTCGTCTATCCTCCTGTAACTATCTGTGCCTTGTATTGTTCATGTATATTTTATTTGTCTATGAATGACCCTTTGCACATGTAAAGTGTCATGGAATAAATGGCGCTATAATAATAAATAATAATCATATCACAAGTGATAGAAGAAGATAATGAAAACTCCCTCACTAGGTATGTAGTTATATATTGCACAAATGCAGAGTATTTTCCATAATTGTGAAACAAAACTTAGGAGATAACCAGCAGTTTATTATAGCGTACAGCAGCAAGACAATACATATTTTTTTAAGCTATCGTCGTCCGTGATATAAGGCCGTCTGACCTCGGCCTTATGCTCACCTCCGGTGGCATTCCAGCAGTGTTGGCACAGGCTCTCCTTGGGCTCACTTGACATTATTATGTCATGTGATCCCTGTGGCCAGTCAGTGCTGGCTTCACTCTCTCCTGCTTCTTTCAAATCCAGACATCCGAAGGAAGAAAAACTGGGGTCAGATAAGCGTATAAAAAAAGTCCAAGTTTTATGTGTATTGTGATCTGTAAATAAAATAAAATAAATAAAATCTTTATTTATATAGCGCCAACATATTCCGCAGCGCTTTACAATACAGTGGGTAATAGATGAAAATACACAGTATAATGCAGTAAGAGAATACACAATACAGTAATTCCAGTAGAGAAAGAAAACAGTACAATAATAGGAAACAATACAATAAGCATAAAATCAATGTAAAAAATACAATAGATAAAACAAAAAATAGTGGTGACCCTGCTCAAGAGCTTACAATCTACAAAGAGATAGGGGTTATACAAAGTACAAGGGCTTATCACACTAATGGTCCAGGCATCTTGGGGAAATGGGGGATAGAACTAAAGTTACATGAATGGTCACCAGACAATCTGTGTTTTGGGTTTGGTGGAATTTGAAGGAGTTATGTCGAGAGAGATAGTGAATGGGCTATGTACAGTACAAAGGAATTTTGTTAGGGAGCATGATAGGCCGCCTTGAAAAGATGTGTTTTCAGTAAGCGTCTGAAGCCATGCAAGTTGTGGATGGTCCTGATTTCTTGGGGTAGAGCATTCCAGAGAATTTGTGCAGCTCGTGAGAAGTCTTGGAGCCAGGAGTGGGAGGATCGGATTAGTGCAGATGTTAGTCGAAGGTCATTTGTAGAACGTAGAGAACGGGTGGGGTGATAGACAGAGATGAGGGAGGAGATGTAGGAGGGCGCTGCATTGTGAAGAGCTTTGTGGGTGAGAACAAGCAATTTGAACTTTATCCTGCAGTGTATAGGCAGCCAATGCAATAACTGGCACAGAGCAGAGGCATCTGAGTAACGATTGGCCAGGTAGGTGATCCTGGCTGCTGCATTAAGGATGGACTGTAGAGGAGAGAGTTTGGAGAGGGGGAGGCCAATTAACAGAGAATTGCAATAATCAAGGCGGGAGTGGATTAGGGCCACGGTGAGGGTTTTAGTTGTTTCCATGGTGAGAAAGGGGCGGACTCTAGAGATGTTCTTCAGGTGTAAGCGACAAGAGAGGCCAAGAGATTGTATATAGGAGGTGAAGGAAAGATCGGTGTCAAATGTCACACCCAGACAGCGAGCCTGCTGCCTAGGCGTTATCGTGGTGCCGCACACTGAGAGAGAGATGTCAGATTTAGGGAGGTTAGTGGAGGGCAGGAGCAGAAGAAGTTCAGTTTTGGAGAGGTTGAGTTTTAAATAGAGAGTGGACATGATGTTGGAAACAGCAGCTAGACAGTCATTGGTGTTCTTTAACACCGCAGGGGTAAGGTTATTAGCTGAAGTGTATAGTTGTGTGTCATCAGCATAAAGATGGTACTGAAAGCCAAATCTGCTGATGGTCTGTCCAATCGAGGCTGTGTAGAGAGAGAGAAGAGGTCCAAGGACTGAACCATGAGGGACCCCAATAGTGAGAGGAAGAGGAGAGGAAGTGGAGCCAGCAAATGATACACTGAAAGAGCAGTCAGAAAGATAGGAAGAGAACCAGGAGAGAGCCGTGTCCTTTATACCATATCTGTAATCTGTAATCCTTTTATATCCCCGTACAATCTGTATGTTTTTTTTTACATACATGTGACATCTGTACTTATACATTAACATTTTAAAGTGTGCATAACCAGATACAGTTTACTAGGTCATTAATGGCATAGTGTCCGTAAAAATCGGATGCTAAATGGATGTGGAATCCAATTTTGTTTATGCATCAAAAGACATGAAAGGATTAGTCTTATCCAAAATCTGAAAGAGAACCATGCATACTGCGATTTTATTTCACACATCGGGTGCCTTCATGAGACCGTATTTTAGTCCGATGTCAATATTTTTCACGGACAGAACTCAGACCGAAGATACGCTTTTGTCATTCAATAGGGCTGTTCAGACGACCAAATGTCTGCAGGAGAAACATCATAGTATACACTAGATTCTTTTGTTTCTTGGAGCAGATTTGCCTATTCAAGTCTCACCGAGCCTTAAAGTCGTGAAAAAGATGCAATTGAAAATAGTAATGTTAGGATAACAAAAAGCCTCAGAAGTCAGGAAGTCGTGTCTGTAATGTCTGAATCTCTACACAGGAAGTCAATGGTTAAAAGAATGGCAAAAGTCTACATTCAGCCAAGGAACTCCCACAACCACACACCGTCCTATATACACACATGCGAAATGTGAACATAGATAAACGCACAGGCTCACACATATAATTAAGCCTAATACATAAAAACACATAAAAAACATAATAGATAAATCAAAAATATATAAGATCTTATCTATTATATAATTGCCGTAGCGACTTCCGTCGGAGCGGCGCTGCTTCCGGTGGCTTGGTTAGCGAGTCCGAGCTGCTTCTCCTGGACTCTCCCCGTGGCCGCGTAGCGGCCAAGGCGACTCACGAAGCAATGCCCGCAAAGCGGGCATTGCGAGTCGTTGCAGCATCGCGAAGCAATGCCCGCGAAGCGGGCATTGCGAGTCGCTGCCACCCACCAACCAAGCCACAGAACCCTCTACTACTCTACTGTACACCGCTATAGTATACTACAGTCCCATGCCCATAAGCGCCATGGGACTGTAGTATACCATCGCGTTGTACACTACAGCCTCCTGCCGCTCTTACACACTACCTCGCCAACCAAGACACAGAAGCCCCTACTACAAGACACACAATCCCCTACTAAGCCCCTACTACTATACTCTACACCGCTATAGTATACTACAGTCCCATGACCATAAGCGCCATGGGACTGTAGTATACCATCGCGCTGTACACTACACTCTCCTGCCGCTCTTACACTAAGCCCCGACCCGCCCCATCTATGCCCGCCGCTAAGCCCCGACCCGCCCCATCTATGCCCGCCGCTAAGCCCCGACCCGCCCCATCTATGCCCGCATCTATGCCCGCCGCCGCCCCATCTATGCCCGCCGCCTATGCCCGCCGCGCCCCGACCCATCTATGTCCGCCGCTAAGCCCCGACCCCGCCCCATCTATGCCCGCCGCTGTCGCTAACACCGCCGAACCCCTATATCCTAAGCCCCGACCCGCCCCATCTATGCCCGCCGCTGTCGCTAACACCGCCGCACCCCTATAGCCTTAGCCCCGACCCGCCCCATCTATGCCCGCCGCTAAGCCCCGACCCGCCCCATCTATGCCCGCCGCTGTCGCTAACACCCGCCGAACCCCTATATCCTAAGCCCCGACCCGCCCCATCTATGCCCGCCGCTGTCGCTAACACCGCCGCACCCCTATAGCCTTAGCCCCGACCCGCCCCATCTATGCCCGCCGCTGTCGCTAACCACCGCCGAACCCCTATATCCTAAGCCCCGACCCGCCCCATCTATGCCCGCCGCTGTCGCTAACACCGCCGCACCCCTATAGCCTTAGCCCCGACCCGCCCCATCTATGCCCGCCGCTGTCGCTAACACCGCCGAACCCCTATATCCTAAGCCCCGACCCGCCCCATCTATGCCCGCCGCTGTCGCTAACACCGCCGCACCCCTATAGCCTTAGCCCCGACCCGCCCCATCTATGCCCGCCGCTAAGCCCCGACCCCCCCATCTATGCCCGCCGCTGTCGCTAACACCGCCGAACCCCTATATCCTAAGCCCCGACCCGCCCCATCTATGCCCGCCGCTGTCGCTAACACCGCCGCACCCCTATACCCTAAGCCCCGACCCGCCCCATCTATGCCCGCCGCTGTCGCTAACACCGCCGCACCCCTATACCCTAAGCCCCGACCCGCCCCATCTATGCCCGCCGCTGTCGCTAACACCGCCGCACCCCACCCGCCGATACCCCTAAGCCCCGACGCCTATGCCGCTAAGCCCCGACCCCCCCATCTATGCCCGCCGCTGTCGCTAACACCGCCGAACCCCTATATCCTAAGCCCCGACCCGCCTCATCTATGCCCGCCGCTGTCGCTAACACCGCCGCACCCCTATACCCTAAGCCCCGACCCGCCCCATCTATGCCCGCCGCTGTCGCTAACACCGCCGCACCCCACCTGCCGATACCCCTAAGCCCCGCCGCTGTCGCTAACACCGCCGCACCCCTATACCCTAAGCCCCGACCCGCCCCATCTATGCCCGCCGCTGTCGCTAACACCGCCGCACCCCACCCGCCCATACCCCTAAGCCCGACGCCTATGCCCTAAGGCACCGCCGCCCCTGACCTCCCGCCGCTCTCCCCTGCCCCTCTCGCTAAAGCCCTACACCCTAAGCCCCCGCAGGTCCCTAACCTAACGCCGCTGTCACCTAAGCTCCTACACCTCTAACCCCCGCCGTGCCCTAGCTAACGTCCCCGTCGATCACTTACATGCCTTCAAGTCATCTGATCGTCCGTCCGATCCACAAGTCCTCCGTCCGGCCAGCCGTCCTCTTCCTCCGGCCCCGGTGGTCTTCTGTATTCTTTCCGCCATCTCCGCCTCTTCGTCCGGCCCCGGGGGTCTTCTGTCTTCTTTTCGCCATCTCTGCCTCTTCGTCCGGCCTCGGGGATCTTCCACCTCCGACGTCCTCTTCGTTCTCATTCACATACAATGGAACTAAAATCCCCCATTGTATCTCAATCAGATCTGAGGCCCTCTTCTGATTGGTTGATGTATACTGCCCTCAGCCAATCAGAAGAGCCCCTCACAACTGACACGCAGTTCTCATTCAGGTCCGACTTATTTTTACCCATTGACATACATTACCGGTGTGTCGGCGATTTTATGCCCGCCCATCTGGTTCTATTAGTCGGCCCTAAAATCGCGGACACACCGCTAATGCATGTCTATGGCCAGTGAGCTCGAATTCTGATTGGTCGGCGTTCAATCCGAAATCGGGCTGACTGGGCATAGAGATGCATTAGCGGTGTGTCCGCGATTTTAGGGCCGACTAATAGAACCAGGTGCCCGGCCATAAAATCGCCGACACACCAGTAATGTATGTTAATGGGGAAAAAAAAAGGCGGACCGCAATGAGAACTGCGTCTCACTTTGTCTTAAAAAAAAAAAAAAATTCATTAAATAATAAAAATAATCATTTAAAAATAATAAAAAAATAATAAAAAATTCATTAAAAAATAATAAATAATTAAATAAAAATAATATTAAAAAAAAGGTCGGACCTGAATGAGAACTGTCTCTCCGTCTAACCTAAAAAAAATAAATAAATTAAATAATAAAAATAATCATTTAAAAATAATAAAAAAATAATAAAAAAATCATTAAAAAATAATAAATAATTAAATAAAAATAATATAAAAAAAAAAAAAAAAAAGGTCGGACCTGAATGAGAACTGTCTCTCCGTCTAACCTAAAAAAAATAAATAAATTAAATAATAAAAATAATCATTTAAAAATAATAAAAAAATAATAAAAAAAACATTAAAAAATAATAAATAATTAAATAAAAATAATATTAAAAAAAAAAAAAAAAAAGGTCGGACCTGAATGAGAACTGTCTCTCCGTCTAACCAAAAAAAATTAAATAAATTAAATAATAAAAATAATCATTTAAAAATAATAAAAAAATAATAAAAAAATCATTAAAAAATAATAAATAATTAAATAAAAATAATATTAAAAAAAAAAAAAAAAAGGTCGGACCTGAATGAGAACTGTCTCTCCGTCTAACCTAAAAAAAATAAATAAATTAAATAATAAAAATAATCATTTAAAAATAATAAAAAAATAATAAAAAAATCATTAAAAAATAATAAATAATTAAATAAAAATAATATTAAAAAAAAAAAAAAAAAGGTCGGACCTGAATGAGAACTGTCTCTCCGTCTAACCTAAAAAAAATAAATAAATTAAATAATAAAAAATAATCATTTAAAAATAATAAAAAAATAATAAAAAAATCATTAAAAAATAATAAATAATTAAATAAAAATAATATTAAAAAAAAAAAAAAAAGGTCGGACCTGAATGAGAACTGTCTCTCCGTCTAACCTAAAAAAAATAAATAAATTAAATAATAAAAATAATCATTTAAAAATAATAAAAAAATAATAAAAAAATCATTAAAAAATAATAAATAATTAAATAAAAATAATATTAAAAAAAAAAAAAAAAAGGTCGGACCTGAATGAGAACTGTCTCTCCGTCTAACCTAAAAAAAAAAAATAAATTAAATAATAAAAATAATCATTTAAAAATAATAAAAAAATAATAAAAAAATCATTAAAAAATAATAAATAATTAAATAAAAATAATATTAAAAAAAAAAAAAAAAGGTCGGACCTGAATGAGAACTGTCTCTCCGTCTAACCTAAAAAAAAATAATAAATTAAATAATAAAAATAATCATTTTAAAATAATAAAAAAATAATAAAAAAATCATTAAAAAATAATAAATAATTAAATAAAAATAATATTAAAAAAAAAAAAAAAAAGGTCGGACCTGAATGAGAACTGTCTCTCCGTCTAACCTAAAAAAAATAAATAAATTAAATAATAAAAATAATCATTTAAAAATAATAAAAAAATAATAAAAAAATCATTAAAAAATAATAAATAATTAAATAAAAATAATTCGAAAAAAATTGAAAAAAGGCGGACCTGAATGAGAACTTTGTCTCCATCTTACTTAAAAAAAAAAAAATAAATAAATAATAAAAAAATTTTTTTTTAAATTATTAAAAAATAATACAAAAATAATCATACCAAAAAAAAACAAAATTATAATTTTACAAATAATTTTCTAAATTTAAATAATAAAATAAAAAATTAAAATAAAATAAAATAACATAAATAAATAAATAATTACAAATAATTAATTAAATTATTTAAAAAAAATTAAAAATAAAAATTAAAAAAATATTATAAAAATTTTCCGATTATTAACAATTATTTAAAAAAAAAAAAATATTAAAAATAATTAGATCCAAATAATAAAAATAAAAAAACATACTAATCAAAAAAAAATTATAAAAATTTTAATAATCACAAAAATTATTAATAAAATATTATTAAATAATAACAAACAAAACCAAAAAATTTATTAAAAAAATTAAATAAAACAAAAAAAAAAAAATAGCACACACAGTCGTTGCTATTACGCTATTTATTAACGCGACTCGCTGATTGACACTTTACAGTCCCGTCGAATTATGGCTCTGAGCCGAGTCGTCTGCCCGCTGCAACCAGCGGCTCGCCCATAACATCGCCTCTTTTCTCTATCTCTCTCCATAGGAAGGCGCCGTCCAATCACAATCGCCGCGCCTTTTTTGAAAATACATAGCGACCAATGACATTCATGGCGCCAGCTTTCTGAAGTTGCCGCCCTCCAATCAGATAAGCCCGCTTATTTATCGCGCGAAATTTGAATCTTCTACCTCTTTGAATCCTCTTTGTGGGAGAACGAGAACCTATCGCTGGACTATCTCTTGGAGTATTTTTCTGCCGAGAAATCCATCCTTCGTGAGGGTCTTTCGAGGACAACGAGAAGCTACCGCTGGACCGTCTGTTGGACAACATTTGAGCCGAGATATCCATCCATCGTGCGGGACGTCGGGAAGCAAGCGCCGGATCGGGATCTGCGATTGATCAGCTAAGATATCCTTTGGACAATCTACCTTTTCACATCAGAAGCTATATTCCTGATGCTGACTTTTATTTTCACCTCTTTTTTACTATCTTTCTTTTTCACCACTTTTACTATTTTGCGCCATGCAGCGCCAATCGCCGCTGCATGGAGCGTCCGCCACTGTTCGGACACTTCGCCGCTGCAAGCGCCGACTTCTGCGCTACAAGCGCAAACTTCGGCGCTTCTAGCGGCCTCCGCGGTCTATGAGACCGCTGTGTCCGAACATCCATTCACGCGCCGCCCGTACAACTCGCCGCTCTAAGATGGCGGACGCGAAATCTTCATTCATAAAATGGCGCTAGACTTCAGCCGCCGTGTGATTGGCCAGCGGAATCTTCATACACATGGCGCCGTCAATCCGGTTGGTCGGCGCTATTGTCTGAAGATGCCGCTGTCCTATCACAATTCAGCGGGGCGGAGCTATAGACTTCCACTCTCCCGAACGCCGTGTCCGAAAATCGCTCCAGGGGCTCGGCAAGGAAAGTTCCGTGCTTTTTCAAACTTCCCGCCGCGATTCTCATTGGATGTCGACTTCCCGTAGACATCCATTGAGAAATAAGCCGCGATTCTGATTGGTTCTTCTTTATGGCGCTTTGATTCCGATTGGTCGCCGCTCAGCGGGGACTTCGAAATTTTTCTGGCCGAGCGCCTGGTACGATTTTCGGATATGCCGTTCGGCCGGCTGTAAGTTTGTAGCTCCGCCCCGCTGAGTTGTGATAGGACAGCGGCATCTTCACACAATTGCGCCGACCAACCGGATTCACGGCGCCATGTGTATGAAGATTACGCTGGCCAATCACACGGCGGCTGAAGTCTAGCGCCATTTTATGAATGAAGATTTCCCCTCGGCCATCTTAGAGCGGGAAATTTGAAATGGTGAACAATGTAAAAGTGAAAAAGCTGTTTTCACAGTACATTCTCACAACAGAGTATATATTCCTAATGCCTATGCTTATATTAACCCTTTCTTTTTACACATTATATATCAGCTACATTTATCCATAGTGCCCTCTTCTTTTCATACTTGATTAACCCCTTCTATTCCACTTCTCCTCTATTTGCTATCTGACTATGTGCAGTACTAAGGCCATTGTAATATTAACCCCTTCTATTCTATTACTGCTACACTGCCTATCTCACTATCTGCTGTACTACGGCCATTTTAATATTAACCCTTTCTATTCTATTTATGTTACACTGTGTATCTCACTATCTGCTCTACTACGGCCATTTTAATATTAACCCTTTCTATTCTATTACTGCCACCCTGCCTATCTCACTATATGCTGTACTACGGCCATTTTAATATTAACCCCTTCTATTCTATTACTGCCACACTGCCTATCTCACTATATGCTGTACTACGGCCATTTTAATATTAACCCTTTCTATTCTATTAGTCCTACACTGCCTATCTCACTATATGCTGTACTACGGCCATTTTAATATTAACCCTTTCTATTCTATTACTGCTACACTGCCTATCTCACTATCTGCTGTACTACGGCCATTTTAATATTAACCCTTTCTATTCTATTAATGTTACACTGTGTATCTCACTATCTGCTCTACTACGGCCATTTTAATATTAACCCTTTCTATTCTATTACTGCCACCCTGCCTATCTCACTATATGCTGTACTACGGCCATTTTATTATTAACCCTTTCGATTCTATTACTGCTACACTATCTATCTCACTATGTGCTGTACTACGGCCATTTTAATATGAACCCTTTCGATTCTATTACTGCTACACTGCCTATCTCACTCTCTGCTGTACTACGGCCATTTTAATATTAACCCTTTCTATTCTATTACTGCCACACTGCCTATCTCACTATCTGCTCTACTACGGCCATTTTAATATTAACCCTTTCTATTCTATTACTGCTACACTGCCTATCTCACTATGTTCTGTACTACGGCCATTTTAATATTAACCCTTTCTATTCTATTACTCCTACACTGCCTATCTCACTCTCTGCTGTACTACGGCCATTTTAATATTAACCCTTTCTATTCTATTACTGCTACACTGCCTATCTCACTCTCTGCTGTACTACGGCCATTTTAATATTAACCCTTTCTATTCTATTACTGCTACACTGCCTATCTCACTATGTTCTGTACTACGGCCATTTTAATATTAACCCTTTCTATTCTATTACTGCCACACTGCCTATCTCACTATCTGCTCTACTACGGCCATTTTAATATTAACCCTTTCTATTCTATTACTCCTACACTGCCTATCTCACTCTCTGCTGTACTACGGCCATTTTAATATTAACCCTTTCTATTCTATTACTGCTACACTGCCTATCTCACTATCTGCTCTACTACGGCCATTTTAATATTAACCCTTTCTATTCTATTACTGCTACACTGCCTATCTCACTCTCTGCTGTACTACGGCCATTTTAATATTAACCCTTTCTATTCTATTAGTCCTACACTGCCTATCTCACTATGTGCTGTACTACATCCTTTTTTATATGAACCCTTTCTATTGTATTAGTGCTACACTGCCTATCTCACTATGTGCTCTACTACGGCCATTTTAATATTAACCCTTTCTATTCTATTAGTGCTACACTGCCTATCTCACTATGTGCTGTACTACGCCCATTTTTATATGAACCCTTTCTATTCTATTAATCCTACACTGCCTATCTCACTATCTCCTGTACTACGGCCATTTTTATATCAACCCTTTCTATTCTATTACTCCTACACTGCCTATCTCACTATATGCTGGACTACGGCCATTTGAATATTAACCCCTTCTATTCTATTAGTGCTACACTGCCTATCTCACTATGTACTGTACTACGGCCATTTTAATATTAACCCTTTCTATTATATTACTCCTACACTGCCTATCTCACTATCTGCTGTACTACGGCCATTTTAATATTAACCCCTTCTATTCTATTAGTGCTACACAGCCTATCTCACTATGTGCTGTACTACGGCCATTTTCATATTAACCCTTTGTATTCTCTTTGTGCTACACTGCCTATCTCACTATGTCCTGTACTACGGCCTTTTTTATAGTAACCCCTTCTATTCTATTAGTGCCACACTGCGTATCTCACTATCTGCTCTACTAAGGACATTTTTACATTAACCTCTTCTATGCCTTTTCTATTTTAGTTGCACCATGACTATTTCATAGGGTTTAAACTCATACATTAACCCCTTCTATTCTGTTTCCTATTCAATTACTGTGTCACTATCTGCTGGACATCTGTGCTTTTACAATTTCAACACACATGGCCAGAAAAAAACCCATCTGCTGCGATTGCTGATTAAACCTTGCACTTGCTGCGCTGTTGCGGGAATACCTATACAAACTATAGGAATACTTGCGGCAGGTGCGCCAAGTTCATTTTTTTTTGTAGCAACACTTGACGCAACTGCTAAATCGCACCGGCCGCAAGGCCCCTTATGGTTTCTATAGGGATTACTGCTACCGCACTGCAACTGCAATGTTCATGTGGCTATCGCAGCAGATGCTTTTTTTTCAATGCATCTACCGCAATTTTATCTAAACAGTTGATGTGAAAGGGCTATAAGGCAATTTGTACATTAACCCGTTCTATTCTATTTCTGCCCCACTTGCTATCTCACTATGTGGTCCACTAAGGCCATTTATACATTATCCTCTTCTATGCCATTTGCCATTTTGTTTTCCAACACTATGTTTTATAGGGTTCGAAATGCTACATAAACCCCCTACTTTCAGTTTGCTATTCACTAACTGTGTTACTAGGTGCTGTACTCAGGGCATTTGCAATTTAAACTCTTCTATACTATTTGAAATTTATTTTAACATCCACAAACTTTTATACGATGTAAGTCCTACATTAACGTCTTCTATTGTTTTGACTATTCACTGTCTATGTCACTATGTGGTATACTACTGGCATTTAATTACAATATACTTTCATACTAATTTTATTTTTATTAATCGTCCAGTATTTTTTATGCGTGCCAATGCTATATTAACTACTTACTGGCTCTTTGACTTTTTCTTTTGGAGTTAGGAGTCAGTCATCACACCGTTACGAGTACGTTAACCCATTATATGTCAATTTTTATTATTTTTCTTACTAATGCCTCTGTTGCACTACTACCTGTCTTATTTTTAACACTTTGGTGGTAATGCTACCTGCACAGTTGACATCAGCGGTTATTTGAAATTGCACTAGATGTCCTGACACAATTGCATCCGCTTGCTTTGCTGCATTGCCACCACATAACTGCTGCACTTGCAGTGTCGTTCCGCTAATCCCCATTGTACGTATAGGGGAACTTGCCACAGCTCCCGCCACCATAAAAAGCGTGGTCAACCATCTTTTTTTTTCCATACAGGACCTGCTACAAGTGCAAAATCCAAATTGCTGCACCTACTGCAAATAAATACATACTGACTATTATGCCGATTATAATGAGTATGGGGATTCACGTAAACGCTTGCAAGTCCTGCAGTTATGCTGTGGCTATGTGCCACATGCACCAGATGCTGTTTTTCCAATGCTTATGATGCTATTTGAAATTAATGCTCATGTCAAAGTCTCTGTCATTCCAGTAGGATATTCACTACTTTTACATACATAATATTTTATACTCTATTACTGACTGGGTACCCTTTCACACGTCCATTGTATATGCACATTTACATACTTTTATAACATGGCCTAAGATTTTAAATTTAAACTCGATTTCTCCATACCCGTCACCAGGGCTGTAGTTGCGTAACGTTACACTATATCATCGCATTTACGTTACTTTTTACATTGACCTGACTCTTACAATATCTCATACGCAAGTTGCCTTATTTCTTTTTTCAGCCTGCTTTGTCACATTCTGCCATTTCATACTTCACGTTTAGCCCGCTGTTTCCCCTATTCCACCAACAAAAATAAAAACCACTACTTCTGATATAATACCAAAACCTTTAGTTCTTGGTAGAAATTTACCGTAACTCAGTTTTTTTTAAACACCTTATGAAACAACAACATTGCTGGTGGTTATGCAGAAATTAATGTCATCCAGATTCTATTAACGTTTTTATTACAATGTTGAAAATTTGCTTTCATACCGTGTATCGCAAAGGCTCATTACATCCATTTTTTTTGCTTTCACGGCACTTTAAGGAATTTTAACACACTCATTGCCATTCAATACTCCATACAGTTAACATCATTACATCTTTCTTTGTTACTTTAAATAAGTCTATCATTTCATTATCACAGGTTTTGGAAAACCATACTTTAGTTTTATTGTTTTTGTCTGTTTACACAGTTATTATTCATTGTTTCCTTAACTAACACACTCTAGCTCATTTTGGATTTGATTCGCTGACTATTCTTTGTAAGATGAGTTCTCCAACACAAAATATCACTCTTGCCAAGGAGGCTGCATCTACACCGAAGAAGAAGCGTGCAGAGAAAACTTTGGAACAGAGACGCCGTCGGTTAGATCAAGATAAGGCTGCTAAAGCTAAACGCATTGCAGAGGAGAGTTTGGAAGAGAAACGTGTTCGTTTAGATCTGCGTAAGGCTGCTAAGGAGAAACGTACTGCAAAGGAGACTTCAGAAGAGAGGCGTCTTCGCTTAGATACTGATAAGGCTGCTAAGGCAAAACGCCTTGCTGAAGAGACCTTAGAAAGGAGACGTATTCGCTTAGATCGTGTTAAGGCTGCTTACGCCAAACGTCTTGCAAATGAGACTTCTGCAGAGAGACGTATTCGGTTAGATAGGGCTAAAGCTGCTAAACTCAAACGGTTTGGTAAACTCTCTTCTCCACTGAGACGTTTTTCGTTGGATGCTGCAAAGACTGCTTTACATACACGTATTTCGGGAGTGTCTTCTGAAAAAACAAGCCAACAAATGCAAACAAGAGCCATGACTGCACGTTCCACATGCAAACAAACAAAAATTCCAGTCACTGAAGAACCGTCTGACACAGATGATACTCCTGCCTCTTCGTGTACTGACATTTTACCAAGTGAACTGCCTTTAATACCTCCCATTACCTCTATGGAAATCAAAAAAGGAAAGGTTCGCAAGGTGTCTGTGCGTATGCGCAAGAAGGGTGTGGAGGAGAGTTCGGAAGAAAGACAACTTCCCTTGGACAAGGAAAAGTCTGCTTTGAAAACACCCCTTTCAATACAGTCTTTAGAAGGAAGGACAGAACGATTAGGCAAAAAATCTATCACTCTGCCTCAACGACGCAAACAGAAAAAGTTAATGCCTGCAGGAGATCTGTCTGATCCTCAGACTGCTGCCACCTCTTCGTCTGATCCTCAGACTGCTGCCACCTCTTCGTCTGATCCTCAGACTGCTGCCACCTCTTCATCTGATCCTCAGACTGCTGCCACCTCTTTGTCTGATGCTCAGACTCCTGCCACCTCTTCGTCTGATCCTCAGACTGCTGCCACCTCTTCATCTGATGCTCTGACTGCTGCCACCTCTTTGTCTCATGCTCAGACTCCTGCCACCTCTTCTTCTACTATCTTGACTACAACTGAACAGCCTTTACTGCATCGCAAGGCCACATCTAAACGAAAACACTGTGCTGAGGAGACGCCATACAGCAAACAGTGTAAAATTTTGAGGCTTAAAAGGACAAGACAGATGCGTCAAGATACACAATCTCCTACATCTAGACAAGTCCACTTGGCCCATTTGGCTACATTACGTCGTGAAGAACGTCAAACTTCTTCTTCCACTTCTATATTGCAACAGGCAGAACGGAATTTATATTCCACTTCTTCATTTATTGAATGTTTGGAATCTACATCCCTTCCACGTCTCATTTATGTAGGATTACATAATAAATTTCTACGTTCATTCTATTCATCTCTTCTACATGAAAGGGATTTATTGATCAGGATCATGTTATTCCAGAACATTTCTGTGGTTTCATGAATGTAATATGTGAACATTGTGAGGCTCGACATTTTACTGCTGAACGACCATCAGATCAACAGTTTACCTTTGTTGCCACAAGGGAAAAGTAAAGGTACCATTACCTCAATACCCGCACGTCTTCCAACGCCTGCTGAAAGGAGAGAGTGAGTACAGTCAAAATTTGATGGAGAATATAAGGAGCATTAATAGTTCTTTTGCTTTTGCCTCCATGGGTGCCCATGTTTCTCTACCTCCTGGACATGGACCATACTGCTTTCGTATTCATGGGCAAATTTATCATCGCACTGGAACACTCCATCCTGCTCAAGATCAAACTCCAGCATATGCACAACTGTACATTTTAGATACTCTAAGCGCTACTGACCAACGGCTACAGTCTCCAGAAAATGTTAAATGTAATGCTACTTTAATGAGTATCATTGCTCTTCAATTGGATAATATTAATCCCTTTGTTTCGGCCTACAAAATGCTACGTCAAGTTGAAGTAGAAGAAGAACAGAAGGCAAGAGAACATGGCACAAAAATGCCAAATATTATCATGGCCATTAAACAAGACAGAGGCCAAGACCCGAGACGCTATAACAATCCTACTGCCAATGAAGTTGCTGTGGTCTTTGAAAATGCTGATGGAGAGCCACCATTCAATAGAGACATTTTAATTCATTTGAAACCTGATCCAAATAACCCTTTGGCCCCAAAAACACAGCAAGTCAGTATTCTACACAGCAATTTAGATGCATTACTCTATCCTTTATTTTTTCCTCATGGAGAACAAGGCTGGCATGAGGGACTCAAGCATCAAGGCAAAAGTCAACGCCGGATTACACAGCTCCAGTATTACTGCTATTTGCTGTCTGTACGGAATCAGTTCAATCCTGTCCTGAATGGTGGCAAACTAACACAGCAGTACTTAGTGGATGCGTATGTAAAAATCGAGGCTAATCGCTTAAATTTTATCCGTCATCATCAAAAGGATTTAAAAAGTGGAGGATTATTGCGTACTCCAGGAACATCTTCTGAAACAATCTGTTGACAAAGGTATTCCCATTGGCAAGACGGTCATTTTACCATCTTCTTTTGAAGGCAGTCCCAGAAACATGCAGCAACGCTATCAGGATGCCATGGCTATTGTGACTAAATTTGGACGACCAGATCTTTTTGTAACCATGACCTGTAATCCTAAATGGAGGGAGATTACAAACAATTTAGAGCCATGGCAGCGTGTGGAACATAGACCTGATTTAGTGGCCCGTGTCTTCAGAATTAAATTGGAAGCACTATTAAAAGAAATTAACACTGGATTATTTGGCAAAGTTTGTGCAATGGTTCATGTTATTGAATTCCAAAAGCGTGGCCTACCACACGCTCACATTTTGATCATTCTGGATAGCAAATCCAAACTAAGAACTGAGGTTGAAGTGGATAATATAGTTTGGGCTGAAATCCCTGATCCAGAAGAATACCCTCTGCTCCATGACATTGTGATGCAACACATGATTCATGGACCCTGTGGTCAACACAACCCCAATTCTCCATGTATGGATCTTGGCAAGTGTAAGAAAGGTTTTCCTAAAGATTTCCAACCAAGAACACTCATAGCTAAGGATGCATACCCTACTTATCAAAGAAAGGAAGGATCATCCTTTCAAATACGTTCAAAGATGATTGATAATTCTTGGGTTGTTCCCTATAACCCTTACCTACTATTAACATACAAGTGTCATATTAATGTTGAGGTATGTGCTTCCATTCAAAGTGTTAAATACCTCTTCAAATATGTCTACAAAGGACATGATAAAGCCAATCTTGAAATTTGCCAAACTAATATCCACCATGATGAAACACATCAATTCATGGATTCAAGATACGTGAGTGCACCGGAGGCAGCTTGGCGAATATTTGCTTACCCGATGCATAGACAATCGCACTCCATTATTCGCCTGGCCGTACATCTCCCACATTCTCAACCGCTTTATTTTCATGAGGATGACTCTGTTGACGACATCAGTTCCACAATGCACAGAAAATCTACTCTGATGGGCTACTTTGAGCTGAATGAGAGTGACCCGCATGCTCATGATTACTTCTACCGCCAAATTCCAGAGCACTATGTTTGGAAAGAAGGTGCATGGGAAGTTAGAAAGCGAGGAGGTTCTTCAGTGATTGGAAGAATGTATACTGTCAGTATGAAAGATCAAGAACGGTACTATTTAAGGTTGTTGTTACTGCATGTCAAAGGAGCAACAAGTTTTGACAACATTAAGACTGTTAATGAAGTGACATACCCAACTTTCAAAGAGGCAGCATTAGCTCTTGGATTGCTCTTCGATGACACTGTTTGGAGAAATACTTTATTGGATGCCTGTGTTCTCAACATGCCTGCACAGCTTCGTGATATGTTCGCATATATATGTATTTTTGGTCCTCCAGCTCATCCATTGGAGTTGTGGAAAGAATTTAAACAAGACTTTATCCAAGACTACTGCCATGCATATCACTCCAACACTGAGGAGTGTGAGAATTGTGAAGGATATGCTATGACTGATGTCCAAACTATTCTAAAATTTCATGGCAAAACTTTTACTGATTTTAATCTACCACGACCAAAAAGAAAGCCATACATCGCTCCACTATACAACAAGGATGATGAGTTAAGAAGAGCTCAGCAAATGAAAGCTACTTTAAATGACCACCAACTTTTGGCCTATGATGCGATCAATCAAGCTTTACACGATAGAAGTGGACAACCTAAGTGCTTTTTCATTGACGGTCCAGGTGGCAGTGGCAAAACATATCTGTATGATTTATTAATTCATGAACTAAGAGGAGAAGGCGAAATTGTCTCACCTGCAGCCAGTACAGGGATTGCAGCTAACTTACTGCAAGGAGGTAGAACTATCCATTCGCTTTACGGAATACCAATTCCAATCAATGAAACTTCCGTTTCAAGGATTAAAAATGATACAGATGCTGCACAACATTTGAAAAGTACCAAACTTTTCATTATTGACGAGTCCACTCTCTTATCTAAATATGCATTGCATGTGATAGATCAACTTTTACGTGATGTCATGACAACAGATATCTCCAAGAAAAATACAACACCTTTTGGAGGGAAAGTCATTGTTCTGGGAGGAGACTTTCGACAGTGTCTGCCTATCATCCCACATGGTACAAGAACTGACATTATAGAGAGTTGTATTAAATACTCACGACAATGGCAGCTTTTCACTCAATTGCCACTCTTCAACAATATGCGTTCCATTGATCCTGATTATAGCCGTTGGTTACTTCAACTGGGAAATGGTGAATTGTCTAATGATTTCAACCTTGGAGATGATACCATTGAAATCCCACAAGACATGATCTGCACTGGCTCAATCATTCTTGCTATATTTGGTGAAAACATTGTCATTGATGTAGATAACAATGAAAGCATTCAGATTGCTGCATCACATGCCATTCTTTGCCCTAAAAATGACCATGTGGATATGGTGAACTCTAAGGTCATGGATTGCATTGCTGGTGAATACACTGAATACATTAGTGATGATTCCATTGATCCTGATGAGACTGAAGATCCAGATCAATATCCTGTGGAATTTTTAAATTCACTCACACCAACGGGAATGCCTTCTCATCGCCTCAAATTAAAAATCGGTACCATTGTCATGCTTTTGCGCAACTTTAACAGCAGAAAAGGTCTTTGCAATGGGACTCGCTTGATTGTCATTGCTTTGTTTGACAATCTGATTCAAGCAAAAGTCATTACTGGGTCTGCAGAAGGAAATGTGGTGTTTATTCCAAGGATTGATTTATCTCCATCAGAGACTGGATTACCTTTCAAGTTAAGACGTCGACAATTTCCCTTGAAGCCTGCTTTTGCCATGACCATCAACAAATCCCAAGGCCAAACACTGGAGAAAGTAGGGATTTTTTTGCCAGAACCTGTTTTTGGACATGGACAGTTATATGTGGCTTTTTCACGAGTGAAAAGAAGATGTAATGTTAAGGTGAAAGTGCTGGATACACCCATTCAAGGAAAGTTGGTGCCTAATTCTGAAAAAGTCTTTACTAAAAATATTGTCTATAAGAATATTTTATCTTAAATTCTTTAGATATATATTACACTTTCATACATGATGGATATAACAATGAAAGCATTCACATTGCTGCATCACATGACAATCTTTGCCCTAAAAATGTCCATGTGGAAATGGTGAACTCTCAGGTTATGGATTGCATTGCTGGTGAATACACTGAGTACATTAGTGATGATTCCATTCAGACTGAAGATTCAGACCAATATCCAGTGGAATTTTTAAATTCACTCACACCAATGAGAATGCCTTATCATCGCCTCAAATTACACATTGGTACCATTGTCATGCTTTTCCGCACCTTTAACAACATAAAAGGTGTTTGCAATGGGAATCGCTTCATTGTGATCACTTTGTTTGACAATCTGATTCAAGCAAAAGTCAGTTCTGGGTCTGCAGAAGGAATTGTGTTGTTTATTTCAAGGATTGATTTATCTCCATCATAGACTGCCTTACATTTTAAGTTAACACATCGACAATTTCCCATGAAGTCTACTTTTCCCATGACCATCAACAAATCCCAAGGCCAAATACTGGAGAAAGTAGGGATTTTTTGCCCCACAATTCATTTTTGGACATGGACAGCTATATGTGGCTTTTTCATGAGTGAAAAGAAGATGTATTGTTAAGGTGAAAGTACTGCATACACCCATTCAAGGAAAGTTGCTGCCTCATTCTGAAAAAGTCTTTACAAAAAATATTCTCTAAAGAATTTATAATAAAATATTCTTATAGATATATATCACATTTACATACATGATGGATATAACAATGAAAGCATTCACATTGCTGCATCACATGACAATCTTTGTCCTAAAAATGTCCATGTGGAAATGGTGAACTCTCAGGTTATGGATTGCATTGCTGGTGAATACACTGAGTACATTAGTGATGATTCCATTCAGACTGAAGATTCAGACCAACATCCAGTGGAATTTTTAAATTCACTCACACCCAATGGGAATGCCTTATCATCGCCTCAAATTACACATTGGTACCATTGTCATGGTTTTGCGCACCTTTAACAGCATAAAAGGTCTTTGCAATGTGAATCGCTTCATTGTGATCACTTTGTTTGAGAATCTTATTCAAGCAAAAGTCAGTTCTGGGTCTGCAGAAGGAAATGTGGTGTTTATTTCAAGGATTGATTTATCTCCATCATAGACTGCCTTACCTTTTAACTTAACACATTGACAATTTACCGTGAAGTCTACTTTTCCCATGACCATCAACAAATCCCAAGGCCAAACAGTGGAGAAAGTAGGGATTTTTTGCCCCACAACCCGTTTTTGGACATGGACAGTTATATGTGGCTTTTTCACGAGTGAAAAGAAGATGTATTGTTAAGGTGAAAGTACTGCATACACCCATTCAAGGAAAGTTGCTGCCTCTTTCAGAAAAACTCTTTACAAAAAATATTGTCTATAAGAATATTTTATTTTAAATTCTTTAGATATATCCATCATGTATATAAATGTAATATATAACAATGAAAGCATTCACATTGCTGCATCACATGACAATCTTTGTCCTAAAAATGTCCATGTGGAAATGGTGAACTCTCAGGTTATGGATTGCATTGTTGATGAATACACTGAGTACATTAGTGATGATTCCATTCTGACTGAAGATTCAGACCAATATCCAGTGGAATTTTTACATTCACTCACACCAATGGGAATGCCTTATCATCGCCTCAAATTACACATTGGTACCATTGTCATGATTTTGCACACCTTTAACAGCATAAAAGGTCTTTGCAATGGGAATCGCTTCATTGTCATCACTTTGTTTGACAATCTCATTCAAGCAAAAGTGATTACTGGGTCTGCAGAAGGAAATGTGGTGTTTATTCCAAAGATTTATTTATCTCCATCAGACACTGCCTTACCTTTCAAGTTAAGACGTCAACAATTTCCCGTGAAGTCTACTTTTTCCATGACCATCAACAAATCCCAAGCCAATACACTGAAGAAAGTATGGATTTTTTTGTCACAAACAGTTTTTGGACATGGACAGTTATATGTGGATTTTTCACAAGTGAAAATACGATGCAATGTTAAGGTGAAAGTGTTGGATACACCCATTCAAGTCAAATTGCTGCCCAGTAGTGAAATACTCTTTACTACAAATATTCTCTCTAATAATATTTTATTTAAAATTCTTTAGATACATATTAGATTTAAATACATATTTACTTTCTAATTAAATATAAATATTACAATAAATTAGTTTAGTCATAGATGTATAGCAATAAAAAAAAAAAAAAAAATATTATTTGTTATACAAAAATATATTAAAATTAGTTTCTTATATATACAATAGTTATTTAAGAAATATAGTCATTAGTGTACATTTTCAATTACAATATAGTATAGAGAAATATTTTATTTTAAATTCTTTATATGCATATTACATTTAGATACATAATTATTTTCTAATTAAACAAAAATATTACCATAAAATAGTTTAGCCATAGATCTAAAGTACTAAAAAAAAAATAAAAATTACTTTACCCATAGCTGTATAGGAATTGACCAAAAAAATTATAAAAAAATTGTTTAAAAATAGATGTATAGCAATAGAAATAATCCAACATACCAAACAAATTACTTTAGTTTTAGATAAAGACATTATAATTAGTTATTAGATATTAAATACGTCTTTAAGAAATATAGTCCTTAGTTTTGCTTTTCACTGAAAATATAGTGTATAAAAATATTTTACTTTCAATTATTTACATACATATTCTATTTAGATACATACTTTCTAATTAAACACAAATATTACAATAATTTAATTTAGCTATAGATGTAGAAGAATAGAAATAGACAAAAATACCAAAAATATTAATTTCGTTATAAAGATATTATAAATAGGTTTTAGATATAAAATAGTTATTTAAAATATATTGTTCTTACTTTTTTAGCTTTTAAAATTTCTTTTTAAATTTCATTGTATATGTATATAAACACACATTTTGTAGTAGATTGTAGATGTGTATCATCTAAATGCTTGCATTTAGTGATAATAACCTGAAGCTCCAGCAGTATAGCTGCTGCGAGATTTTATTTTCTTTTTACACAGGGTCAGGTTTTTGTCAACAGCTAAGGCTGCCTTCACATTTGCAGATGCATCTGCAGCGTTTTGAAAATGCATCTGCATGGACATGGTAGACCCTAGCTTTATAATGGGACGCACGGTGTCTGCAGATGCTTGCAGGCAGCCGTGCACACACATTTACTCCTATATGTGATCTGTGCGCAGGCGGATGCCTGCATACAAATCACACACTCCCACCCTCACCAGGGATGCAACATGTCGTGTCCCTGCTGCGGAGGAGAGTCTGTGATCTGTACCCAAGCATCTGCCTGCACAGAGATCACATATAGCAGTGAATGGTTGTGCTCGGCTGTCTGGAAGCATCTGCAGACACTGTGCGTCCCATTATAAAGATAGGGTTTACCGTCTGCATGCAGATGCATCTGCAAAATGGTGCAGATGCATCTGCAAGTTTGAAGGCAGCATTAGAGACGGGTGGGACAGCTGTTCACACACATCTCTATCTTGAAGTGTGTTCTGTACATATAAATACATACATACATATAGGTACATATTTAGACACATAGGGAAAGAATAGACATTTTCATTTTAAATCTGACTTATTCTGCTATTTGTGGAATTTATAGTGTGAACACATCAATTTTGACACTTGCTGTCTAATGGTGACCTACAGCACTCTTACTGTAAGTTGCATGAAATGTTAATGCAATTTGTGCTTTACTTGCAGTAGTTGCGGCACATGTGCTTTCAACAGTTTCAACTGCCAAAATCACAGTTAGCTTTGATTTTTAGTGGTTGCATTTAGTCAACCTGTTAAAGCTGTGCTTGCCGTATTTACTACAAGCTAATTGCAAGTTCCATATACATTACATGTTACTTGCTAAAAGTGAGCTGTAGGTAGGTCCTTTGGTGCAAAGTGCAGAAATTGTATTTGGTTATTCTACACCTTCTGCAAATAGCCAAAAAATATCTGCTTTAAAAGGAGTCTAACTATTAATTATTAGGGGTAGAGTAGAGTAGGTCCCACCAGTTGTAAGGCTACCTTCCCGTGGTTGGTGGGGAAACATGTACTGGCTCAATCATAGATTATTAATATTCATATATAAATTGAATATACGTAGTCTGTACAAAACATCAGTGCCAGTATCTGTACGAAAAGCCTTGCCTTAGAATCATGACATGTACTACACTGATATATACCATACAAACATTGGTAGTTGATAGATAGATATCATGTCTTATGTGCATTATTGTCAAATTTGAATGAATAATGTATATATGCATGCTACATTCCCGATTCTTTACAATTGAGCCGCCATCTATCATGGAATAATTGGATTATTAGTTAAAAATCTAATTTAATAAACTATACACCAGTTCTAGAATCCCGATGCAATCGCATCGGGCTCACAGCTAGTACATAAATAGATTGAACTTAAAATAACTTCGTTAGCAAGTCAGAACAAAGTTGAGTAATTTGTATTCGCCATATTATAATGTATACCTAGAATAAAGCCACATAAACAAGAGTTATTGTTTACATGCATTACATTATTTATCTTTTAGTTATATATTATACTCCAGAGCTGCACTCACTATTCTGCTGGTATAGTCATTGTATACATAAATTACATTACTTTTATGTGGCACACCAGAGTCCAGATTCCACAATGTCATGATCTCCCTCTGGGATAGTGTCATACCTAAGAGCAACAGAGGGAATTCACACCAGGCAAAACCAAGGCACACACCTTTCTGCCTCCAGGCCTGAAGGGGGACCTCTAAAACCGGGGTTCAGGGTAGCTCCCCTATAAATTCTGGTGTTTCAACATCGTTCCTGACATCACTTTTGAACGATTATGTAAACGATGTTGAAAGGTGTAACGGGGTCTTATGAGGACCCCAAGTACTATAGGTCAATGGTACAGGTTAAACTCTGGAAACATTTATAATTCCTGGGATAGTGGCTGATTTCTTTGGCTTTAACGTATTTACGTATTTAGGGTCTATGGGTGGATACAACTGCCAAGCAGATTACAATCTACAGTGTTTTCTCTTTCTGTATTAGAAAATAGTTGTATTAGTCAAGAGAATAATTAATTTTTTTTAAATATTATTACTCTTTTTTTTTATTTATTTTGTCTGTAGATGGAACACTGCCGTGTCACAATACGGATCCACTTGGCATCACGGAACATTAGCGTGTCACCGATGCGGCCACGCCCTGCCCGAATCATTGCTTTCAGAATGCCTGCTGACCTCAAAATCTGCCCCTGCCTATGAATCTGGCTATCTAGGTTGCTAGCTGGTTGATTAGCTGACAGCCTGCCAGCTAGCCAACCAGACAATCTGGATAGCTTGCTAGCTACTAGTTGGCTAGTTGGCTAGTTGGCTACCTTGTTTGCAGGCTGGCTGGATAGTGGCTTGGCTAGCTGGTTGGACAGTTGGATGGCTAGATTGATGGTTGGTTGGCTAGCTGGCTGGCTACTAGCTCGCTGGATGGATGGTTAGCTGGCCGCAGGGCAAACTAGATGGCTAGCTAATTGGCTAGCTGGCTGGTTGTCTGGCATTCTAGCTAGATGGCTATCTGGCTGGCTGGCTCTGGTGGAGTGCTCTCTCCTTGACTTTGAAGGTATGGGTGAAAAAAACGATTTTAAAAAGAAAAAAAAATCTCTCTTTCAATGTTCCACGAAGGGCGTGGCCGCATCAGTGACATGCTAGTGTTCCATGATGTCAAGTGGATCCGCCTAGTGACACAGCAGTGTTCCGTCTAAATAAAAACTAAACAATAATAATATTTTGAACAAAAAAAAATCTGCTTTTCACCCACACCTTGAAAGTTGAGGAGAGAACGCTCCACCAGCGCCAACCAACCAGCTAGCCAAGCAGCCTGCCATCTAACTTGCCAATCAGCCAGCCAGCTAGCCAACCAGCTAGCTAGTCATCCAACTAGCCAAACACCCAGCCATCAATCTAGCCATCCAGGTAGCCAACCAGCTATGCAGTCAGCTTAGCTGTTTTGCTAGCTGGCTGGTTGGTTGGCTAGCTTGCTGGCTAGCTTAATGGCTGGCTGGCTATCTTACTGGGTGGCTCTGGTTGAGCCCTCACTCCACGATTTTCAAGGTATGGGTGAAAAAAAAGGGTTTTCAGTAAGCAGGCAGGCAAGGTAAGTAAATAGGTAGGTATAGATAATAGGTTAGCTGGCTGGCAGACTAGCTGCCTGGCTGGCTAGCTTGCTGCTGGCTAGCTGGCTGGTTACCTAGCTGGCTTGTTGTCAAGATCGCTAGCTGGCAGGATGACTAGCTAGTTGATTGACTAGCGGGCTTGCTGGACTGCTAGTTAGCTAGCTGACTGGCTATTTGGCTAGATGGCTGGCTGACTCGACGTCTTGCCAGCTGGTTGATTTGCAAGCTAGATCACTGGCTGGTTAGCTAACCTGCTGGTTGGTTAGCTTTTTGGCTAGGCTGCTCGCTAGCTATATGGCTGACTGGTTGGCTACTTGACTTGCTTGATAGCTGGTTGGTTAATTAGCTGACTGGCTGATTTGGCTGTCTGGATGGCTGGCTCGTCCAGCTAACTAGCTTGCTGATTGGCTAGCTAGCTGACTGGCTGACTAGCTGCCAAGCATTTTATTTTCAAAATATTTTTTTTCATCCATCCCTTAAAAGTCGAGGAGAAAGCCAGTGGCGAAACTTCTCATGGGCCCCGATGGAGAAGCTCCAATGGGGCCTCCAATTATTGCAAATCTTTAATAGAATTAGTCTTTTTCTATAGGCCAAAGGGAGTTTTGGAGCCCCCTAGTGTCCAGGGCCTGGGTGCGATTGCAATCCCTGTACATGTTGTAGTTTCGCCCCTGGAGAGAGTGCTCCATCAGAGCCAGCCAGATAGTCAGTTAACCAGCTATCCATCTAGCTGGTCAGATAGCTAGCAAGCTAGCCAACCAACAAGCCTTCTAGCCAACCAACCAGTCATCTAGCTTGCCAATCAGCCAGCCAGCTAGTCAACCAGCCAGCCATCAAACTAGACATCCTGCTAGCCAACCAGCTATCCAGCTAGCCTGCCAGCTAGACAGCCAACTAACTAACCAGTTCAGATAAGCGATGTCTGATTCAAAATGTACCCCAATTTCAAATTCAACCTGTTTTGGGTGATGTTCGAGTAATTTGATGAATGTGAACAATTTGCTAAAAATCTGGTAATTTGAGGTTATGTTCGATAACGGTTCGTTGACCAAAAGCATTACTGACTTTTCACAGTAATGCTTTTGTTCAACGTTATTATGAGTTTCAGTGTCTAGGAATAGTGGGCGTGAGGGAGGACTGGGGATAGGTCTGTGGTCAAATAATGCAGATCTCCATTTTTTTTTCCATCCCGCACTTACTGTGGGTGGTCCGGTCTGTCAGCCTATAAGTACGCATAGACCAAAGTGCACTTTTTGCACACAAGGGCTTGTGTCATTGGCTGGGTATGTCATATATCCTTGCCATATAAGAACCGGCCATTTTCTTTCCTAGCCATTTTATCAGTGTTGGGGCCCAGTGTCAGATGCCGCCACTGCTGCTGTGTGTGCTGCAAAGCTAGTTAGATAGTGATTCCATTCCAAGTTAGGCTGGCTTCACACTTGCAGATGCATCTGAAGGCAGCCTTAGATAGATAGTAGGTTTAAGGACTTCTTCCAAGAACAGCCTTTTTAGGGCTTAAAAGCACTGTGTGCCAGGCCTGTTCCAGTTATGTGCAAGCGTTTTTTACAGCATCTGGCCAAATCTAGCCAATAAAATTATTTTTGGCTAGTAGCAGTGTGCGCCAGGCACTGGTGTAGCACTGTTGTGATGAAAGCTACACCTCCTGTGTTTACTAGACATTTTTTACTGCATCTAGCCAAGCAAATCCTTTTTGGCTAGTAGCAGTGTATGCCAGGCACTGGTGTAGAACTGTTGTGATGAAAGCTGCACCTCCTGTCTTTACTAGACATTTTTACTGCATCTAGTCAAGCAAATCCTTTTTGGCTAGTACCACTGTTTGACTGGGTAGCTGTGGTCCAGTGTTCTGTTGAAATCTACCGCCACACAGCGCACAAAACACTTTTATATTGCATCTGCCCAAACCTACTTACCAAAACCTATTTAGGGTAGTACCACTGTTTGGCCACTCAGCTCTGCTAGTTTTACACCCATAGTTTTTGTGCCAACAACTACAGAGTTGCAAATTAGTTACCCTCAAATATGAGTGGTAAAAGGTATGTTGATGGTGAAAAGGTGAATAGGTGTGTTGGAAAGGGTAAAAATCTTTGTGTCCATGGAGTAGGTGCTAAAGTAACAGAAACATCTGCTGAACAAATACAGTCTTCAAGCCAAACTAAAATGTCTACTTCTTTTCAACGACGATCTGCTATCATCCCTTTCTTACGCAGCAGAGGATCACTAAAACTTGTAGATGAGGACCAAAAAGAGCAGGTGTTTCAATGGATATCAAGTGCTCCATCAAGTGGGCTCTCCTCCGCCTCAACTTCAACATCACAAACACTCCATTCCTCTGAGGTGTCACTCCAATCGCACTTGCGTCTTCACAGCTCACCAGTCTCCAGCCTCCCTACTGGTTAATGTGGCACCCCTACGGTTCAGTTTCCACAGGAACACCTGGTGCAGGGAGGGATTTCCACATCAGGTAAACTTACACACAACACCTTCCACCCCAGACCTAAAGGGGGAGCTCTAGTTGCCGACTTAAGGCAAGGTCCCCTATAAATTCAGGCCTGTGGGTGGAGTTAGGTAGTGCAGTTCCAGGGAGGACTGTGAAGACATCCTGGTGAACAGTGCCGCGCTAGGTCTGTGCCAGAAGGAAGCCTAGCCAGTGTAAGGGACCTAAAACTGAGAGTCAGAGGCAAGGCGAGATGGAGAAGAGGACAGAGGAACCATACCGGTTCACCCCAGAGAAGCAGCGGAAGCAACTGGGACACCGGAGTCCGAGTCTGCAAGGCTCCAGATAGCCCAACAGAGAAGACCGGAGGGACAGGGGAACTTCAGTCTCCTGGCAGAGGAGCACTTGTAGCACAGCCACCAACAGAGCCAAGGACCGCAGAGGAGTTAGTGGTGCCCAGAAGAAGGTTCTCATCGCCTGCTATACAAGTGTGGAACACAGTAGAGGTTAGGGCCAGGTTTCAGACAGGCCAGGACAAGAATACACACACACAGTAACAAGGAGGCCTCACAACTCATCGGGTGTGGAAATACTGAACTGCCACCCGACCACCTGGCCTGTACCGTGGACATAACCTTGCAACATCATCAGTAAAAGGTATGGAAACAAAGCCTCAGTGTGTGTGTGTGTGTGTGTCTGTTATTACGGCCCCTGATCCTGCTCCCTTCATAGGCTATACTGCAGGCATGTCAGTATGCCTGAGGTCAGCAGGCATTCTGACATGCTAGAGTTCCGTGATGCCAAGTGGATCCATTGTGACTCGGCAGTGTTCCATCTACAGGAAAAAATAGTAATAATAAATCTTTATTTATATAGCGCCAACATATTCTGCAGCACTTTACAATACAGTGATATACAAGCGTTCATAGGTAACAATGAAAAATATACAGTACAGTAAATGATTAAAGTAGAGAATCAATATAAAAAAAATTCAATACACTAACCAGAGTATCAATGTAAAAAAGTACAATAAATAAAGCAGAGAAACAATGTAAAAAATGCAGTACAGTAATTAGATACAATAAGCAAAGAATCAGTGTAAAATGTACAATACAATAATTAAAGCAAAAATAAAGGTGACCCTGCTCAAAAGAGCTTACAATCTACAACAAGATAGAGGTTACACAAGGTACAGGGGCTTATTACAGTGATGGTCCAGGCATCTTGAGGAAGTGGGGCAAAGAAATAAAGTTACATGAATGGTCAGCAGCCAATCTGTGTAGAGTGTTTGGGTTTGGTTGAGTTTGAAGAAGAGTTGGGTCCAGAGAGATAGTGAATGGGCTATATACAATACAGAAGACTTCTATTAGGGAGCATGATAGGCTGCCTTAAAAAAAGATGTGTTCTAAAGCTATGCAAATTGTGGATAGTCCTGATTTCTTGGGGTAGAGCATTCCAGAGAATTGGTGCAGCTCGAGAGAAGTCTTAGAGTCGGGAGTGGGAGGATTGGATTACTGCAGATGTTAGTCGAAGGTCATTTCTAGAACGTAGAGAGTGGGTAGGGTGATAGACAGAGATGAGGGTAGAGAGGTAGGGTGGTGCTGCACTGTGAAGAGCTTTGTGGGTGAGAACAAGCAATTGGATCCTGTAGTGTATAGGCAGCCAATGCAATGACTGGCACAGAGCAGAGGCATCTGAGTAACGATTGGCCAGGTAGGTGATTCTGGCTGCTGCATTAAGGATGGACTGGAGAGGGGAGAGTTTAGAGAGGGGAAGGCCGATTAATAGAGAATTGCAGTAGTCAAGGCGGGAATGGATTAGTGCCATGGTGAGGGTTTTAGTTGTTTCCATGGTGAGAAAGGGGTGGACTCTAGAGATGTTCTTCAGGTGTAAGCGACAGGAGCGGACGAGAGATTGTATATAGGAGGTGAAGGAAAGATCGGTGTCAAATGTGACACCCAGACAGCGAGCCTGCTGCCTAGGTGTTATCGTGGTACCGCACACTGAGAGAGAGATGTCAGATTTGGGGAGGTTAGTGGAGGGCAGGAGCAGAAGAAGTTCAGTTTTGGAGAGGTTGAGTTTTAAATAGAGAGCCGACATGATGTTGGAAACAGCAGCTAGACAGTCATTGGTGTTTTGTAAAAGAAATGCACTAGGATGGAAAGAAGTACAGATAGAGTCTTATCTTTTATAAATGGTGAGGCTGGTACAAATTATATCTGCTCACCTGGAAGGATTGTGTAGCACACAACCAGCATGGAAGTGGGAAATGATAGCTGCTGCAGGGTCCACACTCTTTTCGGTCACCGTGGTTAAAAATCTGAGAGAGACATGTGTACCTGGACCCGCGCTGCTTAAATCAAAGCAATTAGACGATGTTCATCACCAAATCATTCCTTTATTCCTCCTATGCAGTTCGGAGTCAGTCCTGACTCCTTCCCTGAGGAAGGAGTCGAGACTGACTCCGAAACAGACTGTAATGGATCTAGAAGAGAGTGAGCGGAGAGGTAACGGGTGAGGCGGGAGTAGACCAGGCGCTCCAAGAGTTTAGTGATGAAGGGGAGATTGGAGACTGGTCTATATTTGTTTGTGCAGGATGGGTCAAGAGAAGTTTTCTTTAATAATGGAGAAATGATAGAATATTTGAAGGAGGAGGGGAAGATGCCAGAAGAGAGGGAGAGATTGAAGATTTTGGTTAAGTGAGTAGTGACGACTGGAGAGAGGGACTGGAGTAGGTGTGAGGGGATGGGGTCAGTGGTGCATGTAGTAGGACGAGAGGAAGATAGGCGCTTGGAGACTTCTTCTGTGACTGGGTCAAATATGGAGAGTGAGCCGGAGGAAATGTGGGAAAGAATGGGAGTAACAGTGCTTGGAGGCTGGGAGCTGATTTCCTGACGGATGTTGTCTATTTTGGGTCACGGTGGCTCAGTAGTTAGCACTGCAGACTTGCCAAGGTCCTAGGTTTGATTCTCACCAAGATCAACATCTGCAAGGAGTTTGTATGTTCTCCCCGTGTTTGCGTGTGTTTCCTCTGGGCACTCTGGTTTCCTCCCACATTTCAAAGACATACTGATTAGATTGTGAGCCCCAAGAGGGACAGTGTTGAAAAAAAAAAATGAATGAAAAGCACTATGGGATTAATAGCACTAAATTAATATTATATTATTATGATTATTTTCTCCATTTAGTAAGAGGCCAGATCATCAGCACAGAGGTCAGTGATAGGGGCCTGCACTTTAGGACTAAGGAGAGAGTGAACGTTGTCAGAGATTAATTAGATTGTTAGATAGTGAGGAGATCAGGGTGGTGAAGTAGGTTTGTTTGGCAAGGTGAAGGGCAGAGTTGTAGGTTTTTAGCATGACTTTATATTGCAGTGGTGGGGAACATCCGGCCCCCGGGCCGGGTCCGGCCTGCCATGTTACCTGATCCGGCCCGTGGCCACTTTGCTTTTATTTGTAGTGCGGTCCCTTTAAATCAGCAGCGGTGCGTGCCGGAATTGTCTCCGACCTGAAACATAGTCAGCGTGAGGCGTTCTGTGAAGCAGGAGCCTCTGCACTGTCCAGCTCAGCTCCCGGGAGGATTACAATCACCTCCTGCTTATCTTAAATAAACAATTCCTCCACCTCGGGAAGTCCGTGAGTAAATATAAAGGTGTCAGATAAGTAAATAAATAAAGTGTCTGCTCTGTGATCGTCTGCTGTGCAGGGATGAAAACTGTCAGCAGTATAAGAAGGAGCTGCATCCAGAAACATAGCCAAGGGAGGGAGATAAAAATCATGTGAAGCCATGTTAAAATCATATACCGTATATACTCGTGTATAAGCCGACCCGTGTATAAGCCGACCCCCCTTCTTTTGCCCCCAAAACCTGGGAAAACCTATTGACTCGTGTATAAGCCGAGGGTGGACCCCAGCACAGGTATACAGCAGCCCCAGAGGTATATACAGCAGCCCCAGTGGTAGTATACAGCAGGCCCCCAGAGGTACGGTATATACAGCAGGCCCCCAGAGGTATATACAGCAGGCCCCCAGAGGTATATACAGCAGGCCCCCAGAGGTATATACAGGCAGGCCCCCAGAGGTATATACAGGCAGGCCCCAGAGGTATATAAAGCAGGCCCCAGAGGTATATACAGGCAGGCCCCAGAGGTATATACAGGCAGGCCCCAGGAGCTATATACAGGCAGGCCCCAGGAGCTATATACAGGCAGGCCCCAGGAGCTATATAAAGGCAGGCCCCAGGAGCTATATACAGGCAGGCCCCAGGAGGTATATACAGGCAGGCCCCAGGAGGTATATACAGGCAGGCCCCAGGAGGTATATACAGGCAGGCCCCAGAGGTATATACAGGCAGGCCCCAGGAGCTATATACAGGCAGGCCCCAGGACCTATATACAGGCAGGCCCCAGGAGCTATATACAGGCAGGCCCCAGGAGGTATATACAGGCAGGCCCCAGGAGCTATATACAGGCAGGCCCCAGGAGGTATATACAGGCAGGCCCCAGGAGGTATATACAAGCAGGCCCCAGAGGTATATACAGGCAGGCCCCAGGAGGTATATACAGGCAGGTCCCAGAGTTATATACAGGCAGGCCCCAGGAGCTATATACAGGCAGGCCCCAGGAGCTATATACAGGCAGGCCCCAGGAGCTATATACAGGCAGGCCCCAGGAGGTATATACAGGCAGGCCCCAGGAGGTATATACAGGCAGGCCCCAGGAGGTATATACAGGCAGGCCCCAGGAGGTATATACAGGCAGGCCCCAGGAGCTATATACAGGCAGGCCCCAGGAGGTATATACAGGCAGGCCCCAGGAGGTATATACAGGCAGGCCCCAGGAGCTATATACAGGCAGGCCCCATGAGCTATATACAGGCAGGCCCCAGAGGTATATACAGGCAGGCCCCAGGAGGTATATACAGGCAGGCCCCAGGAGCTATATACAGGCAGGCCCCAGGAGCTATATACAGGCAGGCCCCAGAGGTATATACAGGCAGGCCCAGGAGCTATATACAGGCAGGCCC
>JARQOC010000006.1:424028515-424184548 GCA_033576535.1 Allobates femoralis | reverse complement strand
CGCTGCTGAAATCCCAAGAAAACGATCCCGAAACCATATGTAGGTTGCATCAATCATCCATTTATTCCTTTCCTACGCGTTTCAACACTGTCCTAGTGTCTTCCTCAGGGATATCCCTGAGGAAGACACTAGGACAGTGTTGAAACGCGTAGGAAAGGAATAAATGGATGATTGATGCAACCTACATATGGTTTCGGGATCGTTTTCTTGGGATTTCAGCAGCGCGGACACTGAAACACCATTTCCCCTGAGGTAACTATTGCTCAACACTGTGCTGTAGCCTGAAGTAATCTGATGCATTGTCACTTCATCAGCTGCAGTCAGTAGTGCGAACGCTGTGTAGCCCCACCTAATTTACCCTTATATGGTTACATGTCCTGTTTTCAGTGTGAGAAACTTTGAGACGGATCTGACTGAGAATAAACATATGTCTGCTTCAGACACAGTCTAATGGGGACACTTCGTGGAAGTTTTATGAATGGTTTCCTTCCAGATTTCATTAATAAAGTATATTTGAAAGATTATTATAATCACTTGCTCTACATTATTATTAAATAAAAATTTAAACGGAGGTTACACTTTAAACATCAGGCAGCTTTAACAGACATTCTCTCTTTTCTTGGTTTTTCAGTTTGGCAGATTTAGTAAAAAGTCTAAATTTACACTAGTGGTTTATGCAGTTTGATAAATTTGATGCATCTCTAGACTATTTAGGCTAAGTTTTTATTTTCTCCCCATATTTGTGTGGAAGAGCCCTGAAACATACAATAATGATAATGTATGTAAAGTGATATGATGGCATTATGTAAGAGTGGTTTCACACCTGCGTTTTTTGGCCTTGCGTCTGTCGAAATCCTGAACCATCCTGATCAGGCATGCATCCCCTTACTTATAATGGGGCCGCAGGGTGTGTTGGATGTTTGAGTCCCAGTAAATAATCCAGATGCAATCAGATGCGGCGTCGTGCATCAAAACGATGCATTAAAATCAATGAGGCCGCATTCGTCTCTGGATGGATGCATCCAAGCCAGATCAATATTTCACACTGAGCATGCTCAGAGTACTTCCAGCTTGCCTGGATTTTTTTTTTCTCTCTCTCTCCCTCTCTCTCCATACTGACAATGCAACAACTTCCTGGGCAAAATGTTCTTTGTATTGCAAAATGCAAGGACAGATCAGGACAAAAACGCATGCAAAGCTGATACAATCGCAGCATTTTTTTTGCCTTGTCCTGTGCCTGATCAGGCAAAAAAAATGCTGCGATGGCATGGGTTTTTACATGCGGCAATGGATGCGGTTACACCTGTTTCCATCCTGATCAGAACGAATGCAGGGGTGAGACCAACCAAACCAAAAGATAGTTAATAATAATACATAAATTTCATCTGTTGGTCAGCAATTTGCCAAACATTTTGGTTTAGCTTTGGTGTCATATTTCTGAAACTCGTTTTATTGGGACAAACACCTCTGTTGGTAGAGGCACAGAAAATGTCTAAGGCCATATACTTAGTGTGAGGATTGCATCACAGTGCATCAGCTGGCTTTCTTTACCCGAGCATGATAGTTTAATGTATTTCTATGCAGCTGTCACACTCAGGTCAGGAGAGCTGTCAGCTAATCCAGGCATTTTGATACATTTGTTGTTCTAGTTATTCAGTCATTTGATCCTGGCCTTAAAGTGGACCTCAGGGAAATAAAAAAAAATTTGTACTGTTCTCCTACATGATGAAGAAGAGCTGGGCACTACAGTTGTAGGATCTATAGATCGCTTATAAATCAATAAAATCATATCTTCTCCTCAGTACTCACCCTTCCCTTTGGGGACAGAAACATTCAGTCATGCATAGTGCTAAAGTTTCAGGGGACAGGAAGCTACCAAGTTGATATGGAGGAGGTGACACAATATCAGTGCTGAATCAATCAATGCAGTGCTTTGCCTCTGCTCCTAGCCTGATACATGACAGCACATATTACACACCATCATATCATTATGCAGCAGAAGATCACAGGATGTTTTTGTCTTCTTGGTGACATCATTGCATGATTTTAAGGGAGAACATCCTTGTTCTTACATTACGTAGGATGGCATATTGGGGGCAGGATTGTAGTGTGACCATGGGGCCAGCGGCCATGCTCCCTGCATGTAAGATGATCCTGGAGCCCCCAGGGTCCATGCCCCCAACACACCTCCTGTTACTGTTGCAGCATGAGGCTGAATTTTTCTGTCCTCAAAGGGAGGGGTGAGGGCTGAGGAGCAGATATGATTTTATTGAATTATAAGAGATATATAGATCCTAGAACTGTGGTTTACAGCTTTCCTTCATCTTGTAGGAGGACAGGGACAGTACAAAAAAGTTTTTATCTCCTCTGAGTTTCCCTTTAAGTATATAATAAATAAGGTAAACAGAAGGTAATTAGATTTTCTCGTAAACTTTGCATAGTAAATCTCAAAAATTTGAGGTGTTCCTGAAAAATGTGAATTTGAGGACTTTCTAATATACGTATATTACCATTGGTATCCTAATCGTTGGATTTCAGTGTCAGCCACAAGTCTTGGCAGCCCATTTCTGTGTTTAACATGGGAGAGATTCAGCACATCTGTGCTAGGTGAAGGGGGCTGGCTACTTACCTCAAAAGCCAAGTCAGTCATCTCTATATTTATTTGCCCATGACAGAGAAGGGGCTGGCTTAGTTGCTGAAATGAACAGACAGCCATCCCTATATAAACAGCTCTAACTATGTGATGACATAGGGAACGGTTCCTGAGTTGAGCACATATTAGAGTAGCTGCATTTATATCTGAAGATCGGCATGCCTTTAAAAATATAATTATATCAGATAGGGTTATTTTTTTTTTATTATGAACCAGTCAACATTTTTTTTAACTGACTATGCTCCTTATCTTTTAATGCACAGTGGCATAGCTCAAACCGGCATTTCTGTGTTCTCTATGTTTAAACTAAGCAAATTATGGAGCCAGAATTGCTTGATGATGTCCTCACAGAAGACCTATAAAAATTGTGAATAGCATGTTATATGGTTATGCACTGATCTATGCTATATTGTAGCACAGTTATAAACAGGAGCGATAACAGAGATGTTTAGGCAAACTGGTAACTTGCTTGCAGAGATGCAGTTGCTCATAGAATAGCAGAATAGAGAATATGGAAAACATCAATATAGTAAGGATGAGCTTGCAGGATAATTTGACACAGCATATCAACCTATTGGGTTTGAGTCTGACTCTTGGAAATCATTTCTGACCTGGTTACCTGTATCATCCACACAGCCTGGCATCCTTGGCAGCATACATGCCATCAATCATTTTTATTAAGTACTTTTGTTAAGGTGATCTGGCTCCCTTACATTACACATATTGGTTAGTTAGCACCACCTTCAGTGTCACAGTTAAATTTTCCATATCTTGGCAAGTTTTGTAAGAATATTCATTATCCGTTTCAATCTTTTTCTCTTACAAAGCTGAAAAGGAAGGAAACGCACATAGGGTTTTATCTGACAGAAAATTACTTTAGGCCACGTGCACACGCTGAGCATTTAATGAGTTTTTTACCTCAGGATTTGTAGACAAAGCCAGGAGTGGATGATTAAATACAGAAGTGGTGCAGGTGTTTCTATTAGACTTTTCCTCTGATTGCTCCACTCCTGGTTTTGTCTACAAATCATGAGGTAAAAAACTCATCAAATACTCAGCGTGTGCACGTGGCCTTATGGTGTGATCGGTTAGGCTCACCTTGCAGGGTTGTGAGAGTCAAGACCACCTTAGAGGATCACAATAGCTGCTGCAGACACCTGCGTGGTATGCAATGATAAGGAAGAGAATCGTGATTTTGACTCTACACTGCCGGTGAATTAAGAGGATCCAGATGAATGTCAAAGTTTTCATAGCGAGTACAGGTGTGACACGGTCCGCGCTGCTCCAATGTAAAAACTCACCAAAAGAGTCAGGGATCCCTAAGGAAGGAGCCAGGTGGGGCGCCGAAACGCGTAGGAGGAAGGAGGATTAAAAAGATAAAACCTACTGATGACTTTGTGACTCTTTTGGTGAGTTTTTACATTGGAGCAGCGCGGACCGTGTCACACCTGTACTCCCATCATCTCCTTGAATTTCACTACAGGTCAGTAGTTGGTGGAGGTCCTGCAGCAGCTGAGAGATTCTTCTCAAAACGCCTTGAAACCAGTTGTAGGGCCCACAACTGAATCAGGTGAGTGGCTCCTCAGCATCACTCTATCTAGTGTCACTAGTGATAGGGCACTATTGCGCCTCTTGTCCCCCACCCTCTTATTTTTTCAAACTTTTCGTAGCGCACTGCTACTTCATCAGGGCACATTCATGTCCTGAACATGTGTGTGCCCTAATGAAGTAGCGGTCCGCTACGAAACGTGTTGGCTAAATAAAACTTTGACATTCATCCGGATCCTCTTATTTCACCGGCAGTGCACAGTCAAAATCACGATTATCTTCCTTACCCTTGCAATCTTTTTCACTTGCAACCTTAGCAGTATGTGGTCCAGACTTTACTTTCGAGAACAGGAAGTAGCTGTTTGGTAGATACGATTGTCAGTGATATTATCTACTATTTCCATCACCTGGTCATGATTCCCTTAGTCAAAAACAGTGATTTAATCTTCCTTCTACCTATTTCTGTGATCTTTTTTAAAAAGTTAAATGTCAAGTAATGATGAGTTTAGTTCAATGGAGACATTGGCGAGAGAGGAAGTAGCTAACTTCTCCTAAAGTACAATAGAAAACGAGATATATACCATTTGGAGCATATTTATTGGTCTTTGACTTCATATTATTATTTTCTGGCCATGTATACACAGAGCATGTATAATGTCAGGCCAGAATGTACGTACCAGTAAATTAAGCGTCCCTTCATAAATCAGCATTAAGTAGAGTGACATCCCCAACGTGACATGGAAGCCTTAACAGCGGGTGATCTGTCACCTCTTTATCCTTTTGGTGATGTACAACTTGAAAGGAAGGAGATCTGGGGGAAAGGACAGATGTTCCCGCATTAATGGTGACAAGTTACCCATCTGTTCCGAGTCAGTTCTGTTCCGGCTGATTTGAGCCCTGACCCACATTCCTAAACACCTAGCAGATGGTGGGCATCAAAGGGTCCTGAAAGACACGGATACTAGGCATGGAGATATGATTTCTACATCATCTCAGTCCTAATCAACATATGCCGAATGCCAAAAAATTAGCATTTATTTCAATTTTTCTCCCTTTTTCCTTCTTTTAGTTGACTTTGTGTATAAAGTGTTTCCCCGGATCTGTTGAAAATTATATTTATAGAAAACAGATGACATCTGCAAACAGTGAATAAGAAACCTCATAATTATGTTAATAGCATCCCGCTTACAAATATTTTATTAACATTGTGAAGTATGAGAGGATTAAAAAAAATACATCAATGAAAACTAAACAGGGCAAAAAGAAGAGGTGGCAGAGGGGTGGAAATTGAAAATGAATACTAATACCTAATTGCTAGAAGAATCCAAAATACTCTTAAAGGGAACTCCAGGGAGAGGAAACATTTTAGTACAGTCCCTACCCTGCTACATGATAAAGCACAGCTGTTCACTGCAGTTCTAGGCTCTATAGTAGTGATGGGCGAATCCTAAGTTACTCGGAATCGCTTGACTCTAGCAAGTCCGAGCACAGGACTCGCTACTCGTTGCGAGTCTAGCGAGTCCAATGTTAATGAATGGGGAAGCGAGTAATAGCGAGTAGTGTGTGATTTACAAATCACAGATGTGTCTCGGAAGCTTCAGCCTGAAGCAATCCTAGTTTTGTCATTTATTTGCATTGCTCGTTTACTTTGTAAGTAATCGCTGGGAAACTCGCACAGATAAGAGTCCTGCTTTCTCCTCTGTGCTGGCTGCCAGCTCCAGGGTCCTAGAGCCTGCCTGCTGCCTGATGTAGCAGTGCTGAGATTGTTCTCAGTCTGCTCATTCCCTGTGTACAGACTTGAATGTCTGTGCACAGAGATGATGTAGCAGAGCTGAGATTGTTCTCAGTCTGCTCATTCCCTGTGCATAGACATCTATATCTATGCACAGGGGATGTAGCAGAGAGGACATCGCGTTTTGGACTGCGTCGGACGGAAGAGGATTTTTTTAATTAAAGATGGAGTCCCTAATGGCTTTTTTTTTTATTTCTAATAAAAAATTTTCTTTGTGTTGTGTTTTTTTTAAAACAATTTAATAGAAATTCATGGCGGTCATGTTTAATATTGGCGTGACCGCCATAAATTTCGGGCTTAGGGCCAGCTGATAATACAAAGCTGGCCCTAACCTCTTTATTACCCAGCGTGCCACCGCTACCAGGGCCGCTGGAAGAGCGGGGTTCAGCGCCAGAGGATGGCGCTTCAATGAACACGCCATCTTCTGTGGCAGCTGCGGGCTGCAATTTGCAGCGGGGTGTGCCCAGAAAGCTTGGGCATCCCTGCGCTGCGGATTCCAGCCCCCAGCTGCTTAGCTGTACCTGGCTAGACATAGAAATTGCGCGGAGCCCCACGCATTTTTTTTTAATTATTTCATGAAATTCTGAGATTCTGACTCTGACTCTGAGACTCTGACTCTGAGACTCTGACTCTGAAATTCATGAAATAATTTAAAAAAAATGCTTGGGGCACCGCGCAATTTCTATGTCTAGCCAGGTACAGCTAAGCAGCTGGGGGCTGGAATCCGCAGCGCAGGGATGCCCAAGCTTTCTGGGCACCCCCCGCTGCAAATTGCAGCCCGCAGCCGCCCCAGAAGATGGCGCGTTCATTGAAGCGCCATCCTCTGGCGCTGAACCCCGCTCTTCCAGCGGCCCTGGTGGCGGTAGCACGCTGGGTAATAAAGGGGTTAATACCAGCTTTGTTATACAAGCTGGTATTAAGCCCGAGATTCTTAATGTCAGGCCACGTTTGACCCAGCCACTAAGAATCTCCAATAAAGGGTTAAAAAAACACAGAGAAAAATTTTTATTTGAAATAAAAAAAAAGCCATTAGGGACTCCATCTTTAATTAAAAAAATCCTCTTCCGTCCGACGTAGTCCAAAACGCGATGTCCTCTCTGCTACATCCCCTGTGCATAGATATAGATCTCTATGCACAGGGAATGAGCAGACTGAGAACAATCTCAGCACTGCTACATCATCTCTGTGAGCAGGCGGGCTCTAGGACCCTGGAGCTGCACAGAGAAGACAGCTGGACTCGGCTCGCAAAGAAACAGCAGTTACTTTGCGAGTTTCCCTGCTATCACTGGCACAGTAGCCGAGTCTAATGCAAACAATGGCAATCCTAGTTTTGTCAGCGTTTCTGACAAAACTAGGATTGATATTGATTTGCATTGGACTCGTGCGAGTAATCACTGGGAAACTCGCAGAGTACCGAGTCCTGCGAGTCCCTTACTACTCGCCGAGTAACGAGTCCTAGCGAGTAGATTCGCCCATCCCTACTCTATAGATCTCTTATAAATAGATAAATTCATACCTGCTCCTCATGTCTGACACCCCTTCAGGTGACATGACATTTCAACATGTCAGCTGCATCCAGGAGCAGAGAGCAGGAGGTGTGTCGGGGGTGTGGATGCTGAGAGCTGTAAGATCATCCTACATTTCAGCCCCCTCACACTTTAGGGAGATGGTTGCCCTCTGTACATTTCCCCAATTCAGGGTGGTTTAGTTCAAGTCCGTGGCTGTTGGTGGAGATGCCGGGATGAAGACAGGCCGTGGCCAGCGTCTGTGTACTTCCAGATTCTCCTCTCGTCAGCTGACGTCTGACATCACAGTCATGTCAGAGTCATGTCTGTGTGGGCGGAGAGACATGCAGATAGTAGAAGAATCATTTGCATGCAGGGTGCTGACTGTCCACCTATCTACTGACGCGTTTCAAAGGATAGGCATCCTTCTTCATCAAGGTAACTGTAGCTAAGGGTACCGTCACACTTGGCAACACTCCAGTGATCCCAGCAAAGATACGACCTGGTAGGGATCGCTGGTGCGTCGCTACGTGGTTGCTGGTGAGATGTCAAACAGTCAGATCTCATCAGCAACGCAGCAACGATATGGAATGATACATCACAATGAATCCACAACAATAGTGTTCTCCAACATAATAATGAAGCCAGGAGACAACCTGCAATTTTCAAAGGTAGAATACCTGTTTAACCATTGGGTGCCACGTTAACAACAATATATTATAAAGGGGCCATAGTGTACACTAGCCAAACTTCTATTTGTCAGTACAAGTTCTAGATATATGATCCTATAGATAGCCTAGCATAACATCTGTAAACAGCCAGTTGGATCATTTAAGGTAGAATATAACCTTTCACCCTAGGTATCTTAATTAGATAATCAAAGGATAGTGTGACATGCATTATCTTTTTCCAGGTATTAATAACCCTGGTCAGTTTAGTAGAACAACAAGATCTACATGCACTGCTGACAAATTTTTCAGAGGTAGAAAGATGCTAAGAATGCTTACGTAGCAAGAGTTAATTGTGTCTCCAAGAACTGAGTCACTGAACTATTTTCCAAATTTAGCATAGTTTATTTCCCTTATGGTACCTTTACACGCCGCCACCGAGGGTAGCAACAGGTAGGCACCGCACGTGCACGCGCGTTTGCAACGGTTGCTAACGGAGCCTGATGCCGCATATACACACTGCCACAAGGTGCTCCACAGAAGATTTTTTCGTTCCCCGGAAGTGCCAAAGGGTGCCGCAGGTTACCTTCTGTGGAGTACCTTCCCTGATTTACACGCCGCCACCACAAGGGAATATGGGCGTACATATTGTGCGCCGTAACTACATAGGCGTGACAGAGTTGTGTATTACGCGACGCTCGTACGGTGATCGGACAATGCAATAACATCATGATTGGCTAGCCAGCGCAGGGAGGCTGGATAATACATGACGCTATTGCAAATGTGTATTGAGACTGGTCAGCTCGTTAAACATGCCGCCCTGTGCAGGGACAGCCAATGGGTACACAGTAGCCCCCACTAATGATAGCTGATGGGGCGTGGTATACATGACGCTGTGGCACTCCCCAGGTAACTCAAATACTGTGCCTGTGCCCCGATTACACGCCGCCACCATAGGGATTATGCCTGCTTGTTTCCAGGTATCCAAAGAGACAGGAAGGAACAACCTGAATTACACACCGCCACTTCGCGGTGTTTTGAAGGTAAAAGGTACAATTGTGTCCGATACCTGCCGATTTCTACCTTTCGGTAGCGGCGTATAAAGGTACCATAATAGATGTCGCCGAAACAGAAAATTACATAAGCAGATATCGCAGAGAAATCTCCAGCTAAAGACGGATCTCCATTAGGGTACCTTTACACGCCGCAATCTCGGCTGGTGATATGAGGCGATCTATCGTGTGCGTGCACATTTTTCATAGTCACCTCAGATCGCCGATGGCGGCATCACACGCCGCAATTACGCCCTGAAAGGCGGTGTGTCGCCATGGAAACCGCCTCACCTACAGCAGAAACAATCTTGCCTCATTCCATCGCCGCTTTACATGCCGCAATTCCAAAGGCAATGTGGGCGTACATGTTCAGCGCGACAAGGAGATAGGCGTGCCACAGTGGTTTACACCGCGCCCCATACACGCTCATTGGACAACGCAACAGCGTTACAATTGGTCAGCCTGCTCTGGAAGGCTGGCTAATACATGACGCCATTGAAGATGTGTGTGGTGCTGAACAGACAGCTCTTCAAATATGGCGCCCTGTGAACTGACAGCCAATGGGAACACAGTAGCCACCACCAATCATCGCAGACGGGACGCGGACTCCAGCACGCTGCGGCACGCCTATGGGAAATCGATAGGCGACGCAGATTCCATCACTATCGCCCTATCACACACCACAACCCGGGAATCTCGCCTTCATGATTGCGGCTGATTTTAGAGCAGTGCTCTGAAATCATGCGACCGGTGCGAGGCGATTTATCGCCGTGAAATTCCCCAATCACACGCCGCAACTGTGAGACAATTTGACAGCGATAGTTCCAGGGCGACATATCGCCGTCAGGATTCCCAGCTGCAGTTGCGGTGTGTAAAGGTACCTTTAGAGCCAATATTAAGGCGCTTTTTAATTTTAATAATTCTAAGATTTATTATGACTGTAACGTATAATACATTCGTTATCACAAGTAGTTTTATTGTATGTGATTAATCTCTCAAAATATCTTTCACATGTAAACTAATAGGAGGGGTCACACACGGTACCCCCCTAAAAGCTTCAAGGAGCAGCACACCTAGCCAATGGTCTTTTTGACCGATAGCCAACCCCATTCCTTCAGGTAGCTCTGAAGTCGATCACCAAATAATTCTGGTTATGGGAAGCGATTGATTGCGGTTATTTACTCCAAAGAGTGCAACCACATATTAAGTTAAGGGGATGAACAATTTTGTCTGGCCCATTTTGGGGGTTTTGTGTATGAATATCAGTTTTTTCCTCAGTTTTTTTGTTATTCCGATAAACATAAAGGGTGTTTTCACATCTATGCGCTCCATGCGCTAGGCTGCCCTGCGCCAGCACAAATGCAAACGCAGGGGCATTTAGGGGCTTGGGCAGCCTAGCGCAGGGACGCATAGATGCCTTGCATTAGCGCTCAGCTGCGCTCGGCGCCCCCATTATAGCCTATGGCCGAGCACAGCTGAGTGCGCGCTCTGTATAGTGAGAATTGCAAGTGAAAGTGGCAGAGCGCACGGCGCATGCGCCTGTCCCTTAGCACCTGCAAATGCCCAATTGGGCGTTTCCGGGAGCGTCTGAACAGGCGCATGCGCCATGCGCTCTGCCACTTTCACTTGCGCTTGGCTGTGCTCGGCAATAGGATATAATGGGGGCACCGAGCGCAGCCGAGCGCACAGGGGGCACTAGTATGCGTTTACAAATGCTGTAAACGCGGCCCCACAGTGCTACAAATCACCTCTGCGCCTGCACCTGCGCCAGTGCGACCAGGCTGGCGCAGGTGATGTGGCCAGGCGTAGAGGTGTGGAACAGGCCAAAGGAAATAAATATGTGTACAACAAAAAATATGCAATTTCAATTATTTTCTATGAGAACTAGTTTATTTTCTGGAACAATTTCAAGGGTGCCAACACTTTTGGTCATGACGTTTTATAGTTAGTCAATAAACAATAGGGTAACAGAATGGGAAAGAAGGCAGTAAGTGTTCTATTTATTCTAATTTGTCCTGTACTTCTCCTTCTGGCTAGATTGACTCCTGCATTAGAAACTGCTATTACATTTTTTAAATTCCCCTCCTTCTATACATTCTCTGATAGTTTTCTTTTAATTTGCAGTAATATGTAAAGGAAGCATTTCTCGAAGATTGCAGCTTTCCCTGTTAATTAAATAGACGTTTCTACCTGCTGCTGAGTCTCAGACATTACACCAGCCCCAGAGTCAGGGGTGGATTAAGGGTAGCCAGGGCCCGGGGCTGTTCAGACTCTGTGGGCCCCCCCCCCGGGTCATGTGATGGGGGTCATGTGACGGGGTCACGGGGGTCATGTGACGGGGTCATGTGACGGGGTCGCGGGAGTCATGTGACGGAGGTTATCATATACCTGAAATAGATTATTCCAGAAAAATAGTTGCTGAGTGAAACTCTATCCTGTCAAACATCCATTGATCGTCAATTTACCATTCAGTTAGGAGGAAAAAAAAAAACACTTTAAGCCATAGTATTGAACAGTCCATTAGAAGGAGGCCATTATGCCCTGACTGCCCCTATACTCAGAATAAATAACTTATAAATATCTCGAACAGTGTGCACCCTGTATGATAATCACCTGTTACTGGTCCAATGGACTTGCTTGCAGATCGGTTCTTCCCGCCTCCTCGCGGTCCGACAGCGTCTTCTTCTGAATGATGTAGATAACGCCTCCTGTCACCTGCGTTATCCACGTGACCACGTCCAATTTTCCCATTGCCTATGCTATGCCCATACCTCTCCGGCTTGTGCAGGTGCAATGTGCTCCATCATGGGGTTATCCTACAAGTTTAAAATCTCAGTAATGTCATTATACATTACACGCAGCAGACTGGGAGCCTGGAGCCATGTGCAGAGACCCCTGCGATTCGCGCATGAGTAGATGAGTTTTACATTGTAGCTGCAGTAGGGCAGAGCACGGTGCGTTTGCGCAAGCTGGAGAGGCATCTGCACAGACGTGAGATGGGAAAGTGGGACGGGGATAACGCAGGAGGCGTGATCCATATCATTCAGAAGAAGAGGCTGTCAGACGGTGAGGAGAGGCTGAATGGACCAATCTGCAAGCAAGAATTTTGGACTGGTAATAGGTTAGAATACAGGGTGCTAGATTTTTATAAGTTATTTATTCTGTGTACAGAAGCATTCAGGGCATAATAGCCTGTTTCTTATAATGCAGCATCAGCGTGTGCAGGAGGCCTTACAAATACTGAGGTAACAACTGACCAAATACTCAGCGTGTGCACGAGGCCTTACAGATACTGAGGTAAAACTCAACAAATACTCAGCGTGTGCACGAGGCCTTACAAATACTGAGGTATAAACTCACCAAATACTCAGCGTGTGCACGAGGCCTTACAGATACTGAGGTAAAAACTCACCAAATACTCAGCGTGTGCACGAGGCCTTACAGATACTGACGAAAAAACTGACCAAATACTCAGCGTGTGCACGAGGCCTTACAGATACTGAGGAAAAAACTGACCAAATACTCAGCGTGTGCACGAGGCCTTACATATACTGAAGTAAAAACTGACCAAATACTCAGCGTGTGCACGAGGCCTTACAGATACTGAGGAAAAAACTGACCAAATACTCAGCGTGTGCACGAGGCCTTACAATTACTAGGTAAAAACTCACCAAATACTCAGCGTGTGCACGAGGCCTTACAGATACTGAGGTAAAAACTCACCAAATACTCAGCGTGTGCACGAGGCCTTACAGATACTGACGAAAAAACTGACCAAATACTCAGCGTGTGCACGAGGCCTTACAGATACTGAGGAAAAAACTGACCAAATACTCAGCGTGTGCACGAGGCCTTACATATACTGAAGTAAAAACTCACCAAATACTCAGCGTGTGCACGAGGCCTTACAGATACTGAGGAAAAAACTGACCAAATACTCAGCGTGTGCACGAGGCCTTACAGATACTGAGGTAAAAACCCACCAAATACTCAGCGTGTGCACGAGGCCTTACAAATACTGAGGTAAAAGCTCACAAAATACACAATGTGCGCACCCACTACCCCTCCACTTTGGATAGACATGTGAAATACCTCTACATGTTGTATGTGCCCCTCTATGTGGATATTTTTCTTGAATCATGAATGCATGGACTCCATACGTACATGATCCAAGCAAGATATCCACTTAGAGGGGGACATGATACACCATGTATAGCCATTTCACATGTTTCTGTATTATCCAAGATGGTGAGGCACACACCCCAGTGATTAAGGGGCCTTTCACATCAGCTGTTTTGCTGATGTGCGGCCGATTCGGCAGGTGGCGCCGGATCAGCCGCCTAATGGCCGACTTGCGGTCTAGATGCGGCAAGCCCTATGCATTGTCTATGGGGCTTGCGGTCCGGTGCGGCAAGTGCGGTTCTGCCGTGTGCGGCAGATTCGACACTTGCGGCCGCGAAAAAAAAAACACCACTTGTAGGGTACCTTTACACACGGCTACATTTGTAGCTTGTCACCAGGTAACTTACTGGTTGCAGTGAAATCATGGATACATGATTCCATTTGTACACAGCAACAAGATAGAACCATGTATCCATGATTTCACTGCAACCAGTAAGTTACCTGGTGACAAGCTACAAATGTAGCCGCGTGTAAAGGGGCCCGTAGAGTTTTTTTTTCGCGGCCACAAGTGCCTGATCTGCCGCACTCAGCAGAACTGCACTTGTGATAGACAATGCATGGGGCTTGCCGCATCCGGGCCGCAAGTCGGCTGTTAGGCGGACGATCCGGCACATGCGGCGCCACCTGCTGGAACGGCCCAAACATCAGCTAAACACTGATGTGAAAGCAGCGTTCGTTAGGCCCCTTTCACATCACTGTGTCTTTCAAATTGCGTCAGATCCAGCAGATTTACCACATTTGCTGCCTAACAGCCGTTGCGACGATGGATGACAACGCGCTCAGCGGCGTTTTTTTTTTCCACCGCCGCAAATGCCGGACGTGCCGCACCCAGCAGAACCGCACTTGCCGCACCAAACCGCAAGCCCCATAAACAATGCATGGGGCTTGCCGCAAGTGTGCCGCAAGTGCGGCCGTTAGTCGGCAGATGCGGTAAATCTGCCGGATCTGCCACAATCTGAAAAAAAAAAAGATGTGAAAGGGGCCTTAGTACACAAATCATTTAATTACTGCTTACATTCTTTCTTTACACTGACTGAGTCCTCCCTGCCATGCAGCAGCCACCAGGTCTGGCTGGCAGTGCACACACAGAGCACAGCCACAGGCAGCAGCTGCAGCAGCAGGGCAGGAGTCAGGAGTGGACATATCACTCACCTCTCTGTCACACAGGCACGTCCTCTCTGTGCTCTGTGTCGGCATTAGGTGACGGTCCCTCTCCTCAGACTCCCTCTCTTCATGCAGGCGGCGACCCAGGAGGTGGTGGACGGCGGTCGGCGGCTGAGACACAGACTCAGTCAGGAGGACGGAGGAGTCTGCTCAGCCTCAGTCGAGATCAGCTGCCTGCCTGGGTCTGGGTCCTCCTAGAATAGGAGGATTCAGCAAAGCCCGGTCAGGCCCGGCAGAATCAGCATAGCAGGGCGGACAGCGGCAGCCGGGACTCGGGAGAACAATGCTGCCAGCAGAGGCCGCTGCGACTATAGGAGTGGGAGCAACATCCGCAGGCAGCTCCCACCGGTACGCACACCTTGTAAGCACACAGCTCCACATGCTCCCTACATACATGGCTCCGCTCCGTACACCTAGTACACACTCAACTCTGCTCCATACACCTCGTACACATGGCTCAGCTCCGTACACCTCGTACACACTTGGCTTTGCTCTGTACACCTTGTACGCATACGGCTCTGCTCCATACACCTCGTACACACTCGGCTCCGCTCCATACACCTCATACACACTCGGCTTCGCTCCGTACACCTCTTACGCACTCGGCTCTGCTCTGAACACCTCGTACACGCTCGGCTCCATACACATGCGGCTCCGCTCCATACACCTAGTACACACGCGGCTCCGCTCCATACACCTCGTACACACGCGGCTCCGCTCCATACACCTTGTACACATGCGGCTCGGCTCCGTACACCCTGTACACAATCGGCTCAGCTCCATACATCTCGTACACACGCGGCTCTGCTCTGTGCACCTCGTACACACACGGCTCCGCTCCATACACCTTGTACACACATGGCTCCGCTCCATACACCTCGTACACATGCGGCTTAGCTCTGTACACCTCGTACACATGCGGCTTGGCTCTGTACACCTCGTACACACGCGGCTCTGCTCCATACACCTTGTACACACTCGGCTCCGCTCCATACACCTCGTACACATGCGGCTTGGCTCTGTACACCTCGTACACATGCGGCTTGGCTCTGTACACCTCGTACACACGCGGCTCTGCTCCATACACCCTGTACACACTCGGCTCCGCTCCATACACCTCGTACACACGCGTCTCTGCTTCGTACACACTCAGCTCTGCTCCGTACATCTCATACACATGTGGCTCCGCTCCATACACCTAGTTACACAAGCGGCTCTGCTCCATACACCACGTACACACACGGTTCCGCTCCATACACCTAGTACACACTCGGCTCTGCTACATCCACACTGTAAATCTCCTGACCCCTGTGTGGGGGCCTCACAGGACACCCAGGGGGCCACACAGCACACACAGGGGGGCCACACAGCACACACAGGGGGGCCACACAGCACACACAGGGGGGCCACACAGCACACACAGGGGGGCCACACAGCACACACAGGGGGGCCACACAGCACACACAGGGGGGCCACACAGCACACACAGGGGGGCCACACAGCACACACAGGGGGGCCACACAGCACACACAGGGGGGCCACACAGCACACACAGGGGGGCCACACAGCACACACAGGGGGCCACACAGCACACACAGAGGGTAACACAGCACACACAAGGGGCCTCACAGCACACACACGGGGCCACACAAGACAGACAGGAAGCCACACAGGGGCCTCGCAGGACAGACAGGAGGCCACATAGCACACACAGGGGGCCATACAGCACACACAGAGGGTAACACAGCACACACAGGGGGCCTCACAGCACACACACGGGGCCACACAAGACAGACAGGAAGCCACACAGGGGGCCTCACAGGACACACAGGGGCCTCGCAGGACAGACAGGAGGCCACATAGCACACACAGGGGGCCACACAGGGGGCCTCACAGGGGGCCACACAGGGGACCACACAGGAGGCCACACAGGGGACCACACAGGAGGCCACACAGGGGACCACACAGGAGGCCACACAGGGGACCACACAGGAGGCCACACAGGGGACCACACAGGAGGCCACACAGGACAGACAGGAGGCCACATAGGGGGCCTCGCAGGGCACACAGGGGGCCCGCCGTCATGCTCTGACAGCCCGGAAGCCGCAGGGAGATGAGCACCGCGCGCGGCACTCATTTCCCGCCGGCACAGAGCTGAAGTGCCCCGGGGCCTCACAGGACACACAGGGGGCCACACAAGACAGATAGGAGGACACACAGGGGACCTCACAGGACACACAGGGGGCCTCACAGCACACAGGGGGCCACACAGCACACACAGGGGGCCACAAAGCACACACAGGGGGCCACACAGCACACACAGGGGGCCACACAGCACACACAGGTGGGCCACACATAACTTTCATCTCATCCTCTCCTTCACCTTATCCAGCACCATGACATCCAGCACAGTGGAGGACGGCATAACGAGGAGCTGATCATGTGATCCCTGACTCCTCCCCTCTATGACATCACCACAGGTCCTGTAAGCACAGGTCTTTCATCCTGTGCGGCTCTACAGGTGGGCTCACACTGCTGGGTGGGGGTGTAAGTGTAACGCGGCGGCGGCCGGGACTGTAGGAGAGAGCGGCATCAGCAGGGAGTCATAACACCACCGGGCGCCCTGCAGATGCCGCCCCTCAACTAGTAGGGCTCGTCACCTCATGGACGCTGCAGCCCTGCGTGCACAGTGCTGTGTGATGGCGCCGTGGCGGATTATAATGGGGCAATTTATCCCCTGGGCTGCGGGCCCCTAGACACCATTGGGCCCGGGGCAAAAGCCCATATTGACCTCATTATAATCCGCCACTGCCCAGAGTGATAGACACAACATAACACAATGCTCTTTGAAATGCAAACAGCGTCCTTCAGAATGCAGCTTCTATAGAAAAAAAGCGGAGGCTTCTGACATTAATGAAGCCTCACAATAAGGCTGGTGCCACACAGTCGGTTGGGCCAGAATACAGGTCGCACTGTACAAGATTACAATATGGCACTGCTGCATTGCAGCATAATGCAGGTTGGCGTGGCCATTTACCGCTTACAGAGTACTGTGACTGAGATTAGTAAAGCTGCTTTCACATTGCAACCTTTTGCAATCCGTGGCTGTCCATTGTAAAACGGACATCCACGGATGCGATTTGGCCCCCATGTATCCCTATGGGCAACAGATCTGCACGGATTTGCCATTAATGTCTTCCGATTTGTGACAGATCCGTTTATGTCCGATTGTTTGCTGTACCCAAAATCAGAGACTGCTCCAATTTTGGGCACAGCGGACCAAATCGGACACAATCGAATCCGACATGATCTGTTGCCATACAAATGGGGGCCTATGGAGCTCGGTTCCGGGAAAACAGCTGATCGTTTCCCGGACCCAATTTTAGTGTACTGAGCATGCTCAGTACACTAAGGCTAGGGTTACACTTGGAAGGCTAATTGCGGTTACCGCAACCAGATCCGGATGTGGTAATCGCAAGTGCCTTCAGACACATTTTGCCTACAAAATGTGTTCCTAAATCCGCATGCGGTATCCAGATTGCACCTTAATGTTGATTCTGGTGGGCGGATGCGGATCTTCCCCGACTTTCCTGCATGGGTTTTGAGGCGGGGAATGAATTTGGCTAAAATCGGATTTCCCCGGAGTCACCTGGATCCGGCTCAAACCGGCGCTCATTGCCTCACTCACCTCTCCGGCGTGTCCTGCGATGTGCACCCTCAAGCGACGAGGGTTTAGGACCTGGCGGAGTAGGGCTACCCGATCAGCTGATCGGTCATGTGACCAATCAGCCTATTGGGTAGCCTCGCCCCGCTAGGTCATTAAGCCCTCGGGAGCTAGACGGCGTGCATCGCGGGACACCCTGGAGAGGTGAGGAGATTTAATTTCTTATTTTTAATCCTTGCCTCCTCCCAGCTCTTTCTGTGTCCGGATACGTGAAAATCACGGACCCAGACACTGAAATAGCACCAGGAGGCCACATCCGATCCTGTCCTTTCCTGTCCGTGGGGTCCTGCAAAAAATAGGATCCCCACAGACAGGAAAAAAATCGCAATGTGGAATCAGTCTGAGTCACAAAAAAATCCAACTTCTTATGACTTTTTTTGATTGCTTGTCAAAGTTGCCGTACCTTGTAGATGGCAATGGGACCACACTCTATGGGTTGCATTATGTAGTAGCGACATAGAACAATCTTTACCCATTTGAATTGTGTTTCATATGCGGAAGTGTGCAGGTGACATCTGCATTTGTGGAACCTGCAGTATCTCCTATTTTCCACCAAGGGGGACCCCTGTTCAGATTGGACAAGGAGCTCTTTCGGGCATATCCCAAGCAGTCTGGATAGCAAGCAAGCATAGTGCGGACTTGCGGTGGCTGATTCTCTTTCCCTTGGTCAGCTTTGTCAGTACTGACCAAGACTATCTGTTAACTGGTTAATTTATCAAGAAGAAGCAGGGGTTTGCGCCTGGTCAAGGATTCGTTTGTTCGGGCATCTTTTCCTGCGGCTAAGGAGATTGCTCTTGAGTGACTACAGTTACCAACGAACTTGCTACTCCCCTGGGATTGAACATACCTTTTGTGAACCTATTTTTCTCAGATCAAAGCCAAAGTCCTGAGTTCAGCCCCCGCATGTTTTAGCGGGAACTTTTGAGAACAGTCTTCTTTTTGGTGCCAAATTGACTTAATCTGCTGTAGCTGGTTTTAAAAACCTATACTGAATGAAACAAGACTTATATTGTGTATAGAGTTTAAAACCTGGGTATCTTCTTTAGGCTAGGGTCACACTAGCGCCAAGCATCCGCCAAAACGATGCGTTTTTTTCATCTTTAAATTTCTACCAACGGATGCATTAACGCACCCAAAGACTCCAATACAAAAAATGCATGGCCAAATCGCTATGCGTTTGTCACTATGTGTTTTTGTAGCACACATCTTAACGCGGTCTGCAGTGTTTTTTGGCTGTTTTAGGAAATGTATGTGTTAATTTAAAATTGGAGTCTATGTTCAAACGCATCTTTTAATGCATGGTACATACATGTACCATGTGTTAATGCATGCATTAATTCATGCTTCAAAAATGTACACATATGTCATGTGAATGCCAGGGGAAAAAAAAACATCCTTTTAACGCATCCTTTTAGCAGAGGCACTACTCAAGTGCGGCCCTAGCCTTACTGTCAGTATAGGTGAAGGGAGAAGGGAAGGGTATAGATTAGTGATGGGCGAATCCTAAATTACACGGAATTGCTTGACTCTAGCGAGTCCGAATCCGGGACTCGCTACTCGTTGCGAGTCTAGCGAGTCCTATGTTAATGAATGGGGAAGCGAGTAATAGCGAGTAGTGTGCGATTTACAAATCACAGATGTGTCTCGGAAGCTTCAGCCTGCCATTGATTTGCATTGGACTCGTTTACTTTGCAAGTAATCGCTGGGAAACTCGCACAGATAAGAGTCCTGTCTCCTCTGTGCTGGCTGCCGCAGCTCCAGGGTCCTAGAGCCCGCCTGCTGATTGATGTAGCAGAGCTGAGATTGTTCTCAGTCTGCTCATTCCCTGTGCATAGACATCTATATCTATGCACAGGGGATGTAGCAAAGAGGACATCGCGTTTTGGACTGCGTCGGACGGAAGAGGATTTTTTTAATTAAAGATGGAGTCCCTAATGGCTTTTTTTTTATTTCTAATAAAATTTTTTCTCTGTGTTGTGTTTTTTTTAAAACAATTTAATAGAAATTCATGGCGGTCATGTCTAATATTGGCGTGACCGCCATAAATTTTGGGCTTAGGGCCAGCTGATAATTCAAAGCTGGCCCTAACCTCTTTATTACCCAGCGTGCCACCGCCACCAGGGCCGCTGGAAGAGCGGGGTTCAGTGCCAGAGGATGGCGCTTCAATGAACGCGCCATCTTCTAGGGCGGCTGCGGGCTGCAATTTGCAGCGGGGGGTGCCCAGAAAGCTTGGGCATCCCTGCGCTGTGGATTCCAGCCCCCAGCTGCTTAGCTGTACCTGGCTAGACATAGAAATTGCGCGGAGCCCCACGCATTTTTTTAAATTATTTCATGAAATTCATGAAATAATAAAAAAAAAGGGCTCCCCTATATTCTTGTGCCTGGCCCGGTACAAATAGGCACCTGGGGGTTGGGGGCAGCCCGTCGCTGCCTGCTGGATCCGGCTGGTTCCAGAAATACGGCGAAGACCATGTAATTTTTTTTCTGAAAAATCAATAAAACAATCCTAAAAAAGGGACTGCATCTTTATTAACCCCTCGCCCATGGTCCAGGGGTTACTAAAGATGCAGTCCCTTTTGTTTACATTGTTTTATGGATTTGTCAGAAAAAAATTTCACGTGGGCTTCGCCGTATTTCTGGAACCAGCCGGATCCAGCAGGCAGCGATGGGCTGCCCCCAACCCCCAGGTGCCTATTTGTACCTGGCCGGACACAAGAATATAGGGGAGCCCTTTTTTTTTAAATTATTTCATGAATTTCATGAAATAATAAAAAAAAAATGCGTGGGGCTCCGTGCAATTTCTATGTCTAGCCAGCTGGGGGCTGGAATCCGCAGCGCAGGGAGACCCAAGCTTTCTGGGCACCCCACACTGCAAATTGCAGCCCGCAGCCGCCCCAGAAGATGGCGCGTTCATTGAAGCGCCATCCTCTGGCGCTGAACCCCGCTCTTCCAGCGGCCCTGGTGGCGGTGGCACGCTGGGTAATAAAGGGGTTAATACCAGCTTTGTTATACAAGCTGGTATTAAGCCCGAGATTCTTAATGTCAGGCCACGTTTGACCCAGCCACTAAGAATCTCCAATAAAGGGTTAAAAAAACACAACACAGAGAAATTTTTTTATTAGAAATAAAAAAAAAAAAGCCATTAGGGACTCCATCTTTAATTAAAAAAATCCTCTTCCGTCCGACGTAGTCCAAAATGCGATGTCCTCTCTGCTACATCCCCTGTGCATAGATATAGATGTCTATGCACAGGGAATGAGCAGACTGAGAACAATCGCAGCTCTGCTACATCATCTCTGTGAGCAGGCGGGCTCTAGGACCCTGGAGCTGCGGCAGCCTGTACAGAGAAGACAGCTGGACTCGGCTCGCAAAGTAACAGCAGTTACTTTGCGAGTTTCCCTGCTATCACTGGCACAGTAGCCGAGTCTAATGCAAGTGAATGGCAATCCTAGTTTTGTCAGCGTTTCTGACAAAACTAGGATTGATATTGATTTGCATTGGACTCGTTTACTGTGCGAGTAATCACTGGGAAACTCGCAGAGTACCGAGTCCTGCGAGTCCCTTACTACTCGCCGAGTAACGAATCCTAGCGAGTAGATTCGCCCATCCCTAGTATAGATTCAAAGCTAAGTTTGTTAGTTATCTTAATGATCCAAAGACAAGCCCTGCGGCTCACCCACTGATTTACACCTGTTTAATAGAGTAGAAATATCCCTGTAGTATTTGGTTAGGGTCAAACTAAGGTTTACCCTAGCGTTCGGGGGTTCCATCTAAAACTCAGAATTTTTCAGCATTAGCGCAACTTGGAATTTTTCAGCATTAGCGCAGTGTTACCAGAGAGGTAACACTGGAATAATGCCGTCAATTCATCCCTATGGCAGACAACTGCACACGCATTGCAAACGCTGGCTTCACACTGCCGGAGTTTCAAACCTTGCGCTTTTTCCAAGCGCATCACATGACGTGGAAGCGTGCGTCATGTGATGTGCTTGGAAAAAGCATGAGATTTCAAACTCCGACACGTAGATGCTAATGTTTGCAATGTGCGCGGGTTACGTCTCCATAGGGATGAATTGACAGCATTAACGCAGTGGTACCTTTCCGGTAAGACTAGGGTCAGATTTGTGTCAGCCCTCAGATTGATGAATCCATCAAAGCGCATAGCATTAACGGCAAGTAATGCTATGCGCCGGCTGCCTATGGATCTCTATGGATACCTGATGCCTGGTGCAGCCGCTGGCTCCACACACAAGGACCAGATATGCACTTTTGCTGAGCGCACAGGAAAACGCTGCAAACCGCAAATCTGACCCTAGCCTGACACTGCGCTAATGCTGAAAAATGTTATGTTTTAGACGGAAACCCCTGAGCGCTAGGGTGAACGCTAGTTTGACCCTAACCTAATTTATGAATGTCTTTGTCAAGTTTTTCAAGTAGTTCTAGATATACTGAAGGGTGTTCTTGAGACAGCACTATGACCTCGGTACTTTAGATCGACTGTATATAAATATTTCTGGTTGTGTAGCACTGTCTTCTGATTTTAATCTCTTTCTCTTAGTTCATAAGCACAGTGTTGCAGATAGGAGATGAGTTTACATAGGTGAATGGGGGTAGGTGGTCATATTGGAGTATTGAGGAGGACTTGTAGGAGTCTGGGGCATTGTTGTAGGAGACTGGGTGTAAACGACAAGCATTGACTTTTACACCCAGGCTCCAAAACAAAGACATCTCTGTTCAGCGGCTGAGGCTGCTCCTTCACATGCTGAAAGCTGATATCTAAGTGACCATACAAAATGCTGACAAGATGTAAACTACAAACTGTTTGCATTTTGCAGCCTAGTTACACATATAAATTATACAAAAAGCCTGGACAACCCCTTTCACAAAATGTACTGCTCTATTTACAAAAGGCAGCTATGCTCCTTTAGTTAGATCATGCTTTTAGTGGGATAAGAGATGAGGCCACCCACATTGGCTATCAATATATGACAGAAACCCTGCACACTACATGATTTGGTCGGTGTCTGATATTTCTCCTGTGTAGGTTTTTAGACACCAGCGCACTTTTGTGATCATCCACGTATCTGTAAATACACTGGGATTTGCAATCTGTTGACTTCTCTTGGTATTCGCTTTCTATTACAGTGAAGTGTTTCTGTTTCTGTGGACGTTTTTGTGAATTCTCCTCTTTCTGTAGCTGCAGTTGATCAATGCTCCCTCCTGAGCGTGGATCCGACATCGGCTTCTCTCTGTGCACTGCCTTGTGTCACCTGAGGATCCAGGAAGCGGGAGGAACAGAGGGGCGACCAGGCAGATTCACTTGATGTTTAATTTCATGTATCGCTGAGCACTTGGGCTACGTTGTTCCTCTGTTTGAACATGTGTCCTCATGTCTCCTATTGATTACAAAGTAACTTCTGGCTTCCAACAAAACTTTGCCATTAAAGGGGAAAGCAGTAAATGTAATATTCTGCTATGAAATAAAATAGCATGCAAATAATATTAATTCACTTTATATTTATTGGTAAATTGGGTTTTTCCTATTTAAATCTGAGACGTGGGATAATTAGACAGCAATAAAAAAGGCATAACCGCAGCTGGAATTCCCCTTTCTCTAATCCCTACTCCTATCTACTGTCCTTTACTGAACCAAATTACAGCCTGTCTTCATTACCTAAGTCAGGGGTGGGGAACTTCAGGCCTCAATGGCCACCAACAGTGCAAGTTTTCAGGATTTTCCTAGCATTGCACAGGAAATAATTGAATCATCTGTACTGGTGATGGTTCCAACTACTGTTCAATGCTAAGGATATCCTGACAACCTGCACTGATGGCGGCCCTTGATGCCTGGAGTTCCCCACCCCCTGACCTAAGTGGTTGGGCTCTTTCAGGTGGGATTTTCAGAGCCTGATCCAATCAAATGTCTTCTCCTTGCTGCTCATATATTGGTGTGAGATGCTGCAGCTACATCCCCCTCCTGCCCCTTGACCTTGACTTTTTTCCTTACCTCTTCTATTTAGGATTAGGATTGAGCAAGTCTCCTTAAATTAGAATTTGGCTAACTTGCTCAACTCAGGAGTGAAAATGAGTTTCACATTCAATAAATTTCATGCAAATCCAAATCTGCCATGTGACTGTTGGGGCTGAAGCAGGGATTGTGTTAGAATCGTGCAAAAAAAAAGAATCAAATGGAGAAGAGAAAATTCTCTACTAATTGGCCTCACCCTCATTACATATAGTAACATAGTAACATAGTTTTTAAGGTTGAAGGAAGACTTTAAGTTCATCTAGTTCAACCCATAGCCTTTCCGCTCTTTACTCCGTCCTTAATGCAGCAGCCAGGATCACCTATCTAGCTAACCATTACTTGGATGCTTCCGCTCTGTGCCAGTCATTGTTCTGGCTGCCCATACAATATAGTATCCAATTTAAATTGCTTGCTCTCACCCACAAAGCTCTTCACAATGCATCACCACCCTACATCTCCTCCCTCATCTCTGTCTATCACCCCACCCGCTCTCTACGTTCTACAAGTAACCTTCAACTAAAATTCCTACTAATCCGAACCTCCTATTCCCAGCTCCAAGACTTCTCCTGAGCTGCACCAATTCTCTGGAATGCTCTACCCCAAGACATTAGGACCATCAACAACTACACAGTTTTAGTTGCTCCCTAAAAACAAATTTTTTTAAGGCAGTCTATCGTGCTCCCTAATCTAAATCTTTTATATAAAGCCCATTCACTATTTCTCTGCACATAACTCTCTGTCAAACTCTACCAAACCCAAAAGCACTACATAGATTGGCTGGTGGCCACTTATGCCTCTCTTATCTATTCCCTATTCCCTCAGGATGGCTGGACCATCATTGTAAATAAACACCTGCACTTTGTGTCACCCCCACCTCATTGTAGATTGTAGACTCTTATGAGCAAAGTTGTCTTTATTTTTTTATTTCATTATTGTGTTTTTTATCATTGCTACTTATGACGGTTTGCATATGAACCTCTGTATTGTAAAAGCGCTGTGAAATATGTTGGCGCTATATAAATAAAGATTATTATTATATTATTAAGAGGTGCCTGTTGGATAAAAAAAAGAGCTACAGTGGTGGTACAGGTATGCAGAGGGACAAGAAGAGGGGGGATTTTAGTGTTTAGGCTATTTTAATCCTAAAGGCCCATACACATTAGACTAATGTCAACTGTACCCACCCTTATCAAAGAGTTTGGTTGTAAGTCGGATTGATATGGGGACATCAGTCAACCAATTGTTGGGGGAAGTATATTAGGCATGGCCAATTCTGGATTGCCAAACGCTTTGATCTCCGTGAGATGCTGTAAACTTGGCCGAGTGCCAAGAAAGTCGCCAATAGAAGCTTTCTTACAGATAACACAAGGGCACTCGGCTAAGTGAATGCTCCTGTCTACGGGAGAAACAGCCAAGACGGGTGTTGGCCGAAAGATTATCCATAGTATCATTCAGCTCAGTATTTAGGGGCCTTAAAAGGAACCGACCCCCAGGATTTAAGCACCTGTTTTGTCAGTGCATCAGGTGATTGACGTGTGCAACATGACATCACTATTTGGGCTTTTTTTCTTATTAATCCCCTGTGGGCTTGTCTTTCTGCTGTAAGCTGAAACCTCTTCCCCTCCCTCTCATACAGATTCATCCAGGAGGGAGGGGGTTCAGCTTACAGCAGAAAGACAAGCCCACAGGGGAGGAATAAAAAAACCCAAATAGTGATGTCATGCTGCACATGTCAGTCACTTGCTGGTCTTATTTACAGGTGGTTAAATCCTGGTGGTTGGTTCCCTTTAAAAATGCCCAACGAACCACTAAAAATTCTGACTAGTTAGAGCCTAAAGTTTTGGATGAATTCATAGCAAATTTTATTAGTTTAGATTTACCGATCTCTACTCTTGATGTGTTTACTTGTTACTTTGATGATTTGTCCACATACCGTTCATATAGGGACATAGCAGGTGTTACAGGGTTTCCAGTGATTTTTTACAGAACAAATATACAATGGATATATTTTTAAAATGCAGCAACTCCTTTATCACATTCACATCTGATCTTCGTAATGACAGAGGAAAAGTCACCTTGGAACTAAATTACTGATGTCTGCTGGAGAACAATGAAGACTATAACGTAGGGATGGAGAGCGGAATAAGATAACAATAGTGTCTCCTTGCTTTACTTTCAATGCAAAAGGGGAAAAAAAAGGAAAAAATGCATTTTGTATAAAGAAGAGAAAGCATTAAATGTTCTTGAAAAGTTAATTACTGATGCAATAAAATATTGAAAACAATCCAGTCTTCGCGGGTGCACAGCGGCTGACACAGCGGGTTGCAGAGTTAATTGTAAAATCCGCTTGCAAGGTGCAGAGAGCCATAGTCTACCCAGATGTGATCAATGTTCTCATAGCCCAGATTTAGGGCCAGTCGTAAACTACAAGTGCCCAATTTATAATTCCAAGTGCCGGAGCCAGATTTGGCAGCAGACTCGGTGGGCTGTAAATTAACGTGTGATGGGGGTTCGACATGTAGATTTGCATTGATGGTAGAAGATTAAGCAAAGAACACAGGCGTTGTTTGAAGGTTCTATCATCCAAGTTGTAAGAAATAGGAGACACATTAAACCCTCTTGTGCCCTGATGGATTTGGGACACGGTGGAGATGTTGGAATTTAGTCTCTACTGCAAGGTCATGATAAGATATTGGGTTAAATAATTACAAGAAAAGGTCAACAGAAATAAAGTCATAAACAATGATGTTTATAGTCCACATATGATAACAGCTGGACGTCATCAATGTATCCAACTATTTGTGATCATCTGTCCATACATATCATTGGTGCTACCTGGATGTCCCTACAGGGGCCCAAGAGGCAAGGGGGACCATTTATAGCTCCAAAACAGGTCGTGTTGTGCACTTTGATGAGATCTTGGGCTTCAAAGGGCCCATAAACCATCCTCTGGCTGGGGCCTTCTTCTTTCTGTGTCCGCCAATTTATCCATACCTCCTTATGTAGAGGAGTGTTTTTACAATACCAGTAGTTTAGGTCAAGCAAAGATCAAATATTAATACTTTTTGAACCTGAGCACAGCTACTCACCTTATATAGGGAAGTGTTTATAGAATATGTTGGTCAACAAACAAACTCTATTTAACTCTTGAATTAAGCTTTGCTCCATGGGTAGGATTTACCGAAATATACTAAGGAAGAACATAACAAACTTTCATTTTCTGAATTAGTAAAGTCTCCAGAACAGTGAGTGCAGCTCTGGAGTATAATACAGGATATACGGTAACTAAGCATCAGTAGAGGATAAGTAATGTAATGTATGTACACAGTGACTGCACCAGCAGAATAGTGAGTGCAGCTCTGGAGTATAATACAGGATATAACTCAGGATCAGTACAGGATAAGTAATGTAATGTATGTACACAGTGACTCCACCAGCAGAATAGTGAGTGCAGCTCTGGAGTATAATACAGGATATACGGTAACTAAGCATCAGTAGAGGATAAGTAATGTAATGTATGTACACAGTGACTCCACCAGCAGAATAGTGAGTGCAGCTCTGGAGTATAATACAGGATATAACTCAGGATCAGTACAGGATAAGTAATGTAATGTATGTACACAGTGACTCCACCAGCAGAATAGTGAGTGCAGCTCTGGAGTATAATACAGGATGTAACTCAGGATCAGTACAGGATAAGTAATGTAATGTATGTATACAGTGACTCCACCAGCAGAATAGTGAGTGCAGCTCTGGAGTATAATACAGGATGTAACTCAGGATCAGTACAGGATAAGTAATGTAATGTATGTACACAGTGACTTCACCAGCAGAATAGTGAGTGCAGCTCTGGAGTATAATACAGGATATAACTCAGGATCAGTACAGGATAAGTAATGTAATGTATGTACACAGTGACTCCACCAGCAGAATAGTGAGTGCAGCTCTGGAGTATAATACAGGATGTAACTCAGGATCAGTAGAGGATAAGTAATGTAATGTATGTACACAGTGACTCCACCAGCAGAATAGTGAGTGCAGCTCTGGAGTATAATACAGGATGTAACTCAGGATCAGTAGAGGATAAGTAATGTAATGTATGTACACAGTGACTTCACCAGCAGAATAGTGAGTGCAGCTCTGGAGTATAATACAGGATATAACTAAGCATCAGTAGAGGATAAGTAATGTAATGTATGTACACAGTGACTCCACCAGCAGAATAGTGAGTGCAGCTCTGGAGTATAATACAGGATGTAACTCAGGATCAGTATAGGATAAGTAATGTAATGTATGTACACAGTGACTGCACCAGCAGAATAGTGAGTGCAGCTCTGGAGTATAATGCAGGAGGTAACTCAGGATCAGTACAGGATAAGTAATGTAATGTATGTACACAGTGACTGCACCAGCAGAATAGTGAGTGCAGCTCTGGAGTATAATACAGGATGTAACTCAGGATCAGTATAGGATAAGTAATGTAATGTGTGTACACAGTGACTCCACCAGCAGAATAGTGAGTGCAGCTCTGGAGTATAATACAGGATATAACTCAGGATAAGTACAGGATAAGTAATGTAATGTATGTACACAGTGACTGCACCAGCAGAATAGTGAGTGCAGCTCTGGGGTATAATACAGGATGTAACTCAGGATCAGTACAGGATAAGTAATGTAATGTATGTACACAGTGACTCCACCAGCAGAATAGTGAGTGCAGCTCTAGAGTATAATACAGGATATAACTCAGGATCAGTAAATACTGCTGCACTCTCCTGTTTAGCCCGGGATTCTGTGGGGCGGGCCACATCTGAGCTTGAGATGACGCGCTTCCGGTGTGTGGAACGCACACCGGAAGTCGCGGGTACAGCTTGTGGAACGCAAGCATCTGCTGCGGCCGCCCTAATACCGGGAATGACGCACTTCCGGTTCGCGACGCGGAACCGGAAGTAGCGCTTCCCAGGCGGGGAGACAGGCTGAGACACCTGTCCTCACTAATGGCAGGACACTAGGGTATATAAGGTGCGTCCTGGAGGCACCCCTTGCTGCTGACACTACTGAGGACTATAGGGTAGGTTACCATACCACCTCTTACAGCGCCCCGGGTGACTTATATGGAACCACCTGGTAACCAACACAGCACAGTCGCTCCTGAGGACGCCCAGCTGAATTAGCGGGCAGAAACGCGTCGAGAGGTCGTACGCTGTATGACGGAGACTGAGAGGTCATACGCTGTATGACAGAGACTGGGACTGATGGAACATCTATAACATCAGATAAGTGGAATGATAAGTTCTAACTCTGCTTGATGGGTCATTAACCTGCCTACTTGTGATGATTGCTGGGCCTGCGTTATTTCCCACTGTTTGAGCAAAATAGGGGTGAAATTGTGTGTGTGTATATATACATATGCTGGTGATGTGATCTCAGGGGATAGATGGTACCTCACCTTGAGACCTGATATTTGGGTTTATGGTAATATCAAGTAGAACACTCCCTAAAAAACGTACATACATCTAAGCTGCACACACACACGCAGGAAGGGCACTGGGGTTTGACCCAGGCTCATATTCAAGCACATCCAAGATATATGACAGGTACCCTGCCGGTAGCAAATTGCCCTGAGTAAGAATATAGGGACACTCAGGGTGAGCCGCCGTGGAACGGGGACACCATTTACATAACGTGTTTAAACCTCCGTAGTCAGGCAGAGACAGTTGGTAGGGAAGGATAGAGACGCAGGGATCCTCCCATACAACTGTCATCTCCTTGTTTTACCAGATACAGGTGTAGGGTTACACACACTACTGACTGATTTTAGTATTTACTAAATAAAAAATTATTTTAAAGTGCACTCTTTGGAGATTATTATTTATGAATAGAGTCACACCCCATTATTATTTCAGAATTTGAATACACAGTGACTCCACCAGCAGAATAGTGAGTGCAGTTCTGGAGTATAATACAGGATGTAACTCAGGATCAGTACAGGATAAGTAATGTAATGTATAGACACAGTGACTGCACCAGCAGAATAGTGAGTGCAGCTCTGGAGTATAATACAGGATATAACTCAGGATCAGTACAGGATAAGTAATGTAATGTATCTACACAGTGACTGCACCAGCAGAATAGTGAGTGCAGCTCTGGAGTATAATGCAGGATGTAACTCAGGATCAGTACAGGATAAGTAATGTAATGTATGTACACAGTGACTGCACCAGCAGAATAGTGAGTGCAGCTCTGGAGTATAATGCAGGATGTAACTCAGGATCAGTACAGGATAAATATTGATTGGTATTTACAAAACGAATTTATCTATTATGTCTCAAGGAGGACTACTTTTTAGCTACTGTGCTTTAATACATCTATAGCAGTTGTGGTGATGCGACCCATGGCCGGGTACATCACACGGGTGATCGGTATGTGGCTCTGTTCACATTTATCCGATTTTACTGTGGGTGTGCTGAGTTAAACCTACCCGGGGAACTCGCTTGGCACGGGGAAATGACATCAGTGACTACATTTTAACGGAACATAACCAGCGGATTTATTGTTTTTCAGTCATAAACCGCTTTCATCACGTAAAACATAACACTGTATTTACATTTTCATACGACATAACTTCCACATTAGTACATCACATGACATTATATGACAGGACATTCACATGAGAATCAACGGGACCATATCATGACCTATTGTAGGTCCCAATGGCGGTTACCTCCGCCTAACACCCTGACAGGGATCATTCCCCATCCTATTGCACACGAGTCATCATACAAGGGTACTTTTTCCATGAATCATTATGACTCACACATGAAACAGCATTCATGGCATTTTTACATAAACCAATATGCTACATACTCAGGGTCCACAATAGTACCAGGAACCCTGTCACTCAGTACACACGAGACCTCCGCGGATCCACCGGGATTCGGGACTCTTACATCTGTATCAATAGGACCATATCATGACTCACTCAGTCAGTCCCAAAGTCGGCTGTGACCACCTGGCCCTTGAGCCGTACTTGGTCTCTCATACCGCACATCTGACCACCTGGCCCTTGAGCCGTCCTCGGTCCTGGGCATTGGCTGGCATGCATGCATCACATGCCACCGGTATGGAGCTGGCAGGCTCCCTTCGCTTCCCCACCGGAGACGGATCACTTCCAGCACATCCTCACATGGCAGTGGTCTGGACTGCTCTGATTCCCATCGTCCTCTCTTCACTCAGACACCTGGCAGGTTCTTATCCAGGTTGCCTCACCCACAGCTGCAACACAGTAGGTCAATCAGCACATCTCACTCACACACATTAACTCCCTGTGCACCATTCAGGTTTAGCCCAGCAAAGCACTCATACACACAGGTTCTGACATAGCCGCTCATCAGGCTCATGAATCTGTCAGGTCTACAGCATTCACTTTCAACTGTTAACTCCCTGTGTTCCGGGTAGGTTTAACACAGCACACCCACAGTAAAACCGGATAAATGTGAACAGAGCCATATACCAATCACCCGTGTGATGCACCCGGCCATGGGTCGCATCTCCACACAGTACACTTAGGTTTTATATGTATATCTCCCTCCTTTATATAAAAAAAAACATAATCTGCTGATCACCCATTGAGACAAGAGGACTAACAATACTTGGGACCAACTAGTAGACATCAGGCTTCGGTCTTAACTATTCAAGGACATGTGGAATCAATATTCATTTCTGACCTACAAATAGTGAAATGTCTGTTCATTTATCCACCTTGTTATCTTCAACCTCCCATCAACCATTGTCATCTTCTTCAAGTGTGGAAAGGTCAATGGTAATTCCTTTCCCTGACAATAACATCTTGCCTCTGACGAGGATACAGGAATGTTTTCCTTTCTTTGCTGTTTTCTTTTCCACATTGTGTATGTTTGGTTATCATGAATATCATTTCAATATCTATAATAGAAAAGCTGAGGATAAAGGTTAGGTTTATGTAAACCTGAAGGCTGTGCACCAGAACGTGTGCAAGATTGTGCAATAATCGTCTACAAGGAATTGCAGTTATAGAGATTCTTGTGTATAAGGGCGAGCTGCAGCCTTGGCAACATCAGACTTGTCCTTTCTACAGGACCCATAGCAATTAATATTCTACATCTCCATGAATTTCTTTATGTAGAGAGAGGTTACAACAACAAATTTAGCTTAGAAGGATGTGCAACATATGTGACACAGACAGCCCATTAAATTCAATAAATGTGTAATGCTTTAATTCACCTGTGGGGGTGCTACAGAGGAAACTGGATGCTTATTATCAGGCTCTTCTGCAATTTATACCTGATTCCCAGGGGACCTAGTTATGGTACAAGGTTATTCTGCTGTACGCTACAACACTAAGGATAAATGAGATGCTTAGCAAATGCGTTGGCTAGTACAAATGAACCCTATACCCAGGACAAGGTGCATCTCATGTATCGGGACCCTAACCTGAAATGCCACTATGTGCGATTAAAATCTGCCTGTATGGGCAAGTAGGATCCTGGATATAAAGGAAGGTGATTCCACTACCGCTAATGGGCAGGGGTGCATAGACAGAAAAAGTTACTGCAAATTACAAAAAGATAGACAGGCACACCTAATGTGTGTGAATAAGGGGCATGCAGAAAAAAACCCACAAGTATAAAAGGTTATTCCACTGCACACTACAACACTAAAGGCCACTTTACACACACCAACTTATCTGTCCAACTTCTGACCAACTTGCTGGTTGCAGTGAAATCATGGACACATTGTTCCATTTGTACACAGCCACAAAATGGAGCAATGTGTCCATGATTTCACTGCAACCAGTAAGTTGGTCAGAAGTTGGACAGATAAGTTGGTGTGTGTAAAGTGGCCCTAAGAATAATGTGAAACCTTGTCGCGGTTATCGGGTTCGTTTGCATTGGCCAATACAATTGCTAAGCATCTTCTTTATTCTTAGTGTTCTAGTGTGTAACAGAATAACCTTTTATGTGTTTTTTCTGCTAGCACCTTGTTCACACACATTGGGTGTTCTGGTCAGTCTTTTTGTAATTTCTAATTATGGTACAGGTGTAGACATGGGACAGGCAGCAAATTAATAAGGTTTTCTCACCATCATAAATTGTTAAAATTGCAGAGAACTTATAAAAACAAGCAACTTTGAGATTTATATATTATAATAAAGATCCTACTCATTTTAAAAAATGAAGGGATTTTTTTATTTGATTGTGCTTATAGCCAAGACTACCAGTGTGAGGGATCTTCTTCTTAGGAAAGAAACTCAGAATTTAAAGCTCCTTCATATAAAGCTTAAAAGTGCTGCCCTGAATTACTGGACAGTTAAAGGCTAGGGTCAGATGTGGGAGCTTTCATCCGTTGGAGGGATGCATTAAGGGTGGCTTCACACATGCGTTTGCCTGCGTTGTGCATTGCGGCGGGTGAACGCAAGCTGAACGCAAGCACCGCCCATCCCTATGTTTAACATGGGACGCACGGTGTATGCGCTCAGGTGCGAATGGCCGTGCGCACCCATTGCCTGTCATGTGTGATTTGTACGCACGCGGATGCTTGCGAACAAAATATTACATTCTCGTCCGCACCATGAATGCAACATGTTGCGTTCATGGTGCGGACGAGAATGTATGATTTGTACGTAAGCATTCGCATGTGTAGAAATCACACGTGGGGAGCAATGAGTGCGCACGGCCATTCGCACCCAAGCGCATACACTGTGCGTCCCCATGTTAAACATAGGGATGGGCGGTGCTTGTGCCCGGCTTGCTCTCACCTACCCGAATGCGCAGCACAGGCAAACGCAAGTGTGAAGCCACCTTGGAGGATCTTTTTTTCTCCTTGCCATTTTTATGCCATGTTTTTTTCATTTTTAGCGCATGCGTTAATGCATGACACATCAACCTATCACCAGAACTTGCTTTTCTATTGTTTGACACTAACTCACTTCCAAAACTTAATAGACCCTTAATCGTCCACATCTTGGTAGCAGCTAAGAATGTAATCTCCCTCTATTGGAGACAAAAAGAACCTCCCAGTATACATAAACTAATAGAAAAAATGAACATAAAAAAAAGAAATTAGAATTCATCTTCTCAATAAAAAATGGATCCCAACATGAATTCCATAATAAATAGGAGATTTGGCCGGACTCAATCTCTGATGGACATTAAGGTCTTTGATGGGTCTCTTGAGGAAGTTCGTTCCATCCACCTTACCTTAACAACCCAGAAACAACTCAGCAAATATATGTAAATCGTGATAATTCATGTCAGTATATTTATGCTACATAGTTCACATACGGTAGTAGTTATTGTTAAGTTATACAAAATTATTCCATTTTGATTAAATAAATAATAGGAAACTCTACCTTTTGAAAATTACCTTAACATATAAGTGCACTTTGAGTTCAGCTAAGACATACATAATGTCAACTCAGTTAATCAAGTAGTAGATAATTCATCACTTTAGGTACATTGTATACATAGTTAATTACAGAAACTCAGTATATACAACCATTGACAGTTACTAATAATTGCAATTGGATTAAATAAAATGAAAATAAAAATGTAAGATCTAATTCTATTACTTTCAATGTTGTTTAAATATAAACTGCTAATTGTTGAAAAACTTAATAAAAAAGATCTGAATATATATACCATGCGTTAACGTATGCGTTCCCCATAGACTTGCATGTTAAAAAAATGCATGTGTTTTTGCAAGTGCACCAAAAAACGCTGCATAGCGTCTTTTTTGGTGAACTTGCAAAAATGCATAGCATCAAACACATTGCACTTTAGCAATGCATTTTTTGTATTGGAATCTATAGGTGCGTTAATGGCACGCCCCCTCCAGGGCCAGGAAAGACTCGGGAACTGGGCGATCACTCGTTGGTCTTCTTCACCTTTTTTGGTTCTTTTCACGGGAACAGATGGCGGCCGAGACCTGGTCCCGTGACCCTGGCAGTGTCATTTTAGTAAACGGGGTAGATGACAGGGAAAGTCTGAGGGAATATAGGGGTATTTGTGACGCCACCTGCGGTATGTGGCCAGGGTGGCCGCCGCTGCTTCAGAACCTTTGGTGACGGTGACCAGCAGCTTGGATGGTTTCACTCCCCGCAGGTGGAGCGCAGTCCCCAGGGCAGCGGGATGGAGGAGTCAGTTCATACCTTGGCAGATGTTCACTGGGACGTCAGTACCCTGATGTCTCATGCAGCCTCTGCAGCCGATGGTCCCCGCTAATAAATGTCTCACACACCACAACTGGAGTTCTGTTACTTTTACTCAGTTCTTTAGACACGACTGCCGGGTACATCCCCTTGCCAACCTCTGATTTAGCATTGTCTCCAGAACTGGGTGAGTGCAGTCAAGCCAAGGTCGGTGCCCTTTTTGTCCTCTGTAGGTGTTCCTGTCTCTGGTGGTCGTTGTCTCTCAGCGCTATAAGGGGTAGTTCTCTTCTGAGGCGAGCGGGCCATCGCTCTGCCCTCCAGGCTCTCAGCGCCCTCCGCAGCACAGAGCTCAAGTACCGACAGCCGCGAGTGCTTATTTATGTCCCCGCTCCCAAGTCCGCCTTCGCCAAGTTGTGTCGGGTGTTCGGCCACAACTCCTGTTAGAAGCTTGGGGCCTCCAGTTCAATGGCTCAGGCATGCAGCTTCCGCACCGTGTTCAGGGCCACGCCCCTGTCCACCATCGTCTCTGGTTCGTCAGATTATATATGTATCATAATAAAGTAAATTCAAGAGCTGCACGGAGCTGACACAATATTATTTGGTGCAAAAGTCCTGTGCAGTGTTCTACTGCTATTCAGCATGAATTCAAAAAAATTGGACAGCACTCAATTCATTAGGTTCATACTTCTCTTGTCTTTATTGGCCCATACTAACCACAATGTTTCGGCAGTAGTGCTGCCTTTCTCTAGCAGTGTCACCAGTGTGACCAGGATAGTAGCTGACAGTTCTTAGTTATAAAAAGCTAGAATTACTTTTTTTTCCACATAAAAGTCGCAAAGTAAATAATATTTATCAGGTGACCTATAACTTACCACATATGTAAGAGAACAGAACAGTGATGTCACAATAGAATGTTAGCTTATAACATTCCGTGTCATGTCACTGCCTGATCATTCTTGGTATTTGTGTCTCCTGAGAGCACACTTACCTACAGTTCAACTTGTGGATTTGAGTTTGATTAATTTGTTTGTGACATCACTGTTTTGTTCTCTTACATATATCATAAGTTATAGGTCACCTTTAAATAAGCAGGCTAACTGTCAATACATTATCTTCTCCTGCTAATAACAGCAGCGCTGCTGTCAGACCTCCGGAGATAATGGTATTGCAGCCAGTTGGTCTTGCTCCCTACAGGTGGAGCAGGATCCCCAGGGCAGAGTTGTTGCTGTTCTGGTTGTCGTGGTAGCAGCTCTGTAGTTTAACCGTAAAGAGACAAGAGAAGCTTTCTTTGCTCTGCATGGGTATTTACTGGTCAGTTGGTAAACGCAGTTTAACAACAGGTAACAGTCACACAGTCACGGGTAGCTGGCCTGGGTAGTGACCAATGAATGGGGTGTCTTTATGTGGCTTTCGAGCATGTCCCTCTAAGTTTCTCCTTCTCTGTCCTTTATGTGTTTAAAGCACTGGCTGGCTTGAAACCTCGCCTAGCCTCCGTGTTCCTGTCCTGCTGTGTTAAATGTGGGTAAGAACGCTCTCTGGATTGCTGCTACCTATGTGGCATTACGCGGGTCCTGGCTCCTAGCGCTATTGTTTTTCAGGCAACCCAGGGCTAGACTCTCCTTTGCCCAACCGGTGTTGGAAGCTTGGAGTGGAACTTGCCCATAACACTCTCGGAGCCTGTTCTCCGCTCTTAGGACTGGGATCCTCCCAGACCGGTATGTGTATGGTCTGACGCTGAGTGTGTTCCTACACCCTCAGGCTCCCTTTTTCTCTTGGGTCACTACTCCTTTGGGTGCCCTTCCTGTGAAGGGTCCTCCTCGTTTGCTCTCTCGACTTCTTCTCTCCTACTGCTACTCCTACTGCTCTCCTACTTCCCGCCTTCCACTACCACTCTTATAACCTCCCCCTGGGACTGGTTACCTAAGTAACAGGTTGAACCAATTGGTCCCCTGAAGCTAATTGTTTGTGTGGATGCAGGGTGAAAACCACATATCAACCTCCCCTTTCACTGGCCACACGGATACCGTACATGCTGGTCTGGGTGGTGTACCCCTTAGTGGCGCACCAACCAGTGGGGCGCCACATGTGCGGCCTCCTACTGTATGCTGGGGTTGGTGTGCGGCTTCCTGCTGTTTACTGGGAACTGTCCACTATTACCATATATGGGCAATATTACCATAAATGGGTGTAAAGTGAACACACACAAAAATAGGCCTTATTTGGTGACTGACTAAAAGGCATGTGGTCTAAAGTTCCCCTCAAAGCATATTCATAGATGTTACCCGAGTCAAATGGGGTATGTTGCAATTCTTTATTCATTACTCATTACATAGTAGAATGTATTGAGAACAATAAAACACAAACATAATCAATGTAAATCATGCACCAGAAGGAACCCAGGGCCCACTGCACCTGTATATGATCTAATGATGGGTCTGAGAATCTCATCCCGATAACTACTCGCAGTCTGGGTACCTCTAGCTGGTACATGAAGGGCTACGCGGACCTCCAAAGAAATGCCCCCCCCCACCATTACTAACCCACTGCCAAACCGTTCATCCTGGAGGATGTTGCAGGCAGCAGAATATTCTCCACTGTGTCTCTCTGTCACGTCTGTCACGTGCTCAGTTTGAACCTGCTCTCATCCGTGAAGAAGGATTCAGAGTCTCTTTGCCAACATCATGTTGCTCTCAGATGAGGAAGCAAAAACCAGCTGAGAGATCCATTTTAAAATTGATATAATGGATATCGATGGATGTTCCCCATCACCTGGGATGGGATTCTCTCTTTCTGGGCTACCATAAGCTGAATTCTTGCATTTAAAGTTTGGAGCGTTACTTTATTATCTCATTCTTGTTGGTTTTGTGTCGGAGTAACTCACTTGTTATATGTCACATTATATCTTGTTATCTCTGACTCAGAACATTCTATCCACAATCTTGCATTGCCAAGGAAACAGACGAACATTGTTTCCAACAAAGCATAAAAATGGTCAATAATGAGAAGGGTTTGCATTTTTGTCTCTGTCTGGGCCCCGTGCAGGTTATTCCAGAGGGCAGGCGCAGCTCTAAAAATGGATTTATGCAATCTATAGCATCTATAATATTAATTTCATTTTGAGTAAACATTTTGATGGTTTTATTTCAAGATTTGTAAAAAGTAATATTATAATATTAATCCAATAACCCAAGGTCCAAGGTCTTAATTCAGGTTGTGTTCATTTCTCAAGTGTTCCCGGCCGTTGCTTGTCAGTCTGCTTATAATCTGAGGTGCAAATACAGTTTGGCAAATGTTTGGATTTTGCATCTATATCTAATCCCAAACCCAAGGCACCTTAAGAAATCCATGAAAAATACTGCAACATAGGGCACCTAGAAATAATAGTAGGCAGCACTCACCATTCTGTTGCATTGGGATTTCTTTATTTCTTTATTTCCAGTTGCACACGGGTGACAAGCCAGCGTGGAATGGACCTGTTGAAGCTCATTTGAGCAAAAACCGTGTAGTCCCTGGACGCACCCCGCATCCACCACCACTCCGGCATGTCAATCGTGTGCAACTGGAAATAAAGAAATCCCAATGTAACAGAATGGTGAGTGCTGCCTACTATTATTTCAAATGAACTTTGGGACTTTGTAAACAAAGGCACGGCACCACAATTCATCAGCGGCAAAGGTTCTGTATTTCCTCCATAGCCGAATAGTGGCACAACCAGAGCTCCACATCTACAGGCAGTAGTGCGGGTCATTTCTATAAATCCATTTTAAAAATAGGGCACCTAGATGCAACACTTTTTGGTAAAGTTTTTGTAAAAGTTGAGGTCTATGGGTCAAAAATCCCTTCACAAAAATGAAAGACTGACCCTTGTTTTTAGCACCTTTGGGAATATTTTTTTTTAAGTACAGGGTAACTCTGGGGAGATAAAAAATGTTTGTATTGTCCCTGCCCTCCTACATGATGAAGCTGAGCTGTCCACTATAGTTCTAGATCTATAGATTGCTTATAAATCAATACAATCAATCTGCTCCTCAGCTCTCACCCCTCCCTCAGTGGACAGAGAAATTCAGTCATACATAATGCTAACATTTTAGGGGACAGGAATCTACCAAGTTGATATGTGGGAGAGGAGACCATGGCAGTGCTGAATAAATCAATGTAGTGCTTTGCCTCTGCTCCTAGCCTGATACATGACAGAACAATTTATGCATCATCATATCATTGTACAGTATGTGACATAGCTTGGTGACATGATTGTTATTTGAAGCGAAAACAGCCCTGTTTTTTTCATTACATAGGATGGTATATCAGGGACTGGATTGTTGCAGTGCGACAATGGATCTGGCGGCCATGGCCCCTTTTCATACAGAAGTATGAAGGGGCACGAATTTAAGATGATACTGGAGCCACCAGGGTCCACACTACACCATACCTCCAGCCCATACAGATATCAGGGGGCAGGTATGTAAAGATACCCATGGAGCCACATGCAGAGCCACAGCTGATCTCCCGCCGGTGTCAGCGGGGAGAAACTGCTGATCTGACAGCTGTTTAAATCTCCCGCGCTGACACCGAATAGGGGATGTCGGTGCGGGAGATTTGAAGCAGCGATCAGCTGTTTCTTATCTCCTGCACCGATATCACCCTATTTGGTGTTGGCGCGGGATATTTAAACAGCTGTCAGATCAGCAGTTTCTTCAAATCTGCCGCACTGACAATGGCGGGAGATCAGCTGTGGCCGGGAGGAGGAGATCTCTGCCGCTGATCTCCTCCTCCCGGCCACCCCAGAGACAGCTGATTGGCTGGCCGGGTTGCATACTAATGTGAACGCATGCAGAGATTCACCGCTGCGTTCACATTATTATGGGCTGCGTTTGCCTGCATTTGCGTCTGCATGCCCTCAGCATGCAGACACAAACGCTAATGTGAAGGCAGCCTAATGCAAAGTTGACTGCGCTCATTCCTTATTGTAGTTAATAGCTCGAATTATATGAACAATTTTAAAATCAGACACATGAAGAGATGAAATCCAATTGACAAATGTCTGCAGGTGAATTCTGAAGCAAATAACCCAACAAAAGTTAAATGAGAAGAAAAGAAACAAACAATTAAATGGATCCTATTTTTAAATATAGGGCTTGTTCACAATAACATATGAATCAGACTTGTGCAATCCGGATAGCACTCAGACCAATATTAATCAATAGTGAACATAACCCAGTTTGGCATCTTTTAGTAAGCTATCTCCACGAAAGGGTACAATGATCCTAGGGAAGGTGCACTATGCACGGAGTACTCATTAGATACATTTTAAATACACAGGAGGCTCGAATACCATGCAAATGAAATCAAGTTTTATTGTCAAAAAAATTTAAAAACCAAAGATGTTGGGAGAATATAAAGGATTATTATCCAAAAACTGGGAGGCTCATCCCCATATATTGTATATGTGTTACAGTAAATACATGGTATGAGTAACTGAAAGCCATGCAAGTAACTGAAACTCACATCTTATAATCTATTAGTCCTCTCTCTCTACTGTAGAGTGTAAGCTCTTATAGACAGCAGGGTCCTCTCTCTACTGTAAAGTGTATGTTGTAATGGTTAGTGTGGTCCTCTCTTCCATAGTGTGTAAGCTCTTATGCGTAGCAGGGTCCTCTTTCACTCTCTCCTGTAGAGTAAGCTCTTATGGTCAGCGGGGTCTTCTCTCTACTGTAGATTGTAAGTTCTTATAGACAGTAGGGTCCTCTCTCTCTACTATAGAGTGTAGGCTTTTATGGTCATCAGGACCCTGTCTCTACTGTAGTGTGTATGTTATAATGGTCAATGGGGTCCTCTCTCTCACCCATAGAGTACAAGCTCTTATGTTCAGTGGGGTCCTCTCTATCTCTCTTGTAGAGTATTAGTACTTATGGTCAGTGGGGTCCTCTTACTCTTTCATATACAGAGTGTAAGCTTTTATTGTCAGTAGGGTCCTCTCTCTGTCCAATAGAGTGTAAGTTCATATGGTTAGTGAGGTCCTCTTTCTCTCTCTCTTGTAGAGTGTGAGCTCTTATGGTCAGTGGGGCCTTTCTCTTGTGCAGAGTGTAAGCTCTTATTGTCAGCAGAATTCTCTCCCTCTCTCCTGTTGAGTGTAAGTTTTTATGGTTAGTAGGGCCCTCTCTCTCTCTGTCTCTCATGTAGAGCATTATTCCAAAATTCCAGTCTTCAAGAGCAACCAACATTGCATGATTTCAGGATTTCCTTAGTTTTGCACAGGTGGTAATTCCAATACCATGCAATATTAATGAAAACCTGGAAAATGCACTGTTAGAGGCTCTTGAGGACTGAAGTTGGAAAACACTGCTATAGAGTATAAGGTGTTATTATCAGAAAGGTTCTCTCTCTTTCTCTTCTCCCCCATGTATATGTTTTGAGCAATTCTAAGCTTTCCAATATTGAGATTCTCGCAAACTTGCTTCAAATCAAATTATGGGGGCAAATTTAGGAAATTGAATCCTCTCCTTTCTAATACCAACCTAACATGGAGACATATAACGATAAAACCTTGTTTAAAATGAATGTCAAAATACAAGATTTTTCATTTTGGAGTTCAATGGATTTTTAAAAAATGTCATGTGAATTAGCCCTGAATTAGTCTTGCAAATTAACTTGCTGCAATTTGCTGCAAATCAAATTTTGGGGGAAAATGTAGCAAATTTGATCCTCTTATTTCTAATACCAACCTAACATAGAAGGCATATAATGATAAAACCTTGTTCAAAATGGATGTCAAAATACAAGATTTTTCAGTTTGGAGATCAATGGATTTTTAAAAAAATGTCATGTGAATTAGCCCTGAATTAGTCTTGCAAATTAACTTGCTGCAATTTGCTGCAAATCAAATTTTGGGGGAAAATGTAACAAATTTGATCCTCTTATTTCTAATACCAACCTAACATAGAAGGCATATAATGATAAAACCTTGTTCAAAATGGATGTCAAAATACAAGATTTTTCAGTTTGGAGATCAATGGATTTCTAAAAAGGTTATTTGAATTAGGCCTGAATTAGTCTCGCAAATTAAGTTGCTCCAAATCAAATTTTGGTGGAAAATTTAGCAAATTTGATCCTCTCATTTCTAACACCAACCTAACATGGGGGCATATAATGATAAAAGCTTGTTTTAAATGTATTTCAAAATACAGGAATTTTCAGTGTGGAGATTAATAGATTTTTAAAAAGGTTATATGAATTAGCCCTGAATTAGTCCTGGGTCCAGTTGTTTCCGGTGTGCTGCCTGATGCTGATTCTTTACCCTATGGCAGTGCCATATTGTCAAATCTTTTTATAAAATGTTTTTCTTTCAAATCAACCTATTTTATGTAAAAAAAAAAAAGAAATGATCAGTCATCCAGACTAATTAGTCGACATCATAAAAAAATAAAGGAAAACAACCCACATATATCTGCCAACATGGAAAGAAAAAAGATAAATTGGTATAATTGTGCAAATGATTCAGACCCCCAGCAGACGCCATGGTGGGTATAAAATGACAAGCACAATTGGATAACAATTTTAAGAGCGCACAATCTACTCCAATTTACTTTGCACCATGTGTAGTGCTAGTTTTAAATATACATCTCATGGCAAAAGAACAGAAGGCGATGAAAGCATCGGAGCAGGTGGTAAACACATCACTAGAACAAAACCTCAGATGAAAGGACAATTTACTCAATAAAAGGCACTGGGATCTGTTAACTTCCAGCGTTAGACAAAAACATCTCAGTAAAGACTTTGCGGGAAAAAAAAAAAAGAAAGAAAAAATGATTGCAAAATTCCGACCGCAGGTGTTTTGTAGATTCCACCTATCTGTAAGTGTCCAGCAGGAGGACTCCTGCCATTCCAGGTGTCTGTTTGTCTTGATATAATTTTTTTAATTTGTTACAGGAAATGAAAATGAATTATTTTTGTTTCTTTTAGGATTTTTTTTACATTTTTACATTATTTTTTTTTTTTGCCCGTAAGTTGTTTGTCTCTTGCTAACCAGCCGACACATTCTATTTCTTTGAATGTGAAACAGACTGGTTAAAAGTTTCTTGCTGAAAATGTGTGATAAATAAGTTTACGGACATGACTGGAATATGAGATGTCGGGAGCTGGAGGTTTATTTCAGGGATGGCCAAATAAGCTCAGATAAGAATAAAAATTCTATGAATATGGTAAATTCACATTCTCTGTTTTAGATTTTTTTTCTCCGAATCAATGCAAAATGGGAAATGGAAATTTGCTATTAGAGGTATTATTGTAGCAGTGGATTATGGCATAATCAGATTTTTATATGTCTTTTACATAATATGCAGCGGTATATAGGGAACTGGTATATTATAAATGTCACATTTTTGCCATTTTTGTGCTTATTTATTGCATAAAATAAAATATTGTTTTATATAAAGATAATAAAATAAACTTGAGATCCTGGACTTTCAAGTATCCCTCCAAGATGCTGAATTATTTTGAAGTTAACATCTTTAAGGCCTCATGGGAGAGAGAGACAACGGACAAGGAGAGAGTGCACAGGGGAAGTGAGACAACGGATGAGGAGAGAGTGCACAGGGGGGAGAGAGACAACGGACGAGGAGAGAGTGATCAGGGGGAAGAGAGACAATGGACCGGGAGAGAGTGCATGGGGTGGGAGAGAGAGACAATGGATGGGGGGAGAGTTCACAGGGGAGAGAGAGAATTTGAATGGGGGGAGAGTGCACAGGTGGGAGATAGTCAATGGACCGGGGGAGAGTGCACAGGGGGGAGAGAGACAATGGACAGAGGAAGAGTGCACAGGGGGGGAGAGACAATGGACTGGAGGAGAGTGCACAGGGTAGAGAGAGGCAACGGATGGGGGAGAGTGCACAGGGGGGAGGGAGAGCCAACAAACCGGGGGAGAGTGCACAGAGGGAAGAGACAATGGGCGGGGGGAGAGTGCACAAGGGGGAGAGAGACAATGGATGGGGGAGAGTGCACAGGGGAAAGAGAGAATATGAATGGGGGGGAAGTGCACAGGTGGGAGATAGTCAATGGACTGGGGGAGAGTGCACAGGGGGGAGAGAGACAATGGACAGAGGAAGAGTGCAGGGGGGAGAGAGACAATGGACCGGAGGAGAGTGCACAGGGTAGAGAGAGGTAATGGATGGGGAGAGAGTGCACAGGGGGGAGAGAGAGAGACAACAGACCGGGGTAGAGTGCACAGGGGAGAAAGACAATGGGTGGGGGGAGAGTGCACAAGTGGCAGAGAGACAATGGGCAGGGGGACAGTGCACAAGGGTAGAGAGACAACAGATTGGGGGAGAGTGCACATGAGTAGAGAGACGGTCATTGCCCCCAGTTCCACAGAGCTTGTTTCCATCATGATGTCACCACCCTCCCGATGCGATACAATCAGGGCTCCATCTAGCTGAATATAAGAGGCAGTATACTAATATTCTTGTGCACATGAGGCAGTATAATAGTACTTATATTCTTGTACATAAGGGGAATAATTGTGGTAGCTATATTCTTGTATGTAGAGGCAGTAATACATTATTTATATTTTATATACAATGGAGGCAATATTATAATTATTTTTTTCTTCTACTTCGGGGATAGCAGTTTAGCAGTTGTATTGTACTTTCTCAGAGATAGGATTGCTGTAAATATTGCTAGTGTAGTTATGCTATACTTTATGGCAATATTAACACAAAAATATGATCAGTGTAAATAAAAATGAATATCTCATGGAGCTCTGGATTTGGAATGATCAAAATCAAAGTAAAGAAAATCAAATTACAGGCTAATCCAACTTCAGTGGAAATCCCTCAAGACGAGGAAATGAGGCTCAGTAGTGTGTGGCCTCCACATGCCTGTATGACCTCCCTACAACACCTGGGCATGCTCCTGATGAGGCGGCAGATGTTCTCCTGATGGATCTCCTCCCAGACTGGATTAAAGTATCAGTTAACTCCTGGACAGTCTGTGGTGCAACGTGTCATTGGTGGATGGAACGAGACATGATGTCCCAGAAGTGCTCGATTGGATTCAGATCTGTGGAATGGGCAGGCCAGGGCACAGCATAATGCCTTCTTCAGGGAGGAACTGCTTACACACTTCAGCCACAAGAGCACTAACAGTGCCTTGCATCAGAAGGAACCCAGGGCCTAATACACCTGCTTATGGTCTCACAATGGGTCTGAGGATCTCATCCCAGTATACATAATGGCAGTCAGGGTATCTCTGGCGCTAGCACCTGGAGAGCTGTGTGGCCCTCCAAAGAAATGCCACATCCTCCACCACCATTACTGACCCACTGCCAAACCGATCATGCTGGAGGAAGTTGCAGGCATTAGAACATTCTCTATGGCATCTTCAGACTCTGTCGCATCTGCCACATGTCCTCAGTGTGGACCTGCTCTCATCCGTGAAGAGCACAGAGTGCCAATGTCGAATCTGCCACTATTGGTGTTCTATGGCAAATGCCAATTGCCCTGCACTGTGTTGGGCTGTAAGCACAGCACCCACTTGTGGAGTCTTTTTCTGACATTTTTGAGCAGACACATGGATATTGTGGCCTGCTGGAGGTCATTTTGCAGGGCTCTGGCACTGCTCCTCCTGTTGTTCCTAGTACAAAGGAGCAGTTAGCGATCCTGCTGCTGTGTTGTTGCCCTACTATGGTCCTCTCCATAGACAGTCTCCTGGTGTACTAGCTTGTCTTCTGCATTCTCTCCTTCACACTCACAAACCCTCGCCCATCACAGCATAGTCTGACCTATCACACATTCAGAAATCTACAGGCCATTAACCCTCATACATTCACAGACTCTCTTCTCTCATCACTGTCCCCAATCTCCTCCTTCTCCTGCCCCAATCTGGCTGTGAATCACTACAATGACACTCTCAAAAGCTCCATGGACCAAGTAGCGCCCCTCACCCTCAGAACCTCCAAACACAGAGTAAAACAGCCCAGGCTCACATCTCAAACTCGATTCCTCCAGCGATGCTCTAGGAGTGCTGAACGCCTATGGAGGAAAACTCGCTCACCAGAAAACTTTATCCATTATAAATTCATGCTAAAAACCTACAACTCTGCCTTTCACCTCCCAAACAAACCTACTTCACCACTCTGATCTCCTCACTATCCGACAACTCAAAGAAACTCTTTGACACCTTTCACTCTCTCCTCAGTCCGAAAGTGCAGGCCCCTATCACTGACCTCTGTGCTGATGATTTAGCTTCTTACTTCACAGAGAAAATAGAAAACATCCGTTAGGAAATCAGCTCCCAACCTTCAAGTACTGTTACTCCTATCTGTCCCCTCTGGCTCACTCTCCATTTTTGACCCAGTCACAGAAGAAGAAGTCTCCAGGCTCTTCTCATCCTCACGTCCCACTACATGCACCACTGACCCCATTCCCTCACACCTACTCCAGACCCTCTCTCCAGTGGTCACCACTCACTTAACCACAATCTTCAATCTCTCCCTCTCTACTGGCATCTTCCCCTCCTCCTTCAAACACTCTATTATTACTCCACTACTAAAGAAAACGTCCCTTGACCAATCTTGCACAAGTAACTCCAATCTCCCCTTCATCTCAAAACTCCCGAAGCGCCTGGTTTACACCCACCTCACCCATTACCTCGCCACTCACTCTCTTTTAGATCCATTACAGTCTGGCTTCTGCCCCTTACACTCTACAGAAACTGCCCTTATCAAAATTGCCAATGACCTTCTGACAGCAAAACGTAATGGTGACCACTCTCTGCTTATCCTTCTTAACCTTTCTGCAGCTTTTGACACAGTTGACCACCATCTCCTACTGTCTATGCTGCACTCCATTGGCATCAAAGACATGGCTCTCTCCTGGTTCTCTTCCTATCTTTCTGATCACTCTTTCAGTGTATCATTTGCTGGCTGCACTTCCTCCCCTCTTCCTCTCACTATTGGGGTCCCTCAGGGTTCAGTCCATGGACCTCTTCTCTTCTCTCTCTAGACAGCCCCAATTGGACAGACCATCAGCAGATTTGGCTTCCAGTACCATCTTTACGCTGATGACACACAACTATACACTTCCTCCACTGACCTTATTCCTGCTCTAATAAAGAACACCAATGACTTTCTAACCGCAGTTTTCACTATCATGTCCGCTCTCTATCTGAAACTCAACCTTTCCAAAACTGAACTTCTTCTGCTCCCACCCTGTACCAACCTCCTGTACCTATGTGACCCAGCCAAATATTTTTCTTTGAGGGGTGCCCAATTAGAATTTCTGTTATGGGGCCTATGATTTCTATGATGCAGGATGCATTGTCCCTCTGCTGCAGGACTGATTGGCCATAACTTACACACAAGATACAGTGCCGCCCCTTGGTACATACAGGCATCCAGCCATGTTTCTCCTGAGCAGCGGTTGGGCAGTGGCGCTCTTCCCCCTTCCTGCTCCCATATCCTTTGCTCAACCCAATAGGATGCACCCTGTTATTAATTCCAGACAGTCCCCTGTGCGGCGCTTGTGATTGGCTAAGCAATTCGGGAGGAAGAGTGGTCTGTTAGAGGACAAACGCCATTTTACCAGCTTAGTGCAGTGGCGGCTTGTTGATGCTCAGACTGCAGGTCGTTACCTGTGGTGTGTGGACGGTGCTGCATGGTGACATGTCTGACTAGTCAGAGCCAGGCAGTGGTCCAGAGTTTTGTAGGCATGTGCAAGAGGTTGGCAATCAGTGCTGCCTCCGATGCTATAAGGATGCAAGACTGTATCTGCCTACAGGACCACTGCAGAGAGACCGCACACAGAGGGGAGGGAGAGACCACACACAGAGGGGAGATAGAGACTGCACACAGAGGGGAGAGAGAGACCTTACACAGAGGGGAGAGAGAGACCACACACAAAGGGGAGAGAGAGACCGCACACAGAGGGGAGATAAAGACCGCACACAGAGGGGAGAGAGAGACCGCACACAGAGGGGAGAGAGAGACCTTACACAGAGGGGAAAGAGAGACCACACACAGAGGGGAGAGAGACCACACACAGAGGGGAGAGAGAGACCGAACACAGAGGGGAGAGAGACCGCACACAGAGGGGAGAGAGACCGCACACAGAGGGAAGAGAGAAACCGCACACAGAGGTGAGAGAGAGACCGCACACAGAGGTGAGAGACAGAAACACAGGATCCACCATTCACAATAGGAGATATCACAGCTCACCCCCTCCTGTTCAATGACTGATAACACCTCTATATACAGTAGATAACACAGGATCCACCATTCACAATAGATGATATCACTGCTCACCTCCTCCTCCTGTACAATGACTGATAACACCTCTATAAATAGTAGATAACACAGGATCCACCATTCACAATATGTGATGTCACAGCTCACCTTCTCCTCCTGTACAATGACTGATAACACCTCTATATACAGTAGATAACACAGGATCCACCATTTACAACAGGTGATATCACAGCTCACCTCCTCCTCCTGTACAATGACTGATAACACCTCTATATTCAATAGATTAAACAGGATCCACCAATAGGTGATATCACAGCTCACCTCCTCCTCCTGTACAATCACTGATAACACCTCTATATACAGTAGATAACACAGGATCCAAAATTCAAAATAGATGATATCACAGCTCACCTCCTCCTGTACAATGACTGATAACACCTCTATATACAGTAGATAACAGAGGATCCCTCATTCACAATAAGTGATGTCACTGCTCACCTCCTTCTGTACAATGACTGATAACACCTCTATATACAGTAATTACACAGGATTCATCATTCACAATAGGTGATGTCACAGCTCACCTCCTTCTCCTGTACAATGACTGATAACACCTCTATATACAGCAAATAACACAGGATCCACCATTCAGAATAGGTGATATCACAGCTCACCTCCTCCTCCTGTACAATGACTGATAACACCTCTATGTACAGTAGATAACATAGGATCCACCATTCACAATAGGTGATGTCACAGCTCACCTCCTCCTGTATAATGACTGATAACACCTCTATGTACAGTAGATAACAACACAGGATCCACCATTCACAATAGGTGATGTCGCAGCTCACCTCCTCCTCCTGTACAATGACTGAAAACACCTCTATATACAGTAGATAACAGGATGCACCATTCACAATAGGTGATGTCACAGCTCACCTTCTCCTCCTGTAAGATGACAGGTAACACCTCTATATATATGCTGGGTTGGAAATGACAAGTGGGAGGGGATATAGATCTTGTGGCTTGGGTCTCTGATCTTTTCTGATCCTAGCATAGCAACGCCCCTCCCTGCTCTCCTTGAAGACCATGAATAGATCATGTACAAACATGTATGCTCATGTGTTCTGAGTAATGGGGTGGGGGCACCATAAGGCAAATTCGCACAGGGCACCATTCAGCATAAGTCCGGCCCTGGTTGTAGACACCGCCTCATGCTACCTATAGGGGTGAGAGCAATGACAAGATGCAAAAGTGACCAAAATAACAGCCAAAAAGGATGAGAACGAAGAAATGGTCTGTGGTCACCACCTGCAGAACTGCTCCTTTATAGGGGGTGTCTTGCTAATTGCTGATCATTTCTACCTGTTGTATGCTACATTCACGCAACAGCAGGAGAAATTGATTCACAATCAGTTTTAAATCATAACTGGACCAGATGATTTCACAGAAGGGTGATTGACTCGGAGTTGCATTGTGTTGTGTAAGTGTTCTCTATTTTTTTGAGCAGTGTATTTTATAGATGTTGGAATTGGAGTTGTCCTTTAAAAAAAAAAAAGTAAATAAAACATACATGAATGTATGTATCAGAAAATAGTTCTCCCCTACTCATGTCTCTGAAGCTGTTTCTGTGTATATAGACTTATTCATATATAAAATGTACCTGGTATTTATATGAATTGTGTTACAAGAATGAGCCAAGGTCTCTCTGCCTCCTTGAAGTAGGAAAATGGTTGTGGGGGGTGGAGGATACTGCTGGCCTCCTTTAAACACATTTAAAGCTGAATTGTTAATGTTCTCGTTCTTCCATTTTTTTTTTTTTCGTTTTTTTTTAGTTTGCTTTAATAAAACGAAACAAATAAGGTGTGATTTTGCTTTACACTCATAGGAAAAGAAGACAAGAATAAAAGAAGATACAGAAAAAGTTTGCAAATAATCTTGTACAAAACTCTTCTGCCGCTGACTTGTTTGTTCATGGATGCAGATCACAAACTAATATTGAGACACAATATTGTGGCACCCCAGGGTTAATGTGCCACAGTAACATCACACGGGTTCCCTCCCCACAACACACTAACTTACACTAGCACCTCTGGGCCAGGAGGGGGAGCACAACCAGCTCCCTTATATACTCCTGGTCAGGAGGAAGTAGTTTAGTTCAGTTCCTGGGAGGACTGACAGAGGGAGATTGTGGTGTAAAGAAGCTGCGACAGGCTTCTCCACAATCTGCTACTCGATTCCAAGCCCAGCTAGGGTCTGAGGAGAGGAGAACTAAAAGACAGAGGAACACATCTTGGAGCTTAAGTGCCATCATCACTCGCCCCAGAGGAGCGCACAGAACGGACACCGGATCCGACACTGTGACTGACACACACAGCACAGTGAATCCAGGAGTGGTGGAGTCTCTAGACCATCACAGTACCAGAGCAAAGCAACACGGCGGGGTCAGCACCACATAGAAGACTCAAGTTGCCTAGCCAAGTGGTACCAGCAGAGAGAGAGAGAGTGAGACAGTGCCAGCAGCTAAGCTAGAAGCAGCAGCAGGGACACACAGTGCAGCACGAGGAAGCTGAGGACCCGGACAGGGTGGGAGCAACCCGGCCCCAGTACAGACTCCGTGGACTACAACCTGCAACAACATCGCAGTAAAGCTTTGAAAACTACAGAAACGTGAGTGTGTGTTGCTTAACCCATCTCCACTAGCATCCCTTACCATTACATGCACAATAGACTATAGCAACCACTGCCCTGAGGACCTTGCCTCTACCTACCATCTAAGATGCCTAACATCACCCCAGAGGTTCTGCAGCAGCGGTGGTCCCAATACTGACCACACACAGTGGGTGGCGTCACAACAAACTATTTATCCCCTGTAAATATCACCCTGTTACTTGCCAGGGCCCGGAACACGGTCCGGACCAGGACCTCCGTGACATCCCCCGTAGCAACGCAGTCCGGTACCGAGGACCCCCATCCCAGTGGGCTCGACAATATCACAGCAGGTTTCATATGAGTGTGGAGACTTCTCAAAACGGTAAGAGCTTGAAAAAACATGTCAATAGAGCTCAAAGTAAGACAGAAGCAAGAGCGCACAGACTAAAGAATTGACTGAAGGACAGGGATAGGTGTGGCACCCCAGTGGTCCGGTTGCCACAGAGGCATTGCCTTCCTTACAAGGGGTGATGTCATGCCTGGAAGCAGGAGGAGGTCCCCACACTAGGTAACACTAGCATGCAACACCATTCCTGACTCCAGGACTGAAGGGAGAGCTCTAGAACCCGGTTTCAGGAGAGCTCTAGAACCTGCTTTCAGGGGAGCTCCCTTATAAATTCTGGTCTGGAGGTGGGGTTAGGGAGAATGTTAGTTAGTCTGAGGAGAGGGAAGAGAGACGAGAAGGCTCTGGTGAGTGTGCTGCGATTGAGCTTACCCCGGAGTGGAGCGCTAAGAAAAGGACGCCAGAGTCCATGGCTGAGTGGGTGCTGCACGCCCCGACAGCTCTATCTGGAGGGCAGTGGACTGCAAGTCTCCAGACCGCACTGAATACTGGCGGCACCGCAGTGTGCTGAGATCCTGTAGCTGCCTTCAGCAATGTGGTACCGGAGAGAGCCTCATGCTGCTTGCCATACTGCATCCAAGCAGTAGTACTCAGCATAGAGTGTTAGCATAGGACCCGGTAAGATGAGGGCACTTTGGCGTAGTTAATGGGCTCTTCCACAGTGGCGCCAATGTTGAAGCTAAGTCTCTCTTTTCTTTTTTCCAGTGCAGTATTTACTGTGATCCTATTTCATATATCCCCTTTAGCTGTACATATTGCCCTGTGTTTCATTGTTATCCCCTAGTCATTAGCCATTAGCTTTTCCACATTCATATTATGTTTAGTGTTGCAGCAATTTCTCTTTTTGTAATGTAGTCCAAAGTTATGGGCACAAGATGGCGCTGTGGGATCGGAGCGACGCCATAAAAGACTGACAATGCTAGAAGTTTGAATAGGTTTATAGGCTTACATTTAAAGCACCACTCTAGCACTGAACACCCCACCCCCTAAATAAATTGCTGTAGTGATGCTTTAAGTAATATATAAATGAAGGTGGAGACTCTGATCAGTAAAACTTTCAAAATGGCCATGTAAACATTAACATTTGGTTTCTGAACCAAATCAAGTTTTGTATTCTCCAAGCTTCGGCTAGGGTCACATTTGGAGGGTGACCCACGCTTGGCGCATCTGCTTAAAACGTAGAAATTTTAGCTGCAGCGCATAGCATTAACGCTATGTGCTGCCTGACAACGCTGCCCAATAGAAACCCGCTGTTTCATGAGGAGTGAAGCATATGCGTGTTTGAAGCAAAGCGAAACGTACGTAAGGAGTCAGATATGGAGGTTTTCACCCTTATCCCGCATTAGTACCATGTGCAATTGATCTTTTGTGCACCTTGTATGAAATTACATTGCATTTGCACTTTATGGGACGCTGCAATAGGCTTTGTGAAATGCCAATCCATACCTGGATTACTATGGTTGTTTTACTAGAAACTACTTCAATCTTTAATGAACCAATGCTGCTTATCCTATGAATGTGCAATCCTTGTATATCATTGTGCGCTCTCATTTCTTGTTATGGACTATGTACTATGTGTTACACACGATGCACCTTGTTTTTCTGCATATTTATGTCTATATGTGTCTCTAAATAAAATGATGTATATGAGTATTTAAAGCAATTGTTTGACTCCACATGTTGTTCTCCTTTTGATACAATTAATCAAGTGTTGAGCTGCTCAGCTAATCAGACAATCACCTGATAGCTGTATAGGAAACTATAACCATATGGAATATGTATATTTAACAGGAAAATCACACAGGAGTTGCAGGAGAATGTGGAGCAACTTGAGATGCCACTAAGGGCAGCAATCCAGGCAGAATGCTCAAGTGGAGGACTGGAGGCTGGACTAGGGTTTATAAAGGCAGGGAGACAAAAAACACATGGAAAGGAATGAAGCAGAGGATGCAATCTTGGAAGAGGTCAAGAATGCTCAAAAGGTAATCAGAATATCCAGAGTCCTGACATATTGATTTTACGTATTTAGTCAGGTGAAAGATGTTAGAGGCCTTTGAGGGTCTCTTACTCTTATGTATTACCAATGAAATTTAAAGGATGAGTCTATGGAGCATTTGGGTGGCTGAGTGCAGAAAATGCATCTAATATGGCCTCAGGGTAGCTGTCAGGAATGGATGAGAGAAGGACTGAATATTTACCCAGGGCACAGACAAGCTGGAGGTTTGCTATAGATATTACTGTATACCCTCACCATTGGTAATATTAAGAGTGAATTTCTGACATCTAATCAAAAAAATATATTTTTTCAGTATTTATATCTGTAACAAAAAAATTATACAAAAGATTAAAACTCCATGCCTTTCCCTTTACACAGGGCACAAGACTTCACAACAAACATCATCTCAATCCATTTAAGATATCTGAAATGTGGGAAATCAGTGGTAACTAACACAATAATTATTATCTATACAAAGAACGTTGACCTTAAACAATGTTGACTATGAGTGGCACAGACACCTCACTTAGCGCACCAGCGGGTCATCAGGCATGACAAATGGACATGCTTTCCCCATCTTAAGAACTTCTGAGGAGAAGCAATACATCTTGCCCTGCCTGTAGGAAGATATTCTATTGTATAGAGAAAATAAGAAAGTTTCTTGGTGCGTTTTCCTGTTAACAATTGTGCTGTAGCAGCGGGGATAAAAGCGATGCAATGCTATTCTATTTACAAGTCAGGCATAATGTAAGCAGAGGCCACCGCCGAGGAGACACCAGAAAAATGTTCATTGTGAGCTCTGCACAAATCAATTGGAAGTCGTCTCGCTTGTGACCCCTCACTTAATGTGCCGCATTCACAGAGCTGAAGGGATAGAGTGTTTTTTTTTTTTTTCATGTGATTCATTGTTTTATAAAACTTTGGAAAAGATTGTTCATAATCGTTATGGAGTTGCTGAATGCGGAGAGAAGAGTTCATCCTAGTCCCTCAAGTGAGGAATCTACGTTTAAAAGAATATTAACAGTTTCGGGTTAATATTATTAAGTGGCTACAGGTTATTAATAGGGTAAAACTGAAATGTAGGGACAATTGGACCCTAGAAAGTGTTGATTTTTTACAACAAAGGGTCCATTTGCAAGAACTATATATGGGCCTCTTGTGTTCCAGGTCCTAATTTGATTTAAAATCAGCATTCTTAGGGTCCCATTTCACTTGGCGATGTTCCAGCGATCTCGACAACGATACGACTTAGTAAGGATCGCTGGAACGTCGCTATGTGGTCGCTGGTGAGATGTCAAACAGTCAGATCTATTGAACGACGCCACAACGATATGGCGACCCATATAATGACCTCAGCAGTCGTTGGACTCTGTCACACAACAGCTAGTCTGACGACTCAGACCTACGTGGCTGAGATCTGAGTCGCCAACGAGGTCTTTGTTAAGGCGTCAAACACACCAGTGCATGCTGCCCAGCGGGAGCCCGACAATCAAAAAATGGTCCAGGCCATTTCAACACGATCGTCGATGCCACAGTGGGGGCCTGGTCACTGCTACGTGTCAAACATAGTGAGATCGCTGGCAAGGTCGCTGTTGTGTTACAAAGCCTGTGACGAAACAGCGATCTCGCTAGCGATCTCCTTAGGTGTGACGGGAATTTAGATCACTAGGAAATCCCTTAGTGATGTGCCAATGTTCTTTTCCATAGAATATGTCCACCCCTGATTGGGTAGGAGTACATGTTTATGCCACCACTCTTTCTTTAATCAAGGTCATTGACTGGTACTTGGTGGTACTCTGTTTCTCTTTCATCCCTCTTGGGTGGTATCTGGGGTTGTTTATGTTCAAAATGCCTATGTGTAAGGTTTACAATGTTAACGTTTCTAAATTAAAGCAGTTCCGTAGAGTTCCGTAGAAGCACCAGTCAAGGTGCGAAACGGTGCTGTCGTCCAGTGTCTCCTGCACCCCTCCCCACTTTGCTGCACCATCTTGCCGTAATATGTCACCGGTAATTTAATATAGCATTTGAACATCGCATCTGTTGAGTGCCCCTCTATTTCCTACTATTATAATGAAAATGTTACCTTTTCCTACATCACCTTCTCCAAGAGCCCAATGTCAATGGAAAGATATTCACCTACCAGGTCTTCCACCTGCCTAAACAATGGATGAATATATAGCTCCTTTGTCCCTACACAATGAATATGTATTCTGCTCCCTCCTGATTAAAAATAGTAATACCTAAGTAACTCTAACTTTGCAAGAAATATTTGTAAATAGCTCCACCCCTGCATAAAAAGGAATGTATACATCTTCACTCCTGTACAAAAAATGAATGCGTAAATAGTTCTACTCCTGCATTAAAATGAATGTGTATATGGCTGTTATGCACATACCTACTCAAACACAGATAAAGGAAGAAATAATGCCTACAACACTGCAGCTGCATCCACACCCTACTAGTTCATGTACAGCCTAGAATATCCCTAACTAAGCAATTAAAAACTACAACTCAGACTTGGCTCCCTGAAAGGCTATCGAGTAACTTCTCATTTCTCTGTTCTCTGTTGTTTTTCGTCTTTCTGTATCTGTGCATTGTGAAATGGAGAAAAATGTTCATTTTAGATAAGGACATACCGTATATACTCGTGTATACGCTGACCCGTGTATAAGCCGACCCCCTACTTTTGCCCCCAAAACCTGGGAGAACCTATTGACTTGTGTATAAGCCGAGGGTGGACCCCAGCACAGGTATACTGCCCCCAGCAGTGTGGTATACAGGCCCCCCAGTAGTATACAGGTCTCCCCAGTGGTAGTATACAGCAGCCTCCCCAGTGGTAGTATACAGCAGCCTCCCCAGTGGTAGTATACAGCAGCCTCCCCAGTGGTATACACAGGCCCCAGCAGTATATACAGCAGCCCAAGTGGTATACAGCAGCCTCCCCAGTGGTATATACAGGCCCCAGCAGTATTACAGCAGCCCCAGTGGTATACAGCAGCCTCCCCAGTGGTATATACAGGCCCCATCAGTATTACAGCAGCCTCCTCAGTGGTATATACAGGCCTCAGCAGTATATACAGCAGCCCCAGTGGTATACAGCAGCCTCCCCAGTGGTATATACAGGCCCCAGCAGTAATACAGCAGCCTCCCCAGTGATATATACATGCCCCAGCAGTATATACAGCAGCCCCAGTGGTATACAGCAGCCTCCCCAGTGGTATATACAGGCCCGCCATTAGTGGTATATACAGGCCCCCCATCAGAAGTTACAGCCCCCCCCAGTGATATATACAGGCCCCCATAGTGATATATACAGGCCGCCATCAGTGATATATACAGGCCCCCAGTGGTATATACAGGCTCCCCCCAGTTGTATATACAGGCCCCCGCTCCCCCCCAGTGGTATATACAGGCCCCCCGCAGTATATACAGGTCCCCCGTTCCCCCCCCCAGTGGTATACATGCCCCCGGTTGCTGCCGCACACCTGTAAAAGAATAGCTTTCATACTTACCCTCCTCGCTGTCATCGCGCATCCTCGTCTCCTTCCCGCTTCTACCCGGCGTCATGTGACCGCGCAGAAACAATGACGTCATTGTGGCTGCGTCAGCCGGCTGGGTAGAAGCGGGAAGGAGACCGGAGGAGCGCGGTAACAGCGAGTAGGGTAAGTATGAAAGCTATTCTTTTACAGGTGTGCGGCAGCAACCGGGGCCTGTATACCACTGGGGGGGGAAACGAGGGGCCAATATATACAGCGGGGGGCCTGTATATACCACTGGGGGGAGCGGGGGCCTGTATATACCGCTGGGGGGGGAGCGGGGGGCCAGTATATACCACTGGGGGAGGAGTAGGAGGGCCTGTATATACCACTGGGGAGCTCAATGTAATATGCACCGCTTCCCCTGCCGCTGATGGACAGGGGGATGCAGTGATTATTGCATTGCACTAATGAGCGGCCCCACGTGACCGGGCGCTCATATTACAGCCTCCCCCTGCCTCCTCCAGCCCCCAGACAGCGCCCCCCCACACTCAGCCGTATAGTGACTCGTGTATAAGCCTAAGGGGGCACTTTTCAGCACAATTTTTGTGCTGAAAAACTCGGCTTATATACGAGTATATGCAGTATATAGTTATTCCCCCAGACCTCGTCTTATCCTCTCATACAGCCAGATCAGAATCCCACACACTGCACTGATGAGGGGCAATCACCCCTAAATGCAGTGTCTGCAGATTGGGGCTCTGATCTGGAACAAATCCTAAATTACATTAAAAGGCTTGCTAATGAGTCAATTATGACTTGGAGGATTGCTACCTTTATTAGGAGGCATTAGAGTTTGTCTACTTCCTCACTGAAGTGACAATTTGCATATTTGTTAGAAATGAAACAAGGATCATTGGAATGTGGACCTTAAGACTATTACAGACTTTGAGCAGTGTGCAAAAGGTACTGATGTTCACCTAATATGATGTGTGTACGTAAATGCCAAAATATATATTGAACGACGAAGATGTTACAATGTTTGTCAAAGAAAATGCTTATATATGTTTGAGACGATGATGTAATAAACACTGAACATTGAAACAAAGAGAGACTTGTTTCCCCTGTTGCATGTTTTTATGCACTCGGTTACATAGGTACATTCGAGATCTCAATGATTTTAAATACAAGCACACACATAAAAGTTTTACACAACCCATGCTAAATGGCAACGGCTGTGTATAGCTCCACCCCTGTACAAATAAGAAATGTTAAATATCTCCTCCTCTACATGAAAAGGAATGTGTACATAGCCCTCCCCTGCATAAAAAAGAATGTGTGTGTAGCTCCACCCCTGTACAAACAAGATATAGGTAATTATATATATTTATTCATTTATATAGCACTATTAATCCCACGGTGCTTTACATACATTTGAAACACTGTTCCCATCGGGGCTCACAATCTAAACATTCTACCAGTATGTCTTTCAAGTGTGGGAGGAAACTGGAGTGCCTGGAAGAAACCCATGCAAACACGGGGAGAACATGCAAACTCCTTGCAGGTGTCATCCTTGGTGCGAATTGAACCCAGGACATCAACGCTGCACGTCTGCAGTGCTAACCAATGAGCCACCATGCTGCCCAATCCTGCATTAAAAGGAAAGTTGATGCATCTCCACCCCAGTACAAATAAGTATTTTGTAATTAGCTGAACTCATACATGAAAAGGAATGTATATGAAACTTTTATAGCTCCACTCCTGTACAAACAAGGAATGTTAATGTATCTCTTCCACTGCATAAACAAGGAATCTGAATATAATGCCACTCCTATAACAACAATCAATATGTAAATAGCTCCACCCCTGCATTAAAAAGAATGTGTATATAGCTCCACCTCTGTGCAGGCACGGAATGTATACATAGCTACACCCTGCATAAAAATGGAATATGTACATAGCTCCACCCCTGCATAAAAATGGAATGTGTACATAGCTCCACCCCTGCATAAAAATGGAATGTGTACATAACTCCACCCCTGCATAAAAATGGAATGTGTACACAGCTCCACCCCTGCATAAAAATGGAATGTGTACATAGCTCCACCCCTGCATAAAAATGGAATGTGTACATAACTCCACCCCTGCATAAAAAAGGAATGTGTTGATAGCTCCACCTCTACATAAAAAGTAGGGTGTACATAGCTCCACTCTTGCATAAAAAGGAATGTGTATATACCTCCACCCCTGTACAAAAAAAATGTGTTAAAATCTCCTGCATATACAGTGGGAAAAAAAGTATTTAGTCAGCCACAAATTGTGCAAGTTCTTCCACTTAAAAAGATGAGGTCGGCCTGTAATTGACATCATGGTTATACCTCAACTATGAGAGACAAAATGAGAAAACAAATCCTGAAAATCACATTGTCTGATTTGGAAAGAATTTTTTTTTTCAAATTTTGGTGGAAAATAAGTATTTGGTCACCTACAAACAAGCAATATTTCTGGCTCTCACAGACCTGTAACTTCTTCTTTAAGAAGCTCCTCTGTCCTCCACTCATTACCTGTAGTGCTGCCACCTGTCTGAACTTGTTATCAGTATGAAAGACACCTGTCTGCAACCTCAAACAGTCACACTCCAAACTCCACTATGGTGAAGACCAAAGAGCCGTCGAAAGACACCAGAAACAAAATTGTAGATCTGCACTAGGCTGGTAAGACTGAATTTGCAATAGGCAAGCAGCTTGGTGTGAACAAATCAATTGTGGGAGCAATAATTGGGAAATGGAAGACATACAAGACCACTGATAATCTCCATCGATATGGTGCTCTACACAAGATCTCACCCTGTGGGGTCAAAATGATTTGAAGAACGGTGAGCAAAAATCCCAGAACCACATCGAGGGAATGAATGACCTGCAGAGAGCTGAGACCAACATTACACAGGCTACCATCAGTAACACGTTATGCCGCTATGGATTCAGATCCTGCAGTGCCAGACATGTCCCCCTGCTTAAGCTAAGTACTTATCCGCGTCCATCTGAAGTTTGCTAGAGGGCATTTGGATTATCCAGAAGAGTATTGGGAGAATGTCATAAGGTCAGATGAAACCATAGTAGAACTGTTTGGTAGAAACACAACTTGTTTGGAGGAGAAAGAATGCTGAGTTGCATCCATAGAACACCATACCTACTGTGAAGCATGGGGGTGGCAACATCATGCTTTGGAGCTGTCTCTCTGCCAAGGGACCAGGATGACAGATCCGTGTACATGAAAGAATGAATGGGGCCATGTATCATGAGATTTTGAGTGCAAACCTCCTTCCATCAGCAAGGGCATTGAAGGTAAAAGGTGGCTAGGTCTTTCAGCATGACGATGATCCCAAGCACACCCATCAGGGTAATGAAGTAGTGGCTTCATAAGAAGAATTTCAAGGTCCTGGAGTGGCCTAGGCAGTCTCCAGATCTAAACTCTATAGAAAACCTTTGGAGGGAGTTGAAGTCCGTGTTGCCCAGTGAGAGCCCCAAAATATCACTGCTCTAGTGGAGATCTGCATGGAGTTATAGGCCAACATACCAGCAACAGTGTGTGCCAACCTTGTGAAGATTCTAGTTAGAAGGCGTGCACTCTGAGGCTTATTTCGTGGATTGAGGTGCCGATTGAGGGGTCTGATGAACCCACGTTGTATTTTAAAAGAAACAATCGCACACTCATGTGTAGTTTTTGCAAAGAATTAGGGTCTTGTTTATTTAGGAGCAGCGAGAAACCTTGTGAAGAGTTACAGAAAACGTTTCACCTCTGTCATTGCCAACAAAGGAGATATAACAAAGTATTGAGATGAACTGTTGTTCTTGACCAAATACGTATTTTTCTCCAAAATTTGAAAAATCAGACAATGTGATTTTCAGGATTTGTTTTCTCATTTTGTCTCTCATAGTTGAGGTCACCTATGATGTCAATTACAGGCCGACCTCATCTTTATAAGTGGGAGAACTTGCACAATTGGTGGTTGATAGTGATGGGCGAATCCTAAATTACTCGGAATCGCTTGACTCTAGCGAGTCCGAGCACAGGACTCGCTACTCGTTGCGAGTCTAGCGAGTCCAATGTTAATGAATGGGGAAGCGAGTAATAGCGAGTAGTGTGAGATTTACAAATCGCAGATGTGTCTCGGAAGCTTCAGCCTGAAGCAATCCTAGTTTTGTCATTTATTTGCATTGGACTAGTTTACTTTGCAACTGTAATCGCTGGCTGGGAAACTCGCACAGATAAGAGTCCTGTCTTCTTTGTGTGCTGGCTCCAGGGTCCCAGAGCCTGCCTGCTGCCTGATGTAGCAGTGCTGAGATTGTTCTCAGTCTGCTCATTCCCTGTGTACAGACATGAATGTCTGTGCACAGAGATGATGTAGCAGAGCTGAGATTGTTCTCAGTCTGCTCATTCCCTGTGTACAGACATGAATGTCTGTGCACAGAGATGATGTAGCAGAGCTGAGATTGTTCTCAGTCTGCTTATTCCCTGTGCATAGACATCTATATTTATGCACAGGGGATGTAGCAGAGAGGACATCGCGTTTTGGACTGCGTCGGACGGAAGAGGATTTTTTTAATTAAAGATGGAGTCCCTAATGGCTTTTTTTTTTATTTCTAATAAAAAATTTTCCTTGTGTTGTGTTTTTTTTAAAACAATTTAATAGAAATTCATGGCGGTCATGTCTAATATTGGCGTGACCGCCATAAATTTCGGGCTTAGGGCCAGCTGATAATACAAAGCTGGCCCTAACCTCTTTATTACCCAGCGTGCCATCGCTACCAGGGCCGCTGGAAGAGCGGGGTTCAGCGCCAGAGGATGGCGCTTCAATGAACGCGCCATCTTCTGGGGCGGCTGCGGGCTGCAATTTGCAGCGGGGGGTGCCCAGAAAGCTTGGGCATCCCTGCGCTGCGGATTCCAGCCCCCAGCTGCTTAGCTGTACCTGGCTAGACATAGAAATTGCGCGGAGCCCCACGCATTTTTTTTTAATTATTTCATGAAATTCTGAGATTCTGACTCTGAGACTCTGGCTCTGAAATTCATGAAATAATAAAAAAAAAAAACGTGGGGCTCCGCGCAATTTCTATGTCTAGCCAGGTACAGCTAAGCAGCTGGGGGCTGGAATCCGCAGCGCAGGGATGCCCAAGCTTTCTGGGCACCCCCCGCTGCAAATTGCAGCCCGCAGCCGCCCCAGAAGATGGCGCGTTCATTGAAGCGCCATCCTCTGGCGCTGAACCCCGCTCTTCCAGCGGCCCTGGTAGCGGTGGCACGCTGGGTAATAAAGAGGTTAGGGCCAGCTTTGTATTATCAGCTGGCCCTAAGCCCGAAATTTATGGCGGTCACGCCAATATTAGACATGACCGCCATGAATTTCTATTAAATTGTTTTAAAAAAAACACAACACAAGGAAAATTTTTTATTAGAAATAAAAAAAAAAGCCATTAGGGACTCCATCTTTAATTAAAAAAATCCTCTTCCGTCCGACGCAGTCCAAAACGCGATGTCCTCTCTGCTACATCCCCTGTGCAGAAATATAGATGTCTATGCACAGGGAATAAGCAGACTGAGAACAATCTCAGCTCTGCTACATCATCTCTATGCACAGACATTCATGTCTGTACACAGGGAATGAGCAGACTGAGAACAATCTCAGCACTGCTACATCATCTCTGTGCACAGACATTCATGTCCGTACACAGGGAATGAGCAGACTGAGAACAATCTCAGCTCTGCTACATCATCTCTGTGCACAGACATTCATGTCTGTACACAGGGAATGAGCAGACTGAGAACAATCTCAGCACTGCTACATCATCTCTGTGCACAGACATTCATGTCTGTACACAGGGAATGAGCAGACTGAGAACAATCTCAGCACTGCTACATCAGGCAGAGGCGGGCTCTAGGACCCTGGAGCTGCACAGAGAAGACAGCTGGACTCGGCTCGCAAAGAAACAGCAATTACTTTGCGAGTCTCCCTGCTATCACTGGCACAGTAGCCAGTGATTACTCGCACGAGTCTAATGCAAACAATGGCAATCCTAGTTTTGTCAGCGTTTCTGACAAAACTAGGATTGATATTGATTTGCATTGGACTCGTGCGAGTAATCACTGGGAAACTCGCAGAGTACCGAGTCCTGCGAGTCCCTTACTACTCGCCGAGTAACGAGTCCTAGCGAGTAGATTCGCCCATCCCTAGTGGTTGACTAAATACTTTTTTTCCCCACTGTACAAGGAATGTGTATACAGCTCTCACTGTGCATAAACCAGGGACATGTTTGCAGCTTAGCCACTATATGAGATAATAAAATTCTCAAAATGTGATACACTGATAAATCTACTTGTTATAAGTTGCAAATGACAAATAACCCATCTAATGGAATCTGTGCTGCAGTTCACTTGATTCTTGGTCCTTCCCTTTCTCTTTATCCTTTCAACTATTATCTATTCATTTCCATCGAGATATCTGATACAGCTTTCTTATCTTTCCTTCTTTAATAACTACCGGGACGTTGGGAAAGATCTAAAAGTGAAGAACAATTTATGCTGAATTCTGTCCATAGAAACTTTCCTTTTGCTAAAACAATCAGATTTGATCATCTATGTTGGAAGCGTTACCGCTGACACCTCCGTGGCATTATCCATTCTTGTACTCATGAAAAGTTCATTTAACTAGAAAAAAAGAAGCGAAAAATCTGTCCTTTTGTAACCTGATATGCATAACTCATACATAATAGAGCCCAACATCATTCTCAGTGGTATCGTCGCAATAAATCTTGCAAGAATAGAGGGAATAGTGTCCCAGCAGCCTGTCAACATATTCTATCTGTCCTCTTCATTACGGGAACTGTCTATATTTTTGCAGCCGGTATTACCGTATATACTCGTGTATAAGCCGAGTTTTTCAGCACAAAAATTGTGCTGAAAAGTGCCCCCCTCGGCTTATACACGAGTCACTATACAGCTGAGTGGGGGGGGGGGCGGTGTCCGGGGGCTGGAGGAGGCAGGGGGAGGCTGCACTATGAGCGGCCGGTCACGTGGGGCCGCTCATTAGTGCAATGCAATATGCACGGCATCCCCCTGTCCATCAGCGGCAGGGGGAGCCGTGCATATTACATTGCTCTCCCCCAGTAGTTTATACAGGCCCCCCGATCCCCCCCCCCCCCGTAGTTTATACAGGCCCCCCGATCCCCCCCGCCCCGTAGTATATACAGGCCCCCCGTAGTTTATGCAGGCCACCCGATCCCCCCCCCCGTAGTATATACAGGACCCCCGATTCCCACCCTCTATGTAGTATATACAGGCCCCCCGCGCTCTATATACAGGCCCCCGGTTGCAGCCACAGACCTGTAAGAGAATCGCTTTCATACTTACCCTCCTCGCTGTTACCCGCGCTCCTCCGGTCTCCTTCCCGCTTGTACCCGGCGCGTCCACAATGACGTCATTGTGGATGCGCCGGGAAGAAGCTGGAAGGAGACGAGGACGCGCGATGACAGTGAGGAGGGTAAGTATGAAAGCGATTCTCTTACAGGTCTGTGGCTGCAACCGGGGGCCTGTATATAGAGCGCGGGGGGCCTGTATATACTACAGGGAGGGTGGGAATCGGGGGGCCTGTATATACTACAGGGAGGGTGGGAATCGGGGGGCCTGTATATACTACGGGGGGGGGGGGATCGGGTGGCCTGCATAAACTACGGGGGTGGGTAATCGGGGGGCCTGTATATACCACACTGCTGGGGGCTGCTGCCTGTATATACCACACTGCTGGGGGCTGCTGCCTGTATATACCACACTGCTGGGGGCTGCTGCCTGTATATACCTCACTGCTGGGGGCTGCTGCCTGTATATACCACACTGCTGGGGGCTGCTGCCTGTATATACCACACTGCTGGGGGCTGCTGCCTGTATATACCACACTGCTGGGGGCTGCTGCCTGTATATACCACACTGCTGGGGGCTGCTGCCTGTATATACCTCACTGCTGGGGGCTGCTGCCTGTATATACCACACTGCTGGGGGCTGCTGCCTGTATATACCACACTTCTGGGGGCTGCTGCCTGTATATACCACACTGCTGGGGGCTGCTGCCTGTATATACCACACTGCTGGGGGCTGCTGCCTGTATATACCTCACTGCTGGGGGCTGCTGCCTGTATATACCACACTGCTGGGGGCTGCTGCCTGTATATACCACACTGCTGGGGGCTGCTGCCTGTATATACCACACTGCTGGGGGCTGCTGCCTGTATATACCACACTGCTGGGGGCTGCTGCCTGTATATACCACACTGCTGGGGGCTGCTGCCTGTATATACCACACTGCTGGGGGCTGCTGCCTGTATATACCTCACTGCTGGGGGCTGCTGCCTGTATATACCACACTGCTGGGGGCTGCTGCCTGTATATACCACACTGCTGGGGGCTGTATACCTGTGCTGGAGTCCACCCTCGGCTTATACACGAGTCAATAGGTTTTCCCAGGTTTTGGGGGCAAAAGTAGGGGGGTCGGCTTATACACGGGTCGGCTTATACACGAGTATATACGGTAATCATCTCGGTACAAACCTGCAATGTTCTTAACAGGTTTGACTGTTGTGTAACATTTGTTATTGTAACTAACTACGAATCTAAGCTTTATTGGTTAGATCTAAGGTCAGAGGATACGTGGAAAGAAAAGGAGAACTTAGAGCTAGAATTCAGGTAGACCTTTCTGTCTGGTATCTTCATTGTGATCCAACATTTATTCTACTCTCTATTAGGGATGAGCGAGTCTACTCGCTAGGACTCGTTACTCGGCGATTCTTAAGGGACTCGCTGGACTCGGGAATCGGCGAGTCTTTTAGCGAATACTCGCTCAGTAACGAGTCCAATGCAAGTGAATGGCAATCTTAGTTTTGTCATAGTTTACTTTCTCTCACTCGCTAGACTCGCTAGACTCGCTCTATCACATCGCTATATAGCTTGAATCTCCCCAAACAGCAGCGAGTCTGAGCGAGTCTACGAGTCCGAATCCTAGCGAGTCTGCGATTCCGAGTCCTGTATTCTCTATTCGGGACTCGCGAATCCAGAATCTTTTATGTTACTAGTCAGCATTGCGTGTTAGGTCAGAAAACTTGTGAAGATAGCCAATCATAGTCAGTAATGGCATAGCAGCTTTGGTTGTGTCAGGACTATGATTGGCTGCTGTCCATCGTGATGCCTATGTCATCTATGACAGGCAAGGCAGTATATAAGGCTTGCCCCCGCCATTTTGGGCACATTGCTGAGAAGAGCTGACCTAGTGCAGGGAGACTTGGAGCAGATCTAGGGACAGTTAGGCAGTGTAGGAGTCACATATAACCCAAAAGTTCTTTTCAGAACTAACAGGACGCAGTGTAGGAGTCAAGATTCCTCACACATAACCCAAAAGTTCTTTTCAGAACTACCAGGACGGAGGATTGCTGTACAGGACTGTAAGGAAGGGAGATAGGAGCAGCCTTACAGTGAATCCAGCACCATCCTCATAGCTTAGTTCACCCAGCTTTCCGCAGAGCTGTAATCCTAAGCTTTTTCTTATTTTTGGCACTAGTCTACCAAATAATTTTGGTGCCATTTTTCCACAAAAAATTTCCTGTGCCAGTGCGTAGCTGTACGGTGTCCTGCCTGCAGCTCGCACGGTACTTGTAAACTTGCACGCAGCCAGCACCGCAGCCTAAGTGTGCCTGGTTCTGCGTACTAAACAATTTTTTCCTGTGCCAGTGCGTAGCTGTACGGTGTCCTGCCTGCAGCTCGCACGGTACTTGTAAACTTGCACGCAGCCAGCACCGCAGCCTAAGTGTGCCTGGTTCTGCGTACTAAACAATTTTTTCCTGTGCCAGTGCGTAGCTGTACGGTGTCCTGCCTGCAGCTCGCACGGTACTTGTAAACTTGCACGCAGCCAGCACCGCAGCCTAAGTGTGCCTGGTTCTGCGTACTAAACAATTTTTTCCTGTGCCAGTGCGTAGCTGTACGGTGTCCTGCCTGCAGCTCGCACGGTACTTGTAAACTTGCACGCAGCCAGCACCGCAGCCTAAGTGTGCCTGGTTCTGCGTACTAAACAATTTTTTCCTGTGCCAGTGCGTAGCTGTACGGTGTCCTGCCTGCAGCTCGCACGGTACTTGTAAACTTGCACGCAGCCAGCACCGCAGCCTAAGTGTGCCTGGTTCTGCGTACTAAACAATTTTTTCCTGTGCCAGTGCGTAGCTGTACGGTGTCCTGCCTGCAGCTCGCACGGTACTTGTAAACTTGCACGCAGCCAGCACCGCAGCCTAAGTGTGCCTGGTTCTGCGTACTAAACAATTTTTTCCTGTGCCAGTGCGTAGCTGTACGGTGTCCTGCCTGCAGCTCGCACGGTACTTGTAAACTTGCACGCAGCCAGCACCGCAGCCTAAGTGTGCCTGGTTCTGCGTACTAAACAATTTTTTCCTGTGCCAGTGCGTAGCTGTACGGTGTCCTGCCTGCAGCTCGCACGGTACTTGTAAACTTGCACGCAGCCAGCACCGCAGCCTAAGTGTGCCTGGTTCTGCGTACTAAACAATTTTTTCCTGTGCCAGTGCGTAGCTGTACGGTGTCCTGCCTGCAGCTCGCACGGTACTTGTAAACTTGCACGCAGCCAGCACCGCAGCCTAAGTGTGCCTGGTTCTGCGTACTAAACAATTTTTTCCTGTGCCAGTGCGTAGCTGTACGGTGTCCTGCCTGCAGCTCGCACGGTACTTGTAAACTTGCACGCAGCCAGCACCGCAGCCTAAGTGTGCCTGGTTCTACGTACTAAACAATTTTTTCCTGTGCCAGTGCGTAGCTGTACGGTGTCCTGCCTGCAGCTCGCACGGTACTTGTAAACTTGCACGCAGCCAGCACCGCAGCCTAAGTGTGCCTGGTTCTGCGTACTAAACAATTTTTTCCTGTGCCAGTGCGTAGCTGTACGGTGTCCTGCCTGCAGCTCGCACGGTACTTGTAAACTTGCACGCAGCCAGCACCGCAGCCTAAGTGTGCCTGGTTCTGCGTACTAAACAATTTTTTCCTGTGCCAGTGCGTAGCTGTACGGTGTCCTGCCTGCAGCTCGCACGGTACTTGTAAACTTGCACGCAGCCAGCACCGCAGCCTAAGTGTGCCTGGTTCTGCGTACTAAACAATTTTTTCCTGTGCCAGTGCGTAGCTGTACGGTGTCCTGCCTGCAGCTCGCACGGTACCTTCCATCTCTCTAAAAATATCTTAGCCTCTAGTGTGTACCTTTCACGAAATAGTACCTGCTACTTGTTTTACAAGCCACCAGAAATTACAAAATGTCACACAAAAAACCAAATCCCAAAAAAAGTCTTGCTAAGGGACAGGGACGAGGTACAGGCATTGGTAGTCGTGGCCAACTATCCACCAGTTCGGGCAGACAGACGAGGATTGATCGATCGTTCCTCCTGTCTAACTTTCCCCGTCAGGAAAGTAAACGAGTATTGAGGCCGGAAGACGAACAGCATCTAACGTCTTGGCTGGCAGACAAGACCTCAACAACAGGTTCTTGCAGCACTCAAGGTTCCTTGAGCACTGTATCTACTGTTGGTACATACCATGCTGGGTCATCTAATCCACAACCTCTTCACAGTTCCTCAGACCAACAGCAGCCCCATGAAAATGTTGACACAGACATGGGTCACTCAGATGACTTATTTGGTACATATAATCCTTTACATGAATCCGGTTTGCCAGACTCCGTAGTAGATGAGATACTTGATGAAGAATTGTCCACTCATGGACAAGTTTTAGAGACACCCCGGCCACATGAACGTGTCTTTCAGCAAAGTCTTAGACCGTCTCAGGAGTTGGAGGATGATGATGATGAGACAGTGACACACTTGTCATCTGGGGAGCAAAATCTATCTTGTTATCGGGAAGATTTAGAAGAGGAAGGGGTTGATGATGAGACAACTGATCCCACGTGGAATGTTGCGATGCAGAGCCAGCAGAGCAGCACGGAGGAAGAAAGTGTGTATGTCCCACCAACAAAGGCAGCAAGGCCGACTCCTCCCACCAGAACTGAAAGAGTCACCACTGTTGCCCAAAATGTGTCCACTGTGGCTCAAAATTTGTCAACTGTTGGACAAAATGTCTCAAATGTGGGCCTCAGTAATCCCTCAGGGAGTACAGTCAAGCCTAGAGGTCGGTCAGCCACTGTGTGGAAATTTTTTAAAGATGGGCCTTCTCAAGAAAATGTGGTCATCTGTACCATCTGCCATGCAAGGCTCAGCAGAGGCCACGGGAAAGGAAACCAGAGCACCAGCAGTATGCGGAAGCACATGGCTGGTCAGCACCCTATTCAGTGGTCAAAAGTGCAGCCTTCCACAACAGTGTCATCTGACCCAAAGACTGCGACGGTAACTCAGATACGTCCGTCACAATCAAGTGTTGCTGAAGCTGGTCCAGCTCATATGTACTCATCACAAGCAGCGGTTGCAGAGAGACTGAACACGAGTGCAGACAGTTGTCGGTCAGCAACATCGTTACAGTTATCAGTGACACAGCTGTACGAAAGGAAGCAGAAATACCACTCTTCCCACCCATTAGCCAAAAAAATAAATGCCCAGATAGCTAAGTTGTTAGCAGTCGAGATGTTGCCGTTTAGGCTTGTGGGTACAGACTCTTTCCGTGAGCTTTTGGCTGTGGCAGTACCACGCTACTCGGTTCCAAGCCGCCACTACTTTTCACGTTGTGCCGTCCCCGCGTTACATGAGCATGTCATTAACAACCTCAAGCGTGCCCTCACCAACGCTGTAACCGGGAAAGTACACCTTACTACGGACACGTGGACAAGCAGTTCAGGACAGGGCCGGTACATCTCGCTCACCGCGCATTGGATCAACGTTGTGGAGAGTGTGCCAAACGATGTTAGTGTTACATCAAACATCCTACCCACGCCACGGATAGCTGGCACAACCTCATTCAGGGTCTCTGCATCATCCTATATGTCCACTACCCCATCTTCCGCTTCCTCGACCAATCCTCAATTGCCCTCAACATCACGGCCAAGTTGGGAGGTTTGCTGCAGTGCTTCAGCAAGACGCCAACAGGCTCTGCTGAAGCTGATCTGTTTATGTCACACACCGCACACTGCAGTAGAGCTGTTGAAAGGTCTGAAGGAACAGACAGATGAGTGGCTATCCCCACTCCAACTGCAGACCGGTCTCGTGGTGAGCGACAATGGTCGTAACCTAGTGGCTGCACTAAAGCTCGGAAACCTTGTGCACGTGCCTTGCATGGCTCACATGCTGAATCTGGTAGTGCAGAAATTCCTGCGTACATACCCAGAGCTATGTGACCTACTGGAGAAGGTGCGTCGACTTTGTGCACATTTTCGTCATTCGTCAACAGCGGTTGGAAAACTTTCATTGCTTCAAAAGCAATTGAATTTGCCCAACCACAGACTCATTTGTGACATGCCGACACGATGGAACTCTACATTCCATATGTTATCGAGGATCAATGAGCAGCAGAGGGCAATATCCGAGTATCAGTTGCAACATGCCCGTCAGACCGGCAGTCAGCCACGACATATTAGTACAATGGAGTGGGTGTGGATCGCTGACACATCTGAGGTTCTTGATAATTTTGACTACTGCACAAAACTGGTGAGCGGTGATCAGTCCATCATCAGTGTCACTATACCCATGCTGTGTCTGCTGAAAGAGTCCCTCATTAATCAGAAAAATGAAGCATTGAGAGCCCAGCAGATGGCTATGGAGCCAGATTTAAACAGCGCAGTACCTAGCCAGCAAAGCCAGTATGACCAGGCAACAATGGCTCCTGAGGAGGAACAGGAGCAAGACGATGAAGAGGATTCATTTTTTGTTGGTGCCGATGTCAACCCAGATGGTACTCAGAACCCCAGCTTTGTGTCTGTCCACCATGGGTGGCCTGGAGAGGAGGAGGCGGAGACAGACTTTGCGGATACAATGGGTATTGAACATCGTTCTGAGGACACTGAAGACATGACTCTATGCAGCTTAGGACACATGGCTGACTTCATGTTGACTTGTCTGCTAGAAGACCCACGAGTGATTAACATATTGCACAACGACCTCTACTGGTTGGCCACCTTTCTGGACCCACGTTATAAAGATAAATTCACCTCACTGCTGTTTCAGTCACCACGTGGCTTGACAATTGACTATTTCAAGAGGGTTCTTGTGGATAATATGCTTCGAATATCACCGTCAGACAACACTCTGCCCATGGTTAGCAACTCTGTGCAACAGCAGCCTTTGGTCGGGGCACAATCATCCACGCTGTCCAGAAGAGATGCTGGAAAGATGTCCGCAAAGTGGGCTATGTTCAATAAGCCATCGAACCTGCAGCGCCATGTTGCTCCAGTAACCATCTCTCGGAGACAGAAACTTACCAACATGGTACAAGAATACTTAAGTGACAGTACCTGCTTCCTGACTGATGCCGCAGTCCCGTTTAATTACTGGGTCTCCAAGCTCCACACTTGGACAGAGCTCTCGTTGTATGCCTTGGAGGTGCTGGCATGCCCTGCAGCTAGTGTGACATCAGAGCGGGTTTTCAGTGCCGCTGGGGGTATCATAACTGATACCAGGACACGTCTTACTCCCGAGAATGCAGACAGGCTTACTCTAATTAAGTTTAATAGGAACTGGATTTCACAAGACTTCTTGAGCCCTGAAGACGACAGTACTCAGAGCTGAAGTGCCACGTTCAACATCAATATGATATAATTAATCATTGTATTATATTGTGTCTTTTTGGTACAAGCAGTATGTACAAGACCAGTAACGATTAGTGTAACCATGTTCCTGCAACCTGTTAATGAGGCTGCTTCATCTTAAACCAACACTATACCTTAACTTCGGTTTCATTAACCATCACAACACCTTTTGACCAAGAATCAAACTTTATTTTCTGTTACCAAACATTTAAAAGCCCCTTGGGCTAATTTTTGGAGCCACCCAGGCTAACAAGTTTATCATGGCCCTTAGGCCTGCATTTATACCCAAAATGCAAAACAGCCCCTTGGGCTAATTTTTGGAGCCACCCAGGCTAACAAGCTTATCATGGCCCTTAGGCCTGCATTTACACTCAAAATGCCAAACAGCCCCTTGGGCTAATTTTTGGAGCCACCCAGGCTAACAAGTTTATCATGGCCCTTAGGCCTGCATTTACACTCAAAATGCAAAACAGCCCCTTGGGCTAATTTATGGAGCCACCCAGGCTAACAAGCTTATCATGGCCCTTAGGCCTGCATTTATACCCAAAATGCAAAACAGCCCCTTGGGCTAATTTTTGGAGCCACCCAGGCTAACAAGTTTATCATGGCCCTTAGGCCTGCATTTACACTCAAAATGCCAAACAGCCCCTTGGGCTAATTTTTGGAGCCACCCAGGCTAACAAGTTTATCATGGCCCTTAGGCCTGCATTTATACCCAAAATGCCAAACAGCCCCTTGGCTAATTTTTGGAGCCACCCAGGCTAACAAGTTTATCATGGCCCTTAGGCCTGCATTTACACTCAAAATGCCAAACAGCCCCTTGGGCTAATTTTTGGAGCCACCCAGGCTAACAAGTTTATCATGGCCCTTAGGCCTGCATTTATACTCAAAATGCCAAACAGCCCTTGGGCTAATTTTTGGAGCCACCCAGGCTAACAAGTTTATCATGGCCCTTAGGCCTGCATTTACACTCAAAATGCAAAACAGCCCCTTGGGCTAATTTATGGAGCCACCCAGGCTAACAAGCTTATCATGGCCCTTAGGCCTGCATTTATACCCAAAATGCAAAACAGCCCCTTGGGCTAATTTTTGGAGCCACCCAGGCTAACAAGTTTATCATGGCCCTTAGGCCTGCATTTACACTCAAAATGCCAAACAGCCCCTTGGGCTAATTTTTGGAGCCACCCAGGCTAACAAGTTTATCATGGCCCTTAGGCCTGCATTTACACTCAAAATGCCAAACAGCCCCTTGGGCTAATTTTTGGAGCCACCCAGGCTAACAAGTTTATCATGGCCCTTAGGCCTGCATTTATACCCAAAATGCAAAACAGCCCCTTGGGCTAATTTTTGGAGCCACCCAGGCTAACAAGCTTATCATGGCCCTTAGGTCTGCATTTACACTCAAAATGCCAAACAGCCCCTTGGGCTTATTTATGGAGCCACCCAGGCTAAGAAGGTTATCATGGCCGGTAGGCATGCATTTATACCCAATTTTCCAAAGAGCCCCTTGGGTAAATTTTTTGAGGCAACAAGCCTATACCTGCATCGAATATGTTGCTTCTCCGATGCTCTCAAGACAAGCAAGACTATAGTATGGGCCACGCTCCCTCTTCTATATCTAAAAAGAGTTGATCAAGCCCATTGGGCTAATTTTTTGAGGCACCCAGCCTAAGAAGCTTATCATGGCCATTTGGCCTGCATTTATACTCAAAATGCCAAACAGCCCCTTGGGCAAAATTTTGGAGCCACCCAGGCTAACAAGCTTATCATGGCCGGTAGGCCTGCATTTATACCCAATTTTCCAAACAACCCCTTGGGCTAATTGTTTGAGGCAACAAGCCTATGCCTGCATCGAAGACGTTGCTTGTACTATGATCCTGCTGTAGCCTGGCGAAGGGTCCCACTGTACGCTACGGAGATAACGCATAGACGTTGTGTGTTGCAAGTAGACGTCCCAGCCTCTCGCATCTGTGTTCCTAGTGTTGTTGACATACTGAGTCATTAAGTAACCCCCCCCAAACACAGGCACTATTTCTTTGTTAGCAACATTGGTATGTGCAGTAATGATTTTACACGTACTAACCAAGGTGCCCTCATGCGCCATGCAGGCCGTAAAGTACTTGCTAATGATGATGACTTTAAGGCCACCCACAAAACAACCTACACATCCATTCCCTGAAAAAAGACAGACACAAAGCATTTGTTTTGAAAACCTGTATTATTATGCCTTAATGGCAAAGATGTCATATTTTTTTTTTTTTTTTTGCTTTCGAAAAGCAACGAAAAAAATGAGAAATAAACATATAAACAATAAACATGTCAAAAGTGCAAACATGCACTATTTACATTAAAAAAAAAACCTACATCTGGTGGTAGGTGGGAACATTGTGTGGGGTAGCCTCTACCCCGCCACCATCACCCTGGTCATGGAGGATGTCCAGGGCCCCATGGATAGCCTCCCCCACTGCTTCTAACCCTGTAGGTTGGGTCACCTGGGCCGGTCTCTCAAAATGGCGTTGGGTTGGAAGGTCGATGTGGGTTGGCCAGAAAGGTTGGTACGGCCTCTGGGTCGCCACATAGCTGTCCCGCCGTGGTGTGTGCCTGTCCAGAATGTTTGCACCAGATTGCTGCCACCCCTCCAAATATGAAAAGACCTGGGCAGGGTGGTTTGGAGGGCGACATGCATCGATGACAATATGTATTGCTGACCATGCCCGCAGTCGTCTCTCGAATGGATGTCATCCAAGAACGGTAGGAGACTGCGGGCAAAGTCAGCATTACTTTGTGCTCGATTTTCTGGCCCTGCAACAACCTCCTCTGGCGGGCGGACATGCCCCAAAGCTGGGGTTGGTGCTGGTGGCGGCGGTGGTGGTGGTGTTGGTGCTGGTGGCGGCGGTGGTGGTGTTGGTTCTGGTGGCGGCGGTGGTGGTGTTGCTGCTGCTGGTGGCGGCGGTGGTGGTGGTGCTGGTGCTGCTGGCGGCGGTGGTGGTGTTGCTGCTGCTGGTGGCGGCGGTGGTGGTGGTGCTGGTGCTGGTGGCGGCGGTGGTGGTGGTGTTGGTGGTGCTGGTGGCGGCGGCGGTGGTGGTGGCGCCGGCCGTGGTGGTGGTGGTGGGTGTTCTCCACGCCGCCTTCTGTTTGGCGGTGGAGGGTTCACAGCACGCCGCCCTCTGTAGTAAGCTTCTCTGTGGGTAAAGTAAAAAAAAATTTGGTGAATGCATTGCATTTGGAAACAAAAACATAGGTCAAACATTAAGTTGCACGCTTTTTAGACTCTGTGTATTCTGTGTATTATTAATCAGATATTTGTTATTATTATGAAAGAATAACCAACTGTACATAACATAAAGGAATACGTGACTTTCTTTGCTAATTCCATACTAATACATAATTTTTCACCCCCTGATTAACACCCACCCCCCCCCCATCCCATCTAATCTAGACGATCAATAACACCAATGGTTCACATGAAAAAAAAAAAGGCCCCCTGACTTCACTTTTTACTTGACATACTTAATTCACAAAACTTTTAGCTTATATCATCTATATAAAGCAGGGAAGGGGTTGAAAGGTATACAATATATATATATATAATATATTTATATAATCGGGAGTTTGAAATTCCGGCACTGTAGCCTAATCCCAAACTCCTTAGCGTCACTGCGAGCGGAGACGCGTATGCGCCTTCGCGAGCCGCAGACGCTTAACTCACACAGCCGCTATAGCGTTTTCTCTAGCGGCCTCGCGCCCTCCGCTCACAGCAAGACCTGCGCCCCTCACAGCGCCCAATCCGCCCCGGCATGCTGGCATTTGTACTTCCCCCGTCTGTGCACCCACAGGTCTTAGCAGATCACTGATGCTGACAGCGGGGGGGGACAACACAGACAATCAAATCAGGAGGAGGTCAGTGTCAGGAGGAGATGACAGACGCCCGCCGGGGCCTGTGACACTGCAGAGGTCACAGCGGGGCTGTGTGTGCGGACAACGGGGAGGCCGGGGGCTACGGACGTACCGGACACGTCCTCTGCTCCTGGAGATGTGCCGCGGTTCCGCGCTCGCAGCGTATCTGACGCTGGAGCCGCGCTCACCACGCCCACACCACGCCCTCTGCCAAACAACCCACACCTCTCACTAACCTCCTGCAGCTAACCACACCCCATGTTTACCTTTGCCATGATGTCATTTAGCTGCGGCCGCTATCTTTAATAAGGTCAGAAATGATGGCAGTAATCGGATCTCTGCTCCCTCTAGCACGCCCCAACACTGTAGCACCATCTATTAACCCTATTCTCATCACCTATATACTCTGCTACCCACTGAGCCGCCTGTATACTCTGCTACCCACAGACCCGCCTGTATACTCTGCTACCCACAGACCCACCTGTATACTCTGCTACCCACAGACCCGCCTGTATACTCTGCTACCCACAGACCCGCCTGTATACTCTGCTACCCACAGAGCCGTCTTTATACTCTGCTACCTCAGACCCGCCTGTATACTCTGCTACCCACAGACCCGCCTGTATACTCTGCTACCCACAGACCCGCCTGTATACTCTGCTACCCACAGAGTCGTCTTTATACTCTGCTACCTCAGACCCGCCTGTATACTCTGCTACCCACAGAGCCACGTGTATACTCTGCTACCCACAGAGCCGCCTGTATACTCTGCTACCCACAGACCCGCCTGTATACTCTGCTACCCACAGACCCGCCTGTATACTCTGCTACCCACAGAGCCGTCTTTATACTCTGCTACCTCAGACCCGCCTGTATACTCTGCTACCCACAGAGCCACGTGTATACTCTGCTACCCACAGAGCCGCCTGTATACTCTGCTACCCACAGACCCGCCTGTATACTCTGCTACCCACAGACCCGCCTGTATACTCTGCTACCCACAGAGCCGTCTTTATACTCTGCTACCCACAGACCCGCCTGTATACTCTGCTACCCACAGAGCCGTCTTTATACTCTGCTACCTCAGACCCGCCTGTATACTCTGCTACCTCAGACCCGCCTGTATACTCTGCTACCCACAGACCCGCCTGTATACTCTGCTACCCACAGACCCGCCTGTATACTCTGCTACCCACAGACCCGCCTGTATACTCTGCTACCCACAGACCCACCTGTATACTCTGCTACCCACAGACCCGCCTGTATACTCTGCTACCTCAGACCCGCCTGTATACTCTGCTACCCACAGACCCGCCTGTATACTCTGCTACCCACAGACCCGCCTGTATACTCTGCTACCCACAGACCCGCCTGTATACTCTGCTACCCACAGAGCCGTCTTTATACTCTGCTACCCACAGACCCGCCTGTATACTCTGCTACCCACAGAGCCGTCTTTATACTCTGCTACCTCAGACCCGCCTGTATACTCTGCTACCTCAGACCCGCCTGTATACTCTGCTACCCACAGACCCGCCTGTATACTCTGCTACCCACAGACCCGCCTGTATACTCTGCTACCCACAGACCCGCCTGTATACTCTGCTACCCACAGACCCACCTGTATACTCTGCTACCCACAGACCCGCCTGTATACTCTGCTACCTCAGACCCGCCTGTATACTCTGCTACCCACAGACCCGCCTGTATACTCTGCTACCCACAGACCCGCCTGTATACTCTGCTACCCACAGACCCGCCTGTATACTCTGCTACCCACAGACCCGCCTGTATACTCTGCTACCCACAGAGCCGTCTTTATACTCTGCTACCTCAGACCCGCCTGTATACTCTGCTACCCACAGACCCGCCTGTATACTCTGCTACCTCAGACCCGCCTGTATACTCTGCTACCCACAGAGCCAAAATGGAAACTAATGTATATATTTATAAATAATACTAAATGTACACAACAGTGCTGCAGATACATACCTTGGCATAGCGGCCACCGGGTGAAGGAAGGACAGCCGGTCATAAAAGTGGTAGTGGTTGAGCAATGGAGCGGCTCCCGGTTGTCTCTCTGAGTACTGCCGGTACTGCTTCTTATGCTGGTCCCGGCAGCTCCTCCACCGTTTTTTAAGATGGTCAACTGTGAAATGATTTGAAACCGGCTTTAGAGATGTGTAATATTTGAAAAAACAAAAGTATGTGTACAAATCAACAATAACATTTTATTCATTTTGTGTGTGTAATGTGTATACAAGGCACAGTGACACGACAGTGTGGAACATCATCAACAGCATTACGGACATTGAGCTCACGTGGCCACAATCACAAATGAGGCAGGACACATGTCAACGCATAGAGAATGTAATAGTGCGGGCACCAGACTCTGGTCATTAGTGGTATTTATATACACCCAACCCCTTGGCCGAAAGAGCCAGGAGGATAAGACATTAAACTCATTGTACTGTTGTGACCCCATCCAAATATAGGCAACTATGCGGTGGAGCATGATAACACATTCAGGGTCCTGTATACCCTGCTATGGGGGCCCTGTATTCCCACTGCTGGGGGCCCTGTAAACCCACTGGGCCACTGTCTACCCACTGCTGGGGGCCCTGTATACCCACTGCTGGGGGGGCCTGTACACACACTGAGGGCCCTGTATACAGGGACTGACTGGCACCCTACAGTTTGGGTCGCAACCCTCCCTCACTGGCCCGACACAGGTGAGGACGGGGGGTGGGGGGGGGTGATGACTGGCGGCCGCCTCACAGTCACCGCAGCTCCCGCATTATCCTATGGCTCGCTCCCAGCCGCAGCCTCGCGCTCCTCACAGCCGCTCGCTAACAGTCGCAGCCGCACGCCACTCACAGACGCTCACTCCCGGACGCAGCCGCGTGCTGATGACGTCATCGCGCGGCCAGGAGCTTCCGTTTCCGCCTGCTGCTTCAGGGACATGCGGATTATTCATGCTCCTGCAGCCGCATGACCCGTGGCACCTGGGCCAGTCCGCCCCTGCCTGTATACGACAATATGGGGGCATGTATACCCAGCTGGGGGCCTGTATACTCTGCAGGGGGAGGTGTATACTCTGCTGGGGGGCTGTCTACCAGTGATAGCCGCTGTATACCAGGATGGCGGTGAATATGTTTTCATAGTTTTTCGGGGCAAAAATAGGGGGGTCGGCTTATACACGGGTCGGCTTATACACGAGTATATATACAGTAAATGCAATATATAACGTGTGAACTCATTTAACTTACTTAGATTGCTCTGTTCCTCATGGTCACTCCGATGGAACGCAGGGAACATCTCTTGGGTGATCTCTCTCCAGGCTGTATTAATAAGGGTCGTATCCCCATACTCAGGATCTGTAGGGAGCCATAGAAATGGACGAGCCTCCACAAGTGCAATAAGACGCAGCGTGTTCACCGTGCCACGTCCTGCTGCCATGATTGCACTGATGAACGGATCGCTCTGTGTGTGCCCCTGTCAGCGCGACTCGCTTCCTGTTTCCTTAAACCATAGTGTGTGCTGGAGAATCCCTTCCCTCGCAGCATCGGCTACAAGCCTCAAAATAAGAGAAAAACCAGCGAGTTTGGACTCGCACACTTTCAGAGACACATCAGCGAGTTGTAAATGTCATTATTCGCTATTACTCGGGTCCCTATTCATTAACATTGGACTCGCTGGACTCGCAACGAGTCCCGAGTCCTTGACTCGGACTCGTTGGGGTCTTGCGATTCCGAGTCTTTTCGGACTCGCTCATCCCTACTCTCTATCTTATCTTTTGTAGCGGCCCTACAAATTTTTGACCTTTGGATGAATTTGCCATTCCCTTGTTTCATGATGCTACAGTGATTGTTAAAATGTTGAACAGGTTCCCCGAGAGTAGGGCATGGAGGTTTGTCACCATGAGCAAACTTGCTGAAGAGGTTGTCCATGATTCAGGGGATGACCAGAAAAATGCCCAAAAGAAGAATGCCCACAGGACTGAGGTTCAGTTAGGGTTAGATTTAGGGGTTAGGTGTTAGTTTGGAGTTTGGGTTAAAATTAGGGTTTTAAGGGTTATTATGATTATGGCACCATTTATTCCATGGAGCTTTACATGTGAAAAGGGTCATACATAGACAAGTACAATCATTATGAACAATACAAGGCACACACAGGTACAGGAGGAGAGAGGACTCTGCCCTCGAAGGCTCACAGTCTACAAGAGATGGGTGAGGATATAGCAGATGAGGAGAGAGGACCCTGCCTGTGTGGGTTCACAGTTTACAATGGAAGGGTGAGGATACAGCAGGAGAGGATAAAGGACCCTGCCTTAGAGGGCTCACAGTCTACAAGGTATAGGTGAGGATATAGCGAGGAGAGATGACCCTGTCTGTGAGGGCTCACAGTCTACAAGGGATGGGTGAGGATACAGTAGGTGAGGAGAGAGGACTCTGCCCATTTGGGCTCATAGTCTACAAGGGATAGGTGAGGATGCAGTAGGTGAGGAGTGAGGACCCTGCCCACTAGGGCTCATAGCCTACAAGGGATAGATGAGGATGCAGTAGGTGAGAAGTGAGGACCCTGCCCGCTAGGGCTCACAGTCTACAAGGGATGGATGATGATACAGTAGATGAGAAGAGAAGACCTTGTCGGCTAGGGCTCACAGTCTACAGGTGATGGGTGAGGATATACTAGGAGAGAGCAGAGCTGGTCGTGTGGCGGTTTAGTGGTCCAAGACTCAATGCAGGTTGTAGGCTTGTCAAAAGAGGTGAGTATTCAGGTTTCTTTTGAAGGTTTCCACGGTAGGTGAGAGTCTTATGTGTTGGAGAAGAGAGTTCAAGAGTATGGGGGATGCATGGGAGAAATTTTGTATGCGGTTGTGGGAAGTAGAGAGGGAGATCTTGTGAGGATTCAAAGTTATGTGTAGGGGAGTACTGGGAGAGCATGTCACAGATGTATGGAGGGGAGAGGTTGTGGATGGTGGTGTTGAACTGGAGTTTCTGAGCAATGGGAAGTCAAAGAAGGGCTTGGCAGAAAGGAGAGGCTGGGGACTAGCGGGGAGACAGGTGGATAAGTCAGGCAGCAAGCAGAGTTTAGGATAGATTGGAGGGTGCTTGACTGCTAGAGGGGAGACCAGAGAGAAGGAGGTTGCAGTAGTGGAGGTGGGGTTAGGGTTACCTTTGGGCATTTTTCCTTGTGGGTACTTTTCAGGGAACCAATTCTGGAAAGCTAAAGTAAAAAGCAAGCTGAAAAACAAGAGCTTTGAGGAGAGACGTTAATTAACAGATAAAAGAAGTACAATTACAAATAGAACAATATATACACAATAATATAGATACAAATATGTCATTGTAGTTTTAGTAATTAGCAGAGAGGAGCAAATATATTCGACAGAAATGGAATTCTACCATATTTTAGAAAAATCTGCATTTACCCAAATAAATTCTGTATGGATTAATAATTTTGAATCATTTTTCCTGTACGTAAAGGGCCATCAAAAAGTTAAAAAAAATATCAAGAAAAAAAAATATAAAGTTCCTGGGTCTGTAACGCTAAGCCAAGATGGTTCTCTGCTTTGAGCAATGACATCCCTTAGCCTCTCACACTAGGCCGGTACATTGGTACTTCTGACTCTAATGAGGCCTGTGACAGTTCTCCGCACCTGCATACAAGCTTATGACATCTATCGTGATGTCAGAAGATCCTGACCTTTCAGCATACTTGCGCACAACCTTCCAGGGCCTCATCAGAGCCAGAATTACTGGACTAGTCTGAGAGGCCTGGGGTGACAATGAGGAGTGCAGAATTCGGGGAGGCGAACAGTAAGGTGAGTAAAGCTATGCGTCCATGCTGCATATATATTGCAGATTTGCTGCAATTTTATTTCTGATATGCTGCAGATCTGTCCCAAATCTGCAGCACCGTTTAGTGGAATAAAAATCTATGTACATGCAGAAGACCTGTGCGGCCGGTTTTCCCGTGGCAGAAATGCCATGATTTTTAGTGCAGGAATCTCTGCAGCATGTCAATTCTTACTGCAGGTTTTGCTGCAATTTTCACCCATAGACCTCTTAATAAGCAGCAGATATTCATCAGTGTTCACACAGTGAGTATTTGCTGCATATTATTGAGTATATTTTATGATGATGACATGGGGCTTTGCTGTATTTTTGGTCACCAACCAGGTACAGCTGGCAGGTATGGGCTGCCACCCACCCCCAGCTTACTATTTTTAACTGGCTGGTAATCAAAATATAGCTCTTTTTAAATTATTTCTTGAAATACTGCTTTATAAGTTGCACCAGATAATAAGACACACTTCCAAATGTGGTGAAGGAAAAGAGAAAAAAAAACTTATGTTAAATGGGGTCCATCTTATAATGCTAGTGTACGTCTTACAATCAGTACATATGTCCCTCATCCTGGTACATAACTCCCCATTCTGGTATATATGATACATCCACTCCAGGGCCGTGGGGTACTCGTTACCAGGCCAGTTCTTACGGTTCTTTTGGGGAATGTCAAAGTGGCCACCTAGCTCCGTGACCCTGGTGGTGTCAATTAAACATTCAGTCTCAGATAACAGAGGAAATGAAGGAAAAGGGGTATTCGTGACGCCACCTGCAGTGTCCGGCTATGTGTGGCCTCCGCTGCTTCAGAACCTCTGGGATGGTGACCGGCAGCTCAGATGGTTTCGCTACATGCAGGTGGAGCGGTTCCCCAGGAAAGGGAGTAGGGCAGTCATTTCTTTCCTTGGCCAGTGTTCATCAGGTCATCAGCACCTCAGGGTGTCATGCAGTCTCTGCAGCCGGTGGTCGCCGCTAATAAAAGTCTCGCACACTTCTATTGGAGTTCTGTACCTTTACTGTAAGATTCCAACCTGGCCTCTGGGTGCTTCCCTCTGCCAATTTCCAGTTCAGCGGTTTCTCTAGAACCAGGACAGTGTCATCGAGACGCCTAGGTGTTCTTTGCTCTCTCATGGTGTTTCCTTCATTGATGTTATTCTCTTTTTGCTCACCTCTCCTCTCAGCACCTCCACGCACAGAGCTCGGGTACTGACAGCTACAGGCATTGATTGGTACCGATTCTTAGTACCGTGCCTTAGTACGGCCGCCTTCTCCGAGTTATGCCGGGTTTGCAGCCACAGGTCCTGTTTAGGATTTCATGGCCTCCAGTTTCAACAGTTCGGGTATGAATCCCCGCATCGCGTTCAGAGCCAGTCCCCTGTGTTCGTCCACCAGCCCTTCTGTTCCTTCAGCCAGATTTGGGCATGCAGGTGATGTAGATCTTCTGCACCCCTAGGGCTCCTCTCCTCCTCTACACCATTCAGTCTCTCCCTCCCGGGGAGAGCGTGACCGTGCTCTAGCATGCAGGAGCTAACACCTCCACCATGTCTAGACTTTTACTACAACCTCCTACTGCTTTGGTGTTCTCCTGCAGCTCGCTGCCTTCTTCCTGTCTCTGTGCCAATTATGTAACCAGGGTCCATAGCGATGATGTCATCTGTGTGGGCCCCGGTCACATGATTAGATCCCGAGCACAGAGACAGGAAGAAGGTGGCGAGCTGCAGGCAGGAAGAGACAGAGGGTAAGTTACAACATTTATTATTTTAGTAAGTGTGCCAGTATGCGGGGCATATAGAGTGTCGGCGAGGTCATATCCAGAATTGAGGGGGTGTATGCTGGATGGGGGGGTGAGAGCAGGTTCATATAATATGCACCACTCTCCACAATCATCTCTCAGCGTAGCTTTAGCCCCAGCCTGCTCCAGCCCCTGGACATCACTCCAGAGCCGCCCACCTCCCCTACAGTACAGAAAATGTAGATTCGGATTATAAGATGCAGCACCCATTTCCCCCCAAAATTTGAGGGAACAAAAGTGCATCTGATAATCCGAAAAATATGGTAATTAAAAAAAATGTTGTGGATCTTCACTGTTTTTGATTTCCAGCCAAGTACAACTAGGCAGCTGTGGGCTGGAATCCTCAGTGTGGGGAAGCCCAAGCATTTTAGGCTCCCATTGTTGTGAATTGCAGCCTGCAGCCACCCCAGAAAATGGTACATTCATTGTAGTGCCATTTTCAGGAACTGTACCCTGTGGCACTGGCCGACTGGGTAATAAGGGGTTAACGCCAGCTGATTATTGGCAGCTGGCACTAAGCTCGAGATTCCTAATGTTGGGCCAATGTCACTTGATACATTGGCTTTAAATTTGTACATACTAATCAGTACATGTATTTGAGGGAATCACTTTATGTGCACATTTGGCTGAGTACCCTTAATACAAAATACTGACTTTTGATTGAATTTAAATTCAGCTTTAATGGGTAAACTTGGTAAAATATTCTGATTTGTTTTATGGTTGAAGGAGCAATTTAGACTGAAGAAAACAAGCTAGTGGAAAAACAAGTCTCCTAACAACACAAAACTTTTTAAGAATTTATTTTGAATTTCAAAAAAAATCTAAAATTGAAAAATATAAACCGATGTTGTAAATCTTTCTCCCTGTTCAACCTTGACCTCGCTAACTCCAGATTTAATAGACAACAGGGGACGGCAAGTTTATATTCACAGGCTTTCTCCAGGCTTCTCGTGTTTACCAGATGTGATAAAAAATTAATGTAGGGTTAAAAGTGAAAAAATGAAATAAACAAAACAGGGAATACAAAGTCAATTGTACTGGATTTTGCTTGCAGCTCTACTTGTAATTTTTTTTTATTATATGGAAAAAGAGGATTAGCATGAAGATCAATCAATCAGAGAGCAGGCTTTCATGTTTGATTGGGTCGAACATTTAATTAGATAGATGATCACTGTTACAATTGTTTAATTTCATTGCCTCTGGATTATTTCAGTCCTGCACAGAGGAGTTGGCTACAAATCTTTAATAGTTATGTAAGTGGATCTAGCTCTCCAAGATTCCAATGAAATACATTCTAAACAAAGCCATTTTCATGTGGGATGGTATAGCCATATGGGAATCACAATCTGGAATTAGGATGGTAAGATGGGCTAAAGGCAATCAGGGGAGCTAGTCTGACGCTTAGACTGGGGCCCTGGCTCACTCTGCTCTCAAAGGTACCTCTGAAGGTAAGGAGGTCTGGGTTGCCACCCTTGCCCTATGCTCTTGATAAGCCCTAGGCTAAGAACGCTCACCTACTCCCCCGGACTGGGAAACACAGCAACTCCTATACGGAAAGAAACAGCAAGAAGCATAGCATGAACGTCTTCACTACATGGGGTCCTTGTAGAGAATAAACCCTATCAGAGACACCTAGTGAAAGTAATTTTAAAGACTGAGGGAGTAGACAACTTCAACACCCAGCAACAGTAGCTCACCTGCACCTGGAGAGCCGCCTCACTCATAGATGGCAACACAGCAGCATCTACACATTAACTCCAAATGTGCCAAAATAAATAAACTTCCATTAACACTACAGAGAGTACATAGACTGCAGCAGTCAACATGTGACAACCATAGAGTAGTTAAAAGGGTTGTACCAAGTTTGAGAGTTTTCTCAGCCATAAGATAGGGGATAAATTCCCAGTGCTGCTGCAATCCTCACCAATTCTGAAGATGGAGACCTTCACCTGAACATGCTTACCTTGACTCCAGTTATTCTCCATGAGACTTTCAGAGAGTGGACAGCTGTACTCGACTATCTCTAGCAGTTCCTTAGAAAATGAATGGAGAAGTTCTTTCACACACTTCTCTGTAATGCCCCATGCTCAGCATTCATGGAGATCTCATCAGATCCGCAGGGTCCGATAAGTCATCCGCCATCTGGAAGGGGATAACTTTAATTTTCGTTCATACCCTTTAAATATATAAAAAGCCTAAAAAATATCCTATCCCGATATCTTCAGAGATTATCCAAATAACAGTTATACAGTGCCCATACAAAAACCTTACAGTTCTTACATAATTGATCGCTAACATGTCTAAATAACAGTGCCAGGCACTTCTCCATCTAAATTCATGAAGTGTCCAAATGATAGAGCCATATAGTATCCAAATGAAAACTATCGATACTTCCACAGAAGAGCTGACAAATTCCCAAACGAGTCGTTTAACAATTCAAGCACATAGGTAGGAACAGGCTAAAATCAAGTGCTGCCGATAGATGATGACATTCCAGGAGAGGGCTCCAATAAGGGCAGCGCATGATTTTAACCCATTCCTATCTATCTGCTTGGATTGTAATACCTGTGGGTTTCTGTACAGCATACCGATCTAAGCTGTAGATAGATCGTGGTTGGGACTCTCACAACTTACCCAGGTGAGTGGTTCTTTGACCATTCATTGTATACTAATAGCTGGATAAGACCCTATATGCGCTTATCTCCTTCCTTTTAGCCCGTATCAAAGGAGTCTTTTGAAATGCTAGCCATTTTGATGGAAAGAAGAGGGCTACATACTGCACTGGTGTTCCTATAAAAAATATAAGGGACTTCAGATAGAGCTCTCAAAGAAGCTATGAAGATGATCTAACGGAGCCATGTGGAGACAAAACCAAGAAGAGAGGGGGCACTCCTAGAGTATTACCCATTGGTCAAGTGGAGGATACTTTAGTTATAGCCGAAATAACCTGGGATGGTTATGTGTCCTGCATAGCCAAGGTTTAGAGCCTTTGGTGACAATGCTCATCACATGATCTGTTTGCTGCTGGATCCGGAAAGCCATGGGTTACGTGAGTGATCACGCATGTGGTGACATCACCAAAGGTTCTCAAGCCCAGGTTCTTCTAGTCTATTGCCAGCGACCCCTTACCCTCATGGGGAAAGGCTGAATTACAAACTCACAGAAGTGGCTATGTCAAACGCTCAAAATCAAAGTCAGGGGCAAATATTTCAAGATGAACTCTTCTTTAATGGTTATAGTGAGGATGGTCCTGAGGAAGGCAGAGTAACTCCTTAACTGCGTAGTGATGAAATGAACCTGTAATGAATAACCATTAAGTGTTCATCTTGAAATGTTTGCCCCCAACCTTTGATTTTGAGCACCCTACATAATTGCTTCTTTAAGTTTCTAACAAAGCCATGTGTGGAAAATGTAATAAATCTCAACTTTCCAGATAGCAAAGCCATGTAATGCCAACACAGCACAGCCATACAATGGGAACATAACAGCAGCACATAGAAATATAAAAAAAAAATGGATCCTACTTGATTAAAATAATTTTTCTTGGCAAACTTTATTTAATTATAAATACAAAATCATGTCAGAGTATACAGAGGGCACCAGTTGATGTATTTCAAGACTTTGTCTCAGTCATAAGTCAAGCAGGATCCGGATTTTTTCTTAGGTATGCTGGAACTCCTGAATATAGGACTGAATGAAACTCGTCAGCAGTGAGTGTGTTTCTTCCATTTGGTCTTTGTATCTGTACATAACTTGACCACACTGGGCCTATATAAATTATAACTAAGTTATACGGATCGATCAAGTTTGAGCCTCAAGAGCCCCGACTGCCTTCTTGGCCCTCGATGCCGAGGAGGCATTTGATAGGGTTAATTGGCAATACCTCTTCTCAACTCTTCACAAATTCGGTCTTCGAGGGAACATACTCAACTCAATTTTGGCGATGTATACAAACCCCACAGCTAAAATCTACTCAAATCAAGCTCTTTCCCAGAAAATAACACTCTCTAACGGTACCAGACAGGGTTGCCCCATGTCCCCTCTTCTCTTTGCTCTTTTTATAGAACCCTTAGCGGAAGCTATTAGAACAAACGCAAATATAAGAGGCGTCCCCATGAAAACACATCATCACAAAATTACACTCTTTGCAGACGATATTCTTCTTTCTATTACCAATCCATTAAAATCTTTACACCACCTATCCTACATCATCAATACTTTTTCAAATATTTCCCATTACAAAATTAACGCAAACAAATCCCAAATCTTAGATTACAACATTGAGAGATCCTTTCTTACTTATCTAAAGGAGCAATTCCCATTTTCTTGGAAAAAAACTAGACTCTCGTATTTAGGTATCCAACTGACAAAACCCACCTCAGACCTAGTAGCCGTTAATATCTCCGACCTCCTAGACTCCTTTAAGACTGATTTTTCAAACCTCTCCAAACTCCAATTATCTTGGACAGGCAGAATTGTAGCGCTAAAGATGAAGGTGCTCCCAAAATGTATATACATGGTCTGAGCAATCCCCCTTCCCATCTCCAAAAATAGGCTGAATGAGCTCCACTACCAACTATGAAAATTCATTTGGCAAAATGGGAGACCCAGAGTTTCTAGCACGATCTTGGAAAAACATAAGAGGAGAGGAGGAATGGGGATTCCAAATCTATACAACTACTATCTTGCATCCATATTAAAACTGTCACAAAGCTGGCTGAAAGAGTCAAATAACTCTGCCCCTTGGGTGACTATTGAAAAAGAATTAACTAATTCAAATAATCTCCTAGCCCTAATAGTTGCACACTTGAGTAAATCGAAAACAATCTCTTCTCCACTCCCAACTGTTAAGGCGACGATCCTAGCGTGGAAATTACTCCTTAAAAAGACTAGTCACCTCCTTCCTTACTCGACACCCAAGAACATCCCTCTGGAGACACTAGAGCACCTTATCCCAGGCCTGAATGTATCCTCCTGGTGTGATCGAAGGATCCACCACACTGCTGACCTACTTTCTGATGGGAAGCTGGTTCAGTTTCAGTACTTAGAACAAAAATACAATCTAACGTGGCAAGATAGAACGGCGTGGAGATTGATCAAATCTTCCCAGATCGACCTAAATTCTGCCTTCTCATTCCCAAAACCTATAACCGACTTAATAGAAAACCCACTTAAATCCTCGACTTGGATGACTGGACAAATCTATAGAAACCTGAATGAAGACCACATCCTTCATAAACATCCTTACATCATAGCGTGGGAAAAAGAGTTAGGTTTCCCCATTGATTTGGTAGACTTGACTTCTACAATTGAAATCTCCTATGCAAACACCAATTGTGCTTCAGTCCAAGAATCCTACTTTAAAGTCTTGACGAGATGGTACTGGACACCATCCAAGCTAAACCACATCGACCCCCTTGTCTCCCCGTTATGCTGGAGAGATTGTTTGCAAATCGGGACCCTTTCTCATGTTTTTTGGAAGTGCCCAAAGATCCTTAAATTTTGGCAGGGGGTTAATGACCTAATCTTCAATACCACCAACTTTAGACTAATACTCTCCCCACAATTAGCCCTCATCTCTATTGGTATATCAAACTTCCCCCATAACTTCAGATTCATAATCTCTCAAATACTCCTTACCTCCAAGATACTTCTGGCTGCCAAATGGAAGACCACAGAAGTACCCACCATATCTGAACTCAGTGACAGAATTTCGGCTCACTGTACCTTTGAATTTAACTATGCAGTCAGAAACAACTCATATAATAAGTATTACAACAATTGGGAGCCCTGGATTTCTACACAATCACTCAAACATTTAACTAGGCCATTGACGTAATTCCTGAATCTAACCCACACCCGACGTACCTAACATTTTTATAGATGCCTCTCGGAATCCTCGTTCTTTACTCCATAACTGTTTTTATGCTATCAAGTACTATCTGTTATCTCTCTTTCCTGTTTTTTTTTATGAGTATACACTGTACATAACCTAAGTTTATACCCAAATCTTTGTTTGTCTAGGTTTACTTAGATGTTTTATATTAAGTACCTACTAAGGTTAATACCATTGACTACCCCTATTTTTATGTGTGTATGTTACCCTTCTGATTTTCCTGTATTTGTGTCCCGCTGTTTTGTAAAAAAAATCTTCCAATAAAAATATTTGAACACGATCAAGTTTGAGTTGAATTTTCTAAAGTTCATAATTCCATGCAAAGTTCAACACTTCGCCATCTGATTCACAAAAAAACTTTATTACCAGCCTTTACATGGTGAACCCTTTAGGATTGGCAATCCAAAAAAGCTTCAAAAAGACAAAAATAACTTACTAAAAGTCAACTATCCATTGCACTCATGAGGACACAGTAGACACAGTGATAAAGGCAACCTAATGCATTATGCCGATGCAGCAATCACACTCAACCTACAGGAGGCGATTGGTGGTATTTGTATGTGCAGTCTGATGAGGTCTCCACAGGGCATCAGTCACATATGAAGGTATGTTGCAAAGTGTCTGTCTGCAGCCTATTGGTCTACTATTAGATCAGGCGCGCTTGCCCAGCACTATATACATGCACCACACCAGACAGGATGGATGTTCTGAATTAATGTCCTTAATAGTTTTATCTTCTAAATATAGTTATAGGAACTTTTAAAAGTGAGGATCCTTGACGCACATTACATGCTTGCCTATTTTGGCATTACCTGACATTATCATGCATCATTTATTTGCACTTTTTTTTATCATTATGCAGGACACAGTGGGGCCCCTAGGGGGCATCTATCCAGTGTGTTGCATGTATATAGTGATGAGCAAGCCCGCCTAATCTAATAGTATGGGCAGTATCAATACGCTGCAGACAGACATTTTACAACACACCTTCACGTGTGACTGATGCCTTATGGAAACCTCATCAGAGTGCATATAAAAATACCACCAATCACCTCCCACATGTTGTGGCAAGTTGAGTGTGATTGTTGCACTGGTACAGTGCACTAGGTTGCCTTTATCACTGGGCCTACTGTGTCCTGCTGAGTGCAATGGATAGTCTTTTTGAAGCTTTTTTGGATTAACGTTCTGAATTAATGTCCTTAATATTTTTTCCCCGTTAGGATTGGGAAATAGTAAAAGGAAAATTGTTATTATTCAAATTATTATTATTTATTTATTTAGCACCATTAATTCCATGGTGCTCTACATGAATAAATTAACAATGATTGACTGGTACTGAAGGAAAATGACCCTGCACTCACGGGCTTACATTCTATAGGATGATGGGGAGGAGACAGTAGGTTGGGGGTTGTGATAGCTCCGGAAGTGGTAAAGCGGCAGCTCCGGTAGTGATGAGGTGGCTGCAACGGCAGTGGTGGTGGTGGGGCGCCAGCTCCGGTGGTGGTAAGGCGACAGCTTCGGTAGTGATGAGGTGGCTGCTCCGGCAGTGGTGGTTGTGAGGCACCAGCTCCAGTGGCAGTAGGGTCATTGCAGGCTGTAAGCTTTCATGAAGAGATAGCAATACTGGATAAAAAAATATTCACTTCACCACTCACCTCTCTGGTCATTCCACCACTTGCTGTTTGCCATAAAGTCAGCTTCTTTCTGTCATTCCTGCCTCTTCTTTACAGTTCAAGACTTTACAGTCCAGTCAACATGAAGCCTTGAGGGTTGCAAAGAGCATGTTATAAGGTTGTAATGTTGTGACATACAGCATAAACTTACAATGCAGTGACAGTGAAGAGGACAGAGAAGCAATGCATGATGTCAGAATGGTAATGTGGCGCCCCACTGGTCATGGCGCCACTAAAGGGTACTGCACCCAAGATAATGTGTGGTATTCCTGTCATCAGGGGGATGTAGTGTAATCTGAGGCTCTCAATCCTGCATTCGCACACTTAAAGTATGGGACTAAAGGGTTAACCTGTTGTTTGTAAAGACCCAGCCCCTGTGGGAGGAGCGTAGGTGTAGTGGAAAGTGCGAGAAGAAGGGAGTTAGGCAGAACAGCCATGGAGAGAGTCTGAGGAGGAAGGAGAGAAAGCCTGGGGGAGATGAGGAGCGTCGTACTCACCTCAGAGGAAAGCATAGAGAACGGACACCGGGTCCGGGACTGTATAGGGTTACACATCCCGGCAGTCAATACCGGAGGGTGGGTAATTCCAGATTTCCCAGCCACACTGTGTCAGGAGGCAAAGCAGCGTATAGAGTTCAGAAACACTGATGCCCCCAGTGCAGGGTAGAGAAAGTGAAGGACTCGAGCTGCCTGTCATATGGCACACACAGGAGACAGAGGGCAAGCCGCTTAGCTTCAAGCAGCCGCAGGAGCCTACAAGTAAAAGCGCAGGTAGAGAAAGGACAGAGAGTGACTAAAGAAGGAACATCGTGGAGGGCCTCAGAGACATTGCATCCTCTGGTGACTACGCGGCCAGCTACCCCGTTACTGTGCACCGTGTGAACTGTTTGAGAGCTGCCGTGCCGAGTTGCCAGTAAAGTACCCGTGCAGAGCAAGAAAACCTCTGGTGTCTTATTTCTACTACACTCTACCTGGAGAAGCTGCAGCATCACAGTAAGTGCAGCATAGGAAGTACAATCACTCACCAGCCCATCGTACAGTCATGGCCAAACGTTTTGAGAATGACACCAAAATGATATTTTCCCATGATCTGCTGCCCTCTGGTTTTTATTTGTGTTTGTCTGATGTTTATATCACATACAGAAATATAATTGCAATCATATTATGAATACCAAAAGGTTATATTGACAGTTAGAATGAGTTAATGCAGCAAGTCAATATTTGCAGTGTTGACCCTTCTCCTTCAGGACCTCTGCAATTCTCCCTGGCTGCTCTCAATCAACTTCTGGACCAAATCCTGACTGATAGCAGTCCTTTCTTGCATAATCAATGCTTGCATTTTGCCAGAATTTGTTGGTTTTTGTTTGTCCACCCGTCTCTTGATGATTGACCACAAGTTCTCAATGGGATTAAGATCTGGGGAGCTTCCAGGCCATGGACCCAAAATCTCTATGTTTTGTTTCCTGAGCCATTTAGTTATCACCTTTGCTTTATGGCAAGGTGCTCCATCATACTGGAAAAGGCATTGTTGGGCGCCAAACTGCTTTTGGACGGTTGGGAGAAGTTGCTCTTGAAGGACATTCTGGTACCATTCTTTATTCATGGCTGTGTTTTTAGGCAAGACTGTGAGTGAACCGATTCCCTTGGCTGAGAAGCAACCCCACACATGAATGGTTTCAGGATGCTTTACAGTTGGCATGAGACAAGACTGGTGGTAGCGCTCACCTCTTCTTCTCCGAATAAGCTGTTTTCCAGATGTCCCAAACAATCAAAAAGGGGATTCATCAGAGAAAATGACTTTACCCCAGTCCTCAGCAGTCCACTCCCTGTACCTTTTGAAGAATATCAGTCAGTCCCTGATGTTTTTTCTAGAGAGAAGTGGCTTCTTTGCTGCCCTCCTTGAAACCAGGCCCTGCTCAAAGAGTCTCCGCCTCACAGTGCGTGCAGAAGCACTCACACCAGCCTGTTGCCATTCCTGAGCAAGCTCGGCACTGCTGGTAGTCCGATCCCGCAGCTGAAACAGTTTTAAGATTCGGTCATGATGCTTGCTGGTCTTTCTTGGGCGCCCTGGAGCCTTTTTGACAACAATGGAAGCTCTCTCCTTGAAGTTCTTGATGATGCGATAGATTGTTGACTGAGGTGCAATCTTTCTAGCTGCGATACTCTTCCCTGTTAAGCCATTTTTGTGCAGTACAATGATGGCTGCACGTGTTTCTTTAGAGATAACCATGGTTAACTGAAGAGAAACAATGATACCAAGCACCAGCCTCATTTTAAAGTGTCCAGTGGTGTCATTCTTACTTAATCATGACTGATTGTTCGCCAGCCCTGTCCTCATCAACACCCACACCTGTGTTAATGGAACAATCAATCACTAAAACAATGTTAGCTGCTCCTTTTAAGGCAGGACTGCAATGATGTTGAAAAGTGTTTTGGGGGTTAAAGTTCATTTTCTGGGCAAATATTGACTTTGCAAGTAATTGCTGTTAAGCTGATCACTCTTTATGACATTCTGGAGTATATGCAAATTGCCATTACAAAAACTGAAGCAGTAGACTTTGTTAAAATTAATATTTGTATCATTCTCAAAATTTTTGGCCATAACTGTACATAGACATTCCACACTGCCCCGAGGATTGGCTTTACCTGTGGAGAGCCGTTCCAACCCCAGCTGCCATCCATCATCCCCGGAGGTTCTGCAGCAATGGTGGTCCCCACTGACCACATCCCACGAGTGGTGTCACAACAAATCCCCTGTATATAACCTTTTTTGGACTGAGCCCAGGCCACGGGACTGGGTCACAACTACCGTGATCCCAGAGAGACAGCACCAGACCGGCTCTGAGTACACCACGGCCTGAGGGCGCATCAATAATGCAGCAATAATAATAATAATTATTATAATTTATTTATATAGAGCTATTAATTCCATATCGCTTTACATACATTTGCAACACTGTCCTCATTGGGGATCACAATCTAAACATCCTATCCGTATGTCTTTCTTCAGCAAGCAGCAAGCAGTGAGGTGGCCTGAGAGGTATGCCCTAGGATCTAGATTGACTCCAGAGTTTAACCCCTTCAGGACCCAGCCTATTTTGACCCTAAAGACCTTGGCCTTTTTTGTAATTCTGACCACTCTCCCTTTATGAGGTTATAACTCGGGAACGCTTCAACCGATCCTAGCGATTCTGAGATTGTTTTTTCGTGACATATTGGGCTTCATGCTAGTATTAAATTTAAGTCGATAATTTTTGCGTTTATTTGTGAAAAAATTAAAAATATGGCAAAAAGTTTGAAAATTTCACAATTTTCACATTTTGTATTTTTTTTTCTGATAAACAAGAGAGATATGTGACAGAAAAAAGTTATTAAATAATATTTCCCACATGTCTACTTCACATCAGCACAATTTTGGAAAAAAAAAAATTTTTGTTAGGATGTTATAAGGGTTCAAAGTTCATGAGCAATTTTTCATTTTTCAACCAAAATTTACAAAACCATTTTTTTTAGTGACCACATCCCATTTGAAGTCCTTTTGAGGGGTGTACATGACAGAAAACACCCAAGAGTGACACCATTCCAAAAACTGCACCCCTCAAGCTACTCAAACCTACATTCAAGAAGATTATTAACCCTTCAGGTGCTTCACAGGAACTAAAGAAAAGTGGAAACAAAAAAATGGATATTTTAATTTTTTTATCAAAAATGTTCATTTAGCCTCAATTCTTTCATTTTCACATGGGCAAAAGGATAAAATGGATCTTAAAATGTGTTGTGCAAATTCTCCCGAGTACATCGATACCTCATATGTGGTCATAAACCACTGTTTGGGCGCACGGCAGGACTCAGAAGGGAGGGAGCGCAATTTGAATTTTGGAGCTAATTTTACATTCAAAAAATAAAATTGCGCTCCTTCCCTTCTGACCCCTGCCATGCGCCCAAACAGTGGTTTATGACCACATATGAGGTATCGATGTACTCAGGAGACATTGCCCAACACATTTTAGGATGAATTTTATGCTGTTGCCATGTGAAAACGAAACAATTTAGGCTAAAAGAAACTTTTTGTGAAAAAAAAAGTACTATTTCATTTTCACAGATCAATTTGTAAAGCACCTGGGGGTTCAATATGCTCACTACCCATCTAGATATGTTCCCTGGGGGGTCTAGTTTCCAAAATGGGGTCACTTGTGGGGGAGCTCCAATGTTTGGGCACACAGGGGCTCTCCAAACGCGACATGGTGTCCGCTAACAATTTGAATAAAAATCAGCTCAAATTGTTAGCTGTAACCATGTTGTGTTTAGTGAGCCCCTGTGTGCCTAAACATTGGGGCTCTGCAACAAGTGACCCCATTTTGGAAACTAGACCCCCCAAGGAACATATCTAGATGCATAGTGAGCACTTTGAACCCCAAGGTGCTTCACAAATTCATCCATAAAAATGAAAAAGCACTTTTTTTTCCAAACATTTTCTTTTTTCATTATTATGGATCAATTTGTGAAGCACCTTGGGGTTCAATATGCTCACTACCCATCTAGATATGTTCCTTGGGGGGTCTAGTTTCCAAAATGGGGTCACTTGTGGATGAGCTCCAATGTGGAGACGCACAGGGGCTCTCCAAACGCAACATGGTGTCCGCTAACAATTCGAATGCAAAATGAGCTCAAATTGTTAGCGAACACCATGTTGCGTTTGGTGAGCCCCTGTGTGCCTAAACATTGGGGCTCCCCCACAAGTGACCCCATTTTGGAAACTAGACCCTCCATGGAACGTATCTAGATGGCTGGTGAGCACTTTGAACCCCCAGGTGCTTCACAAATTCATCCGTAAAAATGAAAAAGTACTTTTATTTCCACAAAAATTTTCCTTATTCATTTTTACAGATTAATTTGTGAAGCACTGGGGTGTTCAAAATGCTCACCACCCATCTAGATAAGTTCCCTGGGGGGTCTAGTTTCCAAAATGGGGTCACTTATAGGGGAGCTCCAATGTTTAGGCACACAGGGGCTCTCCAAACGTGACATGATGTCCGCTAACAATTTGAGCTGATTTTCATTCAAATTGTTAACGGACACCATGTCGTGTTTGGAGAGCCCCTGTGTGCCTAAACATTGGAGCTCCCCCACAAGTGACCCCATTTTGGAAACTAGACCCCCCAGGGAACGTATCTAGATCTATAGTGAGCACTTTGAACCCCCAGGTGCTTCACAAATTGATCCGTAAAAATGAAAAAGTACTTTTTTTCCACAAAATATTTTTTTTTTCATTAATTTGTGAAGCACCTGGGGGTTCAATATGCTCACAACCCATCTAGATAAGTTCCCTGGGGGGTCTAGTTTCCAAAATGGGGTCACTTGTAGGGGAGCTCCAATGTTTAGGCACACAGGGGCTCTCCAAACGCGACATGGTGTCCGCTAACAATTTGAGCTGATTTTCCATTCAAATTGTTAGCGGACACCATGTCGCGTTTGGAGAGCCCCTGTGTGCCTAAACATTGAAACTTCCCCACAAGTGACCCCATTTTTGAAACTAGAGCCCCCAGGGAACGTATCTAGATGGGTGGTGAGCATTTTGAACCCCCAGGTGCTTCACAAATTCATCCGTAAAAATTAAAAAGTACTTTTATTTCCACAAAATATTTATTTTTTCATTTTTACGGATCAATTTGTGAAGCACCTGGGGGTTCAAAGTGCTCACTATGCATCTAGATACGTTCCTTGGGGGGTGTAGTTTCCAAAATGGGGTCACTTGTGGGGGAGCTCCAATGTTTAGGCACACAGGGGCTCTCCATACGCGACATGGTGTCCGCTAACAATTGGAATTGTTAGCGGACACCATGTTGCGTATGGAGAGCCGCTGTGTGACTAAACATTAGAGCTCCCCCACAAGTGACACCATTTTGGAAACTACACCCCCCAAGGAACGTATCTAGATGCATAGTGAGCACTTTGAACCCCCAGGTGCTTCACAAATTGATCCGTAAAAATGAAAAAATATTTTTTTTGTGGAAAAAAAAAATAACTTTTTTATTTTTATGGATCAATTTGTGAACCACTTGGGGGTTCAAGTGCTCACTATGCATCTATATACGTTCCTTGGGGGGTGTAGTTTCCAAAATGGGGTCACTTGTGGGGGAGCTCCAATGTTTAGGCACACAGGGGCTCTCCATACGCGACATGGTGTCCGCTAACAATTGGAATTCTTAGCGGACACCATGTTGCATATGGAGAGCCGCTGTGTGACTAAACATTAGAGCTCCCCCACAAGTGACCCCATTTTGGAAACTACACCCCCCAAGGAACGTATCTAGATGCATAGTGAGCACTTTGAACCCCCAGATGCTTCACAAATTGATCCGTTAAAATGAAAAAATAAATTTTTTGTGGGAAAAAAAAAAACTTTTTTATTTTTATGGATCAATTTGTGAACCATTTGGGGGTTCAAGTGCTCACTATGCATCTAGATACGTTCCTTGGGGGGTGTAGTTTCCAAAATGGGGTCACTTGTGGGGGAGCTCCAATGTTTAGGCACACAGGGGCTCTCCATACGCGACATGGTGTCCGCTAACAATTGGAATTGTTAGCGGACTCCATGTCGCGTATGGAGAACCCCTGTGTGCCACTAGCATTGCCACCAGCAAAAGGGCAACTTGAAGAGTTGGGGTACAGCACCAGAAAATAGCACCTCTAATGTGCTATTTTCTGGGGTGGCTTTGGGTTGCAATTTGCAGCGTGGGGGGGACACAACATTTGGGTCTCTCCACAATGAGGATTGCAGCCCCCCAACTGCCAAGTTGTACCTGGCTGGCATCCAAAAATAAGGCAAAGCTCCTTGTCATTTTATTTGTAGAAGTAAAAAAAAAATAGCATGGGGCTCCGCCATATTTTTGGTCCAGCCAGGTACAACTTGGCAGCTACGGACTGCCACCAGCCCCCAGCTGCCTCGTCATACCTGGCTGGAACCAAAAATACAGCAAAGCCTATTTTTTTTTAATTTCTAGAATTATTGCTAGAAAAAAAATGACATAGGGCTCCGCCATATTTTTGGTCCAGCCAGGTACAACTTGGCAGCTACGGACTGCCACCAGCCCCCAGCTGCCTCGTCATACCTGGCTGGATCCAAAAATACAGCGAAGCCTGTTTTTTTTTTATTTCTAGAATTATTTCTAGAAAAAAAATGACATAGGGCTCCGCCATATTTTTGGTCCAGCCAGGTACAACTTGGCAGCTACGGACTGCCACCAGCCCCCAGCTGCCTCGTCATACCTGGCTGGAACCAAAAATACAGCGAAGCCTATTTTTTTTTTATTTCTAGAATTATTTCTAGAAAAAAAATGACATAGGCTCCGCCATATTTTTGGTCCAGCCAGGTACAACTAGGCAGCTGAGGACTGGAATCCTCAGCATAGAGAGGCCCAAGCGTTCTGGGCCCCCCATGCTGCGAATTGCAGCCCGCAGCCGCCCCAGAAAATGGCGCATTCATTGAAGCGCCATTTTCTGGCGCTGTACCCAGGCTCTTCCAGTTGCCCTGGTGCCGGTGGCAAACTGGGTAATAAAGGGGTTAATGCCAGCTTTTTATTGGCAGCTGGCACTAAGCCCGAGATTCATAATATAGGGCCAATGTTAGACCCGCCATTAGGAATCTCTGGTAAATAGTCAGAAAATACACACAGAGAAAAATCTTTTTATTGGAAAAAAAAAAAACAAACAAAATTCGGACTCCATCTTTATTGTAAAGATCCGACGTAGTCCACAACGAAGGTCCCACGACGCTCGATCGCCTCCGACGTAGTCCACAACGGAGATCCCACGACGCTCGATCGCCTCTGCTACATCCAGAGACTGCAGCAAGGGATCAAGTGTCCTCTTGTTGTAGTTTCTGGGATCAGCGTCATGGTGCACGGTATGGCACATCATTGCCATACCATGCACCATGACGCTGATCCCAGGGACTACAACAAGAGGACACTTGATCCCTTGTTGTAGTCTCTGCGATCAGCGTCATGGTGCACTGTATGGCAATGATCTGCCATACTGTGCACCATGACGCTGATCCCAGAGACTACAACAAGGGATCAAGTGCTCCCTTGTTGTAGTCTCTGGGATCAGCGTCATGGTGCACGGTATGGCACATCATTGCCATACCATGCACCATGACGCTGATCCCAGGGACTACAATAAGGGATCAACTGTCCTCTTGTTGTAGTTTCTGGGATCAGCGTCATGGTGCACGGTATGGCACATCATTGCCATACAGTGCACCATGACGCTGATCCCAGAGACTACAATAAGGGATCAACTGTCCTCTTGTTGTAGTCTCTGGGATCAGCGTCATGGTGCACGGTATGGCACATCATTGCCATACCATGCACCATGACGTTAATCCCAGAGACTACAACAAGAGGACAGTTGATCCCTTATTGTAGTCTCTGGGATCAGTGTCATGGTGCATGGTATCGCAATGATGTGCCATACCGTGCACCATGACGCTGATCCCAGAGACTACAACAAGAGGACAGTTGATCCCTTATTGTAGTCTCTGGGATCAGCGTCATGGTGCACTGTATGGCAATGATCTGCCATACTGTGCACCATGACGCTGATCCCAGAGACTACAACAAGGGATCAAGTGCTCCCTTGTTGTAAGTCTCTGGCGATAGTGGATCCAATCACCATGGAAACTAAGTGCTGTGATCCATGAGATCACAGCACTTAGGGGGTTAACACAGACCAGGGCACAGCAATCACACAGATGCTGTGCCCTGGCTGTGACACTGCTCCTCTGCACAGTCATCTCTATGCTGGGAGATGACTGTGCAGAGGAGCCGACAGAAGAGGGAGGACGCCGCAGGAAGAGGACAGCAACAGAGAAGACAGAAGACACAGCAGACCGGAGGACAGAGGAAGAAGAGCGGAGGAAAGAGGGACAAGACCGGAGGACAGAGGAGAAGAAAGAAGACAGGTGAGAGGCCTGGAGAGAAGGGGAGAACGGAGGAGCAGCGGAGATCACCGGGGGGAGGGGGGAGTGGACCGGAGGGCAGGGGGAGAGATCAGAGGGGCTGGGGGAGATCCGGAGGGCAGGGGGAGAGATAAGAGGGGCTGGGGGAGATCCGGAGGGCAGGGGGAGAGATCAGAGGGGCTGGGGGAGATCCGGAGGGCAGGGGGAGAGATCAGAGGGGCTGGGGGAGATCCGGAGGGCAGGGGGAGATCCGGAGGGCAGGGGGAGAGATAAGAGGGGCTGGGGGAGATCCGGAGGGCAGGGGGAGAGATCAGAGGGGCTGGGGGAGATCCGGAGGGCAGGGGGAGAGATCAGAGGGGCTGGGGGAGATCCGGAGGGCAGGGGGAGATCCGGAGGGCAGGGGGAGAGATCAGAGGGGCTGGGGGAGATCCGGAGGGCAGGGGGGAGATCAGAGGGCAGCGGGGGAGATCCGTAGGGCAGGTGGGGGACATTGGCAGCCAGGGGAGAGAGCAGAGGGCCCGGGATCGGCGGCACAATTGCGGCGGCTTAGGAGGGAGGGGACCCGCCGGTCATGCCGCCCCCTCATCTGATTGGAGGGAGACGCTCTCTCCAATCAAATCTGAGGGGGGTGACACAGGACCCCTTATCCAGCCAATGCCTGATGCTATCCAGTATCAGGCCTTGGCTGGATTGTAATATCTCACCATGTTTCATTGGTGAGATATTACATTCACTCCGATTGGCAGTTTCACTTTCACTTCACTGCCAATCGGAGCGGTCCTAGCCCCGGGGGGGCTAAGCCACCCCCCCTGGGGTACAGTGCAGGTCCTTCCGTACCTGCGGCTCTATTAACCCCTTAGTGACCGCGGTTAATAGAGCCGCAGGACGGGAAACTGGCGAGGACGCAGCATATGCGTCCAAGGTCGGGAACGAACTTGTTTTCAGGACGCATATGCTGCGTCCTGGGTCGGGAAGGGGTTAATACTGAATATTGAATTCACAACTGATTTATTCACATTGAAACAAATTCTCAGGGAAAATTCATCAAATTCGGCGCATGTGAATCCCAAAATGCTTTCCTCATCACTTATCATAACAACTAGTGGGTAATATATGTTTTGGTGCTCAGGCTATGACATTTTCTACTATGACCTAAATAGTCATGAGAGAGTGCAATCATTACTATTTGTTATTCGCACGGATAGTACGGTATTTGCGATACTCGTTACTTGGTGAGTATCGTCGGTGCTCATGAGTAATGTGTCTATCATGAACAATCTGACATATCTTGCCAGCTCCCTTCACTGCACAAAAGGTGTCGGCACACAGTTAGAGCAGATTGAATGTTAGAGTCTCTCTTAGGGGGACAGCAAGGTGTTTCATGGATTGAAAACGCAAAAAAAAACACCTCCCGCCCTGTCCCAAAAAGGTTTGTTTTCTGGTCGGATGTGTTTAGGCAGAGCCAATCACTAATTGACTAACATTGGACTTGCTATTCAGGCGAGTATGCGAGTATTAGGCTAGGGTCACATTAGCGTCAGCCCTTAGGCTGACAGACCCATAAAAAGCTTAGCATTTGGCAGCCTGAGCGCATAGCGTTAATGTGCCTATACAATCCGTATGGGTACCTCTCTCACAGCGCAGCCGGCCACTTGACATACATAAGCGCTTTTGATGAGCGCACAGGAAAACGCTGCAGACCGCGTTTCCTGTGCTCTCATCAAAAGCGCATATTTTGGAGATCTCTGTGGAGCTGGAGGCAGTTGGTAAGCGTCCAATTGCCATAGAGATCAATAGCCAGGGAGTGCCTAGCGTTACCTGCTGGTAACGCTATGTGCCGAGGCAGAAATTTTCTAAGTTTCTGCCGGATCCATGAGGCTCAGGGCCAGACGCAAGTCTGACCCTAGCTTTACAAAGTACTCATTATGAGTATAGCGATTACCAATATTTCACTACTCGCTCATCAGCCCTCTATTCTGTTGTTATTGTACAGGAGCAACAAGGTTTACGGCTCCAGCTATGAAATGTCAGGGGGGCAGATACTTTTTTTTTTACCCATACAATATTGATTTTATATGTGGAAGTAATTTAGAAAGTTTATTAAGGGCCGCTTCACACTGCAGCGTGATCCGGTCAGAGGACCCTGACAGCCGCCGACCAGATCAGCACACAGGACTGGGGTCTAATATGCCGTCCGGTCCGGTGTGCAGCGCACGCAGTTCCCGCTGCTGATAGGTCAGGACTGCGGGTGCCGCAGTCCTGATCTGTCAGTGGCTGCAGCTGCGTGCGTTGCACACCGGACCGGAGGGCATGTTAGCCCCCCAGTCCTGTGTGTGATCCGATCGGCGGCTGTCAGGGTCCTCCCGGACAGCCCCGGATCAGATCACGCCGCAGTGTGAAGCGGCCCTAAGAATTTTTTCAGCTTTTACTGTTTACGGATGGAGACTTCTGAAAGGGTCTAATGCTTTGAAGGTCCTTGTTTATACCTATATAGGTAGACTTAGGTTCTCCTCGAGTGTAAGGCTGGTTTCACACTGCAGTTGTTTCCCTGATCAGTGTTCATCAGGTTTTGTGTGCCAAATCCAAGAGTGTCTCCAAAACTCAGAACAGGTGTCAATCTTTCAATGATTTTTTTCTCTGCATATCCTCTCCTGGTTTTGCTTCACAAAACCTGATGAACCCTGATCAGGAAAAAACTGCAGTGTGAAACCAGCCCTAGATAAAATTTTGGTAATTTGTTCCCTGTCACCATTTTGCAGGAGAGTATCAAGAGAAAACTAATTAGCAAATCCACATAATGACATAATTGTATCAATTATTCAGGGATCTGGTTTTCGCTTTGCTTTGTAGAGACGAAATCCTCTGCTGATGAGGAGACTACAAGATGAACAACATCAATTGATTTTGTTAAGTCAGAACGTGGTGTAAATACAGTTCAGTGAGATAACTCGGCAAACTTCCCACTGTCAAGAAAAACCAGAGAGCAAGTTTGTTGTTTTTTATCTTCAGTTGACTCTGGAACATGTTTGAGTGAATTATCTATCTCAACTTCAAACAAAAAGTGGACAAATTACTTGTGCTTTTCACTGTTTAATATTTAGTCAATTCAGTCAGGTCCATCAGGTGTTAGACTTTCCAAATACATTTTTTTTGTAGACAGTGGAAGAGGTGAGACTTTATAATAAAGGGTTTGGTTTACGGGACACAGTAAAGAAAGATTTGACAATATATCTAGGCAGGTCAGAAACTAATTTATACTATAGCTTTGTAAGCAGGCTAGGGTGAGGATTAAAGAAATGTCACCATAACACATAAGTATGCAATTTATAAAGATTTGAGATGACAGACCAGGGTGTTGGTTATAGAGATATGGGCAGGACAGACCAGGCGGGTGTTGGTTAGAGATATGGGCAGGACAGACCAGGGTGTTGGTTATAGAGATATGGGCAGAATAGACTAGAGGGGAGCTTGCTGCTGATCTCCTGGCGGTTGCAGCCACTCATCTCCTGCTGCAGAGAGGCTAGTGGCAACATCGCCGGAGATCAGCGGTGCCTGATGGTGTGAGATGAGTGGTTGCCAGCTTTAAATCTCCCGCCAATACCGCGCTGCTCAGCTGATTGGTTGCGCCAGGCAGCGCGTAACCAATCAACTGAGCAGCGCAGTGTTGGCGGGAGATATAAAGCTGGCCGCCGCTGCTCTGATTGGTCGCACTCCACAGTTAATTTCACCGCACTCCCGATGCGAAAGCATCGGGCTTATTTCTAGTTAAATTGATAAGAGCTTTTTTTTCGCTATTGTTTTGAGCATCCTGTATATGTGTATTTGATTTTGGTAGATAATTTCTGAGCATTATTCTTTACCTGATAAGTAGTTGATGATTACATGTAGAATATTGATGTACTAAAGAGAAATTGCACAACAAGCTGTACTGTCAGTGGTGTAACTTTAAAGAGGACCTGTCACCAAACCAGGCATGGTGATCTAATTACAGCACTGGATGCAGCATGTCTGAAGCATGCAGACAAGAGGTCCCGCAGCACTTGAGCAGCCCTGTACCCTGAGATAATACACTTAGAAAACTTACATGCTACAGCCATTAAGGAGGTGGCTAGGGGCAGGAGCCGAAGGGCAGATTCACATCCCCTGCATGTTTAATCAGCCCACCGCTGCCAATCATTCTCTCCCTCTTCTGCAGCATTTAAACAGAGGGTTTTTTTTTTCAGAACTTGCCGTTTGGCCCCGCCCCCTCAGGGGGTGTGAATCTGCCCTTCGGCTCCAGCCCCTATCCACCTCCTTAATGGCTGGAGCATGTAAGTTTTCTAAGTGTATTATCTCGGGGTACAGGGCTGCTCAAGTGCTCAGTGACCCCCTTGCCTGGATGCTGCAGACATGCTGCATCCAGTGCTGTAATTAGATCACCATGTCTGGTTTGGTGATAGGTCCTCTTTAAGCTCATGGGCCCCAATGCAAAACCTCCAACATGGCCCCCAATTATTGCAAGTCTTTAATAGCATTAGTCTTTTTCTACAGACCAAAGGGACTTTTGGAGCCCTCTAGGCTCCAGGGCCCAGGTGCAATTGCAACCCCTTCATCTATTGTAGTTATGCCCCTGCGTACTGTACTTTTTCTCCTGCTACCATTGTGAAAAAGAAAAATTTGGGCCTAAAGCAACATTTTTGTGGGAAAAATGTAATTTTTTATATTCACAGCTCAACGTTATAAAATGAAGAAGCATCTGCAGGTTCATGGTGCCAACCACACCTATAAATGAACTAATTGAGGCATGTAATTTCCAAAATGAGGTCAGTTTGTGGGGCTTTCCTCTATTTAGGCACATCAGGGAGTTTACAAATGCAACCTGACATTCGCTATTTATTCCAGCCAATTTTACACTTCATAATTCAAATAGCGCTCCTTCCGTTTCGAGCCATGCCATGCACCCAAAGATTAGTTTTCTCCCATGTATGCGGTATCAATGTACTCATGACACTTCACAGATCAAATTGTATGGTTGCCTTTTCTACTGTTACTCTTGTGAAAGTGAAAGATCTGGGACTCAAGCAATATTTTTGGGAAAAATGTAATTTGTTATTTTCTTGGCTCAATATTATAAAATACTGTTAAGCACCTGCAGGTTTAGGTTCAGGTTCACCGCACCTCTAAATAAATTCCTTGGGGGCTGCAGTTTCCAAAATGTGGTCACTTTTTGGAGATCTGTACTGTTTGTGCACATCAGGGGCTCTGCAAACACGACAAAGTGTCTGCTATCTATTCCAATCAATTTTGCACTGCAAAGGTCTAAAGATGCTCCTTCCTGCTGTTCACCCAAATAATAGTTTTCCACTACATATAGGGTATAAGTGTACTTAGGGGAAATTGTATAACAAACTACATGGGGCATTTTTACCTTTTACAATTAAGAAAATGAAAAATTTTGGTCTAAAGAAATATTTTTGTATGAAAAATTACAATTTTCATCTTTCCCTTCTACATTTCTATAATTCCTATGAAGCACCTACAAAGTTAACACACTTCTTAAATGTCTTGAATGTTTTGAACACTCTGAGGGGTGCAGTTTTTTAAAATGGTGTCACTTTTGGGTGTTTTCGGTCACATAGGCCCTTCAAAGTCATTTAAAAAAATGGATTTGTAAATAGTGATGGGCGAACCGGTTAGGGTCTATAGTGTTCGGGACCGGAGTTGGACTGTTAAAGCAAGCAGACAGGTAATAAACATAATCATTATACTTACTGGGTCCCCATTTTCCCTTCCAGCTGTACTGCAGTGCTGCATCACTTCCGGGTTGCTCATTATCTTCTGGCAATATTCAGTTTACTGGCTCCAACAGCCAATCACATACGCCTAGAAGATGCACGGAAGTGACGCAGTGCTGCGGGACAGCTGCAATGGAGAGTGGGAACCCATTTGGTTTATTGTGCTTCTTAACTGCTTGCCTTAACAGTCCAACCCCGGTCCTGAACACTACAGACCCCGACCGGTTCGCCCATCACTATTTATAAAATCAAAAATTGCTGGTAAACTTTTAACTTTTACAAAAAGTTTTGTAAATGGTGCTGATGCAAAGTACGGTAGTCATGTGACAACCATTATTAATTAGTGATCTTATGTAATAAAACCTTCTGGTTTAAGGGCATAAAAATTCAAAGTTCGCAAATTGCAAAATGTTCATATCATTTGTCAAATTTTCAATATTTTCATAAATAAACACAAATCATAGTGCCAGAAATTTACTGCTAACATAAAGTACAATGTGTCACGAAAAAACTACCGTATTTTGGAATCCTTGGTATCTGTTGAAGCGTTCAAGAGTTATTCCTTCATAAAGTGACACTGCATAAAATGGACTGGTCAGGAAGGTGAAAACAGGCTTCAAAGGAAAGGGGCAGGGGCGTAACCACAATAGGTGCAGGGGTTGCAATCGCACCTGGGCCCTAGAGACTAGGGTGCCCTAAAGTCTGCGTTGCCTATAGAAAACAACTAATGCTATCAAAGACTTGCAATAAATGGGGGTCCATATGGAGCTTTCTCATTGGGTCCCATGAGCTTCAAGTTGCGCCACTGCAAAGAGGTTAACTATATATATTTTTTCCTTTCGGGAAGACATAATGATGTATCTATATACAGGTCCTATTGCATACTTTTTGGCTTTTCACATGACCAGAGGTGAGTGCTGTTTGCTGTTGCTTTTTAGCAGACATGATCATGAGAACATCACCAGGATCTATGCTCCATGCTCGTGTGCTTGGCAGCTTGCCTTAGGGAAGCAGTTATGTTATTTTGTACAGTGGTTTGAGTTTGGACTTTATATTATTTATGCTCCGAGCCCCTGGATAATGATCACAGCGCTGTATAGGCTGTTGCCTCTGGCAAATTTGTGACTTTTCTGTAGTTTTTTTATTGCATTATTTTTGTAATGGCGGGTCGGCATTTTTTCCCTCTCTCATTTTAATGTACTTTTAGTTATATATATATATATATAAATGATCTCAGGGAAATGGGCCTGTTATATTATACTGAGCTTTTCATACTGAAGCCGCTGTCAATTCCTGAATAAAGAATCAGTGTAAAGCTCAAATGGATGAATTCTAAAGAATATAATAGCCATCTCTAAATGGATCTAGTGGGCGCGCACTTACTTTCCCCAGACGTTGCTGTGCTGATAAGGCAGGAGGTAAAACTTCTGCACAGGACGTGAATAATGCAAACAGAGTTAAATGTGACCAGAGTGAATATTTATTGAACTATCATATCTTCTATTTTGTAGTCTGTGTCATTGCTAAATGAAGGAACAGGATATAGAAGGATATCATGGGGAACATTTACTTACTAGGGAAAGTACTTTGCGTTTCCATTTCTCAGTCATCAAATGGTCTCATTGCTCATTTTGCTTTCCATGTAACCATGTGAAGAGTTTAATAGTGGTTCAGCATGGGCTTAAGACAAAATAAAGTCATCTACAATATCGAAAGATGCGTTTTAAGCTTCTTAAGGATTCAGGTTTGGTACAAGCTTTGTGCTGATAGAGCCGATTATACAGATGTAGGAAACTGCAGTTTAATAGGTTATCTTGTATCTAAAGAAGGTTGACTTTGAAATTTTTGTATATCTATTTAAAGAGAATGGATCCCTAAACTGAGTTGAGTTGGTCCAGTGTTGAGTTTATTCATGAGTTGGTCCAGTGTTGTGTCCTGTGTTGAGTTGATCCATTGTTGTATCATGTGTTGAGTTGGTATAGTGTCGTGTCCAGTCATGAGTTGGTCCAGTGGTGTGTCCAGTGTTGAGTTGGTCCAATGGTGTGTCCAGTATTGAGTTGCTCTAGTGTTGTGTCCAGTGTTGTGTTCAGTGTTGAGTTGGCCCAGTGTTGTGTCCAGTGTTTAGTTGGTCCAGTGATGTGTCCATTATTGAGTTGGTCCAGTGATGTACCCTGTGTTGAGTTGGTCCCGTGTTGAGTTTGGTGTTGAATTGGTCCAGTGTTGTGTCCAGTGTTGAGTTGGACCAGTGTTGTGTCCAGTCTTGAGTTGGTCCAGTGGAGTGTCCAGTGTTGAGTTGGTCCAGTGTTGTGTCCAGTCTTGAGTTGGTCCAGTGTTGTGTCCAGTGTTGAGTTGGTCCAGTGTTCTGTCCAATGTTGAGTTGGTCCAGTGTTGTATCCAGTGTTCAGTTGGTCCAGTGTTGTGTCAAGTGTTCAGTTGGCCCAGTGTTGTGTCCAATGTTCAGTTGGTCCAGTGTTGTGTCAAGTGTTCAGATGGCCCAGTGTTGTGTCCAATGTTCAGTTGGTCCAGTGTTGTGTCCAGTGTTCAGCTGGTCCAGTGTTGTCTCAAGTGTTCAGTTGATCCAGTGTTGTCTCAAGTCTTGAGTTTGTCCAGTGTTTATATCATATCCGTTTTTTTCATCCTGTTATTGGCACTCACTCTTTGAAAGATACCTGTCATTCTTTTAATATGTTAAAGTAAAACTATGGCCTTATTGGCGCTGCCATACTGATTTAATAGTTATCTATAGTGAAGAAATCTGGAGCTTGGTTGCTGTTTAATTCATGTTAGAAGTTTTGGTGCCATATCATTTTCATGCATCAAGGCAGGACTGTAGGTAGTCTATACCTCTGCCATGGACTTTCTGCATTTGTATGAGCTTCTTTTTTTAAATTTTACACTAGCACGACCTGCAGCACAGAAAGGGTAGAGATTGCGCACATTTATCTCCCAGTATTCTTCAGCAACATATCACCACGAGCGGTGCATGTGCACACTGACATCTGACGGTCTTCAGCCAAATTGCATAGCAGGCAGCGCATGCGCACACTGACATCCAGCAGTTTTCAGCAGAAGGGTGCCTTATCATTGAGCCAAGATCTGTATCTGCGCATGCACTTCCCACAGATATCACTATGCTCGTGTGCCACCCACGGCGTCATTGAAAGCTGGCATATGTAATGTTCAGGTTCTCCTGGTTTTGTGCCCTACAGCTACCTGCTTGTGCTACCTAACATAGCTCTCTGCCGGAAAAAACTGTTCTACCTGGCTTTTGCTGAAGTCACTTCAACAAAACAGCTACTCTTCTTCCACTTTCACATTTAAAAGGGTACGACTGCTGATGTCATGCAGATTGACAGCTGAATCCACATTGCCTGGTTGCAGGGAACGGCCTGTCAATCAGCATGACATTGGCAGTCATGATCTGTCGACATAGCAGCCCGGAAGAAAAAGAGCTGCCTCGGTTGACATGAAGCATCACATTGCAGGGAAGAGCAGTCAGTGATCAAGTTAGTAACTAGCTACCTGTTAGTTTTTGAAGGGAATCTGTCACAACATATGACCTATCTAAACTATTAAACCATTAATATGGACATACTTGTGATAGAAAGCTGAAAATAGTCATACATGTCTGCCTCTTATCAGATGCCTTGTTGTGAATAAATCATCTTTTATCACTTTATATAAATAATGAGCTGTTCCCGGCTGTTGGGTGGATGTTGCCTGGAAGATAACTCTGACTCCAGAGATTATTTTAAATATATGAGGAAGTTACCGGTGTGACGTGTGATGGCCGCTGACTGTGTGTGATTATGACTGACACCTCTGCAGGTTCCTGCCAGCTTCCATCCCACAGGCAGACAATGTTGCAATATTGTTGCAATACAGCTGCAAAAAATGTGTTTGCAAGAAGACAAAGTTAATTTCTTCGGTTCTGTTTGTTATTTGTATCAGGATTAATACTCCCTTCTATTTAAAATAATCTCTGGAGGCAGAGTTATCTTCCAGGCAACACCTGCCCCATAGCCTGGAAGAAGTCATTTACATATAAGAAAAACTTGGATTTCTCTGCAATACATCATCATATCACAGATATCAAGGCATTATGTTATTCAGCTCCGTATCACCTACAAGCCCATATAGACATCTTAGGCCTGTTTGACACATCCGTGAAACCACGGACGTGTAAGACAAGGCCGTTTGTGGGTGGGGCTTGTATCATGTGTCACGGATTGTGCGACATCTGTGCTGTCCGTGTGCTATCCGTGGATCCATGGATAGCACATGGACAGCCTGTCAGTGCATACTCACCTGCCTCCAGCGACGCTGCTCCTCTCACTTCTGGTCCGCTGTTGGGCTCAGTGAAGTGATTGTTCATGAGCCTAATGAGTGGCACCGGAAGTGAGAGGAGCAGGTAGAGCTGGAGGGAGGTGAGTATGAAATTCTTTATTTTAACACTTTTAAATTTTGGCCGTGGTCCGTACACATGGATGTCACATGGTGAACATTCGTGTGTAGGACATTTTGGGGCAAAAGCGGTTCGTGCTTCCGCAGAAAAGCAGACATTTCGCCGTTTGGAGCACACAGACATAGATCTGCTCCATAAGGTGACACGGTCCGTGCAGAATAACGGACATCTGAAGTGGGCGATAGGGGATCATGTGTCCCCATATGTCCATGCCTCCGGCATGTGTCAGCACGGACTGCATACGTGCAGGAGGCACGGATGTGTGAAAGAGGCCTTAGGTGGTTTGACTCTACTGATATATTCCTTTTTAACCCGTTATTAAAAAATAATACTGTCCCAGGCAACCCCTTTAAATTTCATATGGTTTTAGTATATCCAGCTATGGGCAAGCTAAGAGACCAATATCACCATATCCTATAATGCCCTGGGCTGGCACTAGACTAGAGACTACACCACATGCTGAACGTTTACCGGGTTAGAACTAGACATCCTACGCAGTACATAGAGTGCATATGGGCTGGTGCTGAATATAACACCATATCCTTAAAGGGAACCTGTCAGGTGGTTTATGCCACCCAGCTATCACTGTCTGTAGCTGCATGTTCATAATACTATTCTGTCTGAGCTCATGGTGTAATGTGAAAGGTGAAAAAAAGCATTTACACACTTACATTTCAGTCTACTCCTTGGAGCAGGGAGACTGTCTGGCAGAATAATAGTTAACTCACTATTAACTTGCATGGCTAAAGGACCTGTGTGATGTAATAATCATGTGACCATAGTGGGTGGAGCTAAGTGAGCAAACTCATATTATGTTATAGGGACTTAGCTCCGCCTATTGTAGTCACATGGTTATGATATCACATCAGGTCTCCCAACATGTTCTAACACAAGGCTGAAATGTTAACTATTAACCTGCCAATCAGTCCCCGTCCTCCAAGCTGGTGACTGACTGCCTCATTACATAAGAAAATGTAAGTGTATAAATGCTTTTTTTTCACCTTTCACATTACACTCTGAGCTCAGACAGGGATGATTAGACTGGTATTATAAAGCTGCAGCTACAGATAGTGATAGCTGGGGGGCATAAACCAGCTGACAGGTTCCCTTTAAAGAGCAATAGGATTGAATGGAAGTGTACTGTGCTCATACTAGAGGTTCCTCTTTGCACAGAGTGCACTGATTTGGTACTAAAGGCAACACCATATCCTGAAAAAGCACTAAACTGGTACAAGAGATGCTACCCTATACAGAGAGTTCTCTGGGCTAGCATTGTTGATTCTACTTTGTTCATGGAGGGCATAGATCTGGGAGTAGAGACACCACCATGCTCTGAATGTGTACTGACTAGTACTGGGGAAGCCACAATATATATAGTTTACATTAGGCTTGTAAAATAAATACAACTCTGCCCTGAGAGCGCACTGGGCTCATACTATAGTAGAGACACTATAATTTCCAAAAATGTACTGGGATTGTACTAAAAACAATATAAAGTCCCATGAGTAATAGACATATTAACCTATACAGAAAGTATACTAAAAGTAGATATATAATTATATTAGCCACAACAATATATTTCTCTACCATAATATTAATTTAATTCTTAAGATGTTCAGGACCTTTTTGGCTTTATGCAGTTTGTATATTGGTGTTAAGGGTTAAAAGGATTCATTACAAGCGAAGAATGGTTCTTGTCTCTTCCCTATTTCATTTAAGGCCTGTCTGTGTACATGGAGTGTCATTAGAGCTATGGACCATCCATATGAGGTCAAACCTTTGTGTTTGGGTGGCTTTGACTTTTTTGGTTAAAAAAATATATGTTTACATGTATAAAAATAGAGGAGTTCATGTATGCGTTAATTGCAGCGTGTTGGTGCACAGTATATGTACAGTGAAATAAATAATTATCTGATCCATTGCTGATTTTGTAAGTTTGCCCTTGACAAAGACATGAACAATCTTTAATTTTAACAGTGAGAGATAGAATAACAAAAATAAAATCCAGGACATCACATTGTCTAAATTATATAAATGTATTTGTGATCCAGTCAACAGGGTAGGGGATACTCAGATACCGGGACAGGGGGTTACTTCTGTGGGGGATCACGGTTGGTCGATTCCCAGTTCCGTGCCCTGGACCCTCAGTGGCAGCGGTGGGGGTGATGATGATGGGGGATTTGTAACATGACGCAACCTGTGGTACCTTGTAATACGGTTACCAGCGCTGCGGCCGGCCACTGAGGTGATGAAAATGCAGCTTTGATAGTACAGCTCCCCTCAGGGCAGCAGGGTGGATGAGTAATAGTGGTTATGCGGTCAATGCTGCAGGCGGCGGCAGGGAAGCAGGCACACACACACACAATAGTCTCTGTTTCGTTACCCTTTTACTGATGTCCAGTAACAGACACGGTCCAGGAGGGTAATCAGGTTTTGATGCAGCTTGGGACATCCACCTTGGAGAGTTGTAAGGCCTCCTCTGTTAGTGTGTGCGGTGTTTGGGGTAAGTTCTGCCTGTAGCTGAACCTGCCGCTCTTTCTCCCTCTCAGGGTGCTGTTCCACAACCGACAATGAGGACCTTCCTTTGGGTTTCCTATTCTCTGCTCAGGTCCCTGGTCCTATGCTTGGTCAGGTTTGGAGTCTTCTATTCTTTACTTCAGGGGCAATAGATCCAACTAGTCTGTCCGGGCTTTTGCTGCTACATTGTAAATGAGTAGTAGCTTCAGACTCCGGTGTCCGGGTGGGCTAAAGGGTTCTCGGATCTGTTCCTTTCTTCCTTCTTCCTACTTCTCACTTCTCCCACTTGCCTCTGTCCCTCTCCTTAGAGCTCAGCACAGCTGGGTCAGGTTTCCTGGTTCTGGGTCTGGCTTGGTCCCAGCAACCAGCTCCTTCACTAACTGCTCTCTCCTCTGCAGTCTCTCTGGAACCAACTTGCTTGACTGCCTATGTAGACTGACTGACTCCTCCCCTCAGGCCTGGATCTTTATGGGGGATCTGGCTTAAGGACAGCCAGTGAAGCTCCCCCTCCATGTCTGGCAGTGGAAAGTGTTGTGTGCTGTGTGTGCCAAGGTGTACATCCCTCCCTGCACCGGTGGGTTCTCTGGCAATCCCTCGCAGTCCATATTTGCATTTTGAAGAGAGAAATAAGTATTTGATTCCCTACCAACTATTAAGAGTTCTGGCTCCTACAGAGCAGTTAGACGCTCCTTATCAACTCATTACCTGCATTAAAGACAGTTGTCTTATAATGTTACCTGTATAAAGACTCACACTCTAATTTCTACAAAATGGGCAAGACCAAAGAGCTTTCTAAGGATGTCAGGGAAAAGATCCTAGACCTGCACAAGGCTGGAATGGGCTACAAAACCTTATGGTAAGTAACACGCTGGGTGAGAAGGAGACAAGTGTTGGTGCTATAGTAAGAAAATGGAAGAAATACAAAAGGAGCGTCAATTGATTTCTTCTTCTTCCTCTTCTTCTCCCTCTTCTCCCTCTTCCTCTTTTTCCTCTTCTTCCTCTTCCTCTTCTCCCTCTTCTTCCTCTTCCTCTTCTTCCTCTTTCTCTTCTTCCTCTTTCTCTTCTTCCTCTTCCTCTTCTTCCTCTTCCTCTTCTTCTTCTTCCTCTTTTTTCTCTTGTTTTTCCTTCCCCATCTGAAGTTTGCCAATGAACACCTTGGTGATTCTGAGAGTGATTGGGACAAGGTGCTGTGGTCAGATGAGACAAAAATTGAGGCCTTTAGCATTAACACAACTCATCGTATTTGGAGAAAGGGAAATGCTGTCTATGACCCAAAGAACACCATCGCCACTGTCAAGCATGGTAGTGGAAACATTACGTTTTGGGGGTATTTCTCTGCTAAGGCCACAGGACTACTTCACCGCATCAATGGGACAATGGATGGAGCCGTGTACCATAAAATCCTGAGTTATAACCTCCTTCCCTCTGCCTGAATATTAAAAACTAGCTGTGAGCCCGATGCAAATGCATCGGGATTCTAGAACGTGGCAATATTATTTGCATTAATAGCATTATTATTACCATTAATAGCATAATTATTAGCATTAACAGCATTATTATTAGCATTAATAGCATTATTAATAGCAATAATAGTACTAATAATAGTATTGTTATTAGTATTAATAGCATTATTACCATAAATAGCATTAATAATAGCGTTAATAGCATTATTATGAGGAGTAATAGCATCATTAGCATTAATAAAATTATTAATAGCATTAATAGAATTAAAAATAGCATTAATAGCATTATTAATAGGATTAATAGCATGATTATTAGCCTTAATAGCATTAATAGCATTAATATTAGCATGAATAGCATTAATAGCATTATTAATAACATTATTAGCATTATTAATAGCATTAATAGCCTAAATAATAGAATTAATAGCATAAATAATCGCATTAATAGCATGAGTATTAGCATAAAGAGAATTAATAGCAATATTATTAGCATTAATAGAATTTTGAATAGCATAAATAGCATGATTATTAGCCTTAATAGCATTATTATTAGCGTTAATATGATTATTATTAGCATTATTAGCATTAATATTAGCATTATTAGCATAATTATTAGCATTAATAGCATTATTATTAGCAGTAATAGCATTATTATTAGCATTAATAGCATTATTAATAGCATTAATAGCATTAATAATGCAATTAATAGCATTAATATTAGCATTAATAGCATTAATAGTATTATTAATAGCATGAATAGCATTATTAATAGCATTAATAGCATTATTAATAGCATTAATAGCATAAATAATAGAATTAATAGCATAAATAATCGCATTAATAGCATTACTATTAGCATAAAGAGCATTAATAGCAATATTATTAGCATTAATAGCATTTTGAATAGCATAAATAGCATGATTATTAGCCTTAATAGCATTAATAATAGCATAAATAGCATTATTATTAGCATTATTAGCATAACTATTAGCATTAATATCATTATTATTAGCAGTAATAGCATTATTATTAGCATTAATAGCATTAATTATAGCATTAACAGCATTAATAATACAATTAATAGCATTAATAGTATTAATAGCATTATTAATAGCATTAATAGCATGAATATTATCCATAATAGCATTAATAATAGCATTATTATTATCATTATTAGCATTAATATTACCATAAATAGCATAATTATTAGCATTAATAGCATTATTATTAGCACTAATAGCATTATTAATAGCAGTATTAGCATTAATAATAGCATTAATAGCATTATTATTACCATTAATAGCATAATTATTAGCATTAACAGCATTATTATTAGCATTAATAGCATTATTAATAGCATTAATAGCATGAATATTAGCCTTAATAGCATTATTAAGAGCATTAATAGGATTATTATTAGCATTATTAGCATTAATATTAGCATTAATAGCATAATTATTAGCATTAATAGCATTATTATTAGCAGTAATAGCATTATTAGTAGCATTAATAGCCTTATTAATAGCATTAATAGCATTAATAATACAATTAATAGTATTAATATTAGCATTAATAGTATTAATATCATTATTAATAGCATTAATAGCATGGATATTAGCCTTAATAGCATTAATAATAGCATTATTATTATCATTATTAGCATTAATATTACCATAAATAGCATAAATATTAGCATTAATAGCATTATTATTAGCACTAATAGCATTATTAAGAGCAGTATTAGCATTAATAATAGCATTAATAGCATTATTAATAGCATTAAAAGCATGATTATTAGCTTTAATAGTATTAATAATATCATTAATAGCATTATTATTAGCAATTAATAGCATAATTAGTAGCATTTATAAAATTTTTATTAGCAGTAATAGCATTAATAGCATTAACATTAATAGCATAATTAATAGCATTAATGGCATTATTAATAGCATTATTAATTGCAGAATAGCAGAATAGCATTATTAATAACATTAATAGCATAATTAATAGCATTAATAGCCTAAATAATAGCATTAATAGCATAACTAATAGCATTAATAAAATTAATAGCAATATTATTAGCATTAATAGCATTAAGAATAGCATTATTAGCATGATTATTAGCCTTAATAGCATTAATATTAGCATTAATAGCATTATTAGCATTAATAGCATTAATAATAGCATTAATAACATTAATAGTAGCATTAATAGCAGTATTAATAGCATTATTAGCATTATTATTAGCATTAACAGCATTATTATTAGCATTAATAGCATTATTAATAGCATTATTAGCATTAATAACATTATTAATAGCATTACTAACATTATTGGGCATGGCCATGTTTCTCTATGGGAAGAAGCGACCAATCAGCGTCCAGCATCATCCGCCATGTAACTCTATGAGCCCTTTGAGCGGACCTGGGGGAACATTGTGGGGGGGGGCTGTGTGGACATTGTGGGGGGGGGCTGTGTGGACATTGTGGGGGGGACTGTTAGGACATTCTGGGGGGTGGGGGCTGTGTGGACATTGTGGGGGTGGGGCTGTTAGGACATTCTGGGGGTGGGGGCTGTGCGGACATTGTGTGGGGGGGGCTGTTTGAACATTGTGGGGGGGGGCTGTTTGGACATGGTGGGGGGGCTGTTTGGACATGGTGGGGGGCTGTGCGGACACTGTGGGGGGGGGGCTGTGCGGACACTGTGGGGGAGGGCTGTGCGGACATTGTGGGGGGGATGTTTGAACATTGTGGGGGGGGGCTGTGTGGACATTGTGGGGGGGGCTGTTTGGACATGGTGGGGGGGCTGTGTGGACATTGTGGGAGGGGCTGTGTGGACACTGTGGGGGGGGCTGTGCGGACATTGTGGGGGGGGCTGTGTGGACATTGTGGGTGGGGGGGCTGTTTGGAAATTGTGGGTGGGGGGCTGTTTGAACATTGTGGGGGGGGCTGTTTGAACATTGTGGGGGGGGCTGTGCGGACATTGTGGGGGGGGCTGTGCGGACATTGTGGGGGGGGGCTGTTTGGAAATTGTGGGTGGGGGGGCTTTTTGAACATTGTGGGGGGGGGCTGTGTGGACATTGTGGGTGGGGGGGCTGTGTGGACATTGTGGGTGGGGGGGCTCGCAATGGGCGCTGCGCTGGGCCGCCTCCGCTCCATGGTCCCGGGGCGAGATGTGGGTAGCGGGGAACGGAGGCAGCGCGGGCGGCATCGGCGGGGTGTGGGTGGGCAATGGCTCGCAATGCCCGCTACGCGGGCAATGCTTCGCCGTGTGCCTGAGACTCGCAATGGGCGCTGCGCGGCCATTGCGAGTCTGATTCGCAATGCCCGCTGCGCGGGCATTGTGAGTCGAGTTAGAACAGCTCGCAATGGCCGCTTCGCGGCCAATGCTTCGCGCATATCCACATGACCACGCCGGAAGTAGCCCCGAGAGGGGCGGATTTGCGATTCGCGATTATATAATAGATGGTTCTTGGCTGGGTCTTCCAGCACAACAATTTCCTCCACAGGGGCTCCACAGAAAGACATCCTGTATGGCTGCTGAAACAAACTCCATTGAGAAATGTTGAAATCCTAGTCTCAGTTAGTTTACTGGCCTATGATAGCAGCCTCATTCTATCCATGCTTTGTCCTGGAGATATCAGCTAAGATCCCTGTGGTGTGATGTGATATCTCTATCATGGTGCAACCTTTCTTTCAAAAGCTTGTTTCAACTGGACAGTTTCTCTCCATCGATTCTTAAGGTGCTGTCACACAGCACGATCTGGCCAGCAATGTCGGAAGCGATGCGCGGGTGCCCGCTCGCTTCCGACATCGCTGGCCAGCTGTCACACAGCATCACTGCGGCCGGCGACACCGCAGCGATGCAGGCGGTGACATAGCTCGCTGGGCTGGGCTCAGCCCAGCCAGCGATCCGCAGCAACGCTGCGGTATAGGCTGGATCGCCGCTGACATCGCTCTGGCGATGTCACACGGCGCGATCCAGCCTTATCGCAGGTCGCCGGTTGACAGGTTTACGGTTCTTCCTGTAAACCTGTCAACCTGCGACCAGCGATAAAACGTGGTCGCGGCGCTCATTTACACAGTGCGACGTGGATAGCGACATCGCTGATACGTCACTTTTTCGGCGATGTCGCTATCGACGTCGCCAGGTGTGACACCACCTTTAGACTCTTACTTATAGCAGCACTATACGCAATTGATTTCATAGTCTTATCATCTATATTCTAAGGCGAACAGCACTTCTCCCGGCTTCTAATGAACCCCTTTGAAATTGATAGGGGAGGAACCCATCAAGTCCCTGGAGAATTATTACCACTTCTGAAAGTCACTGCTCACGAAACAAAACTACCTACTGTTGAGACCTTGCTATTGAGTTAACTCTCCTAGAGGTTCTCCTTATATATAAATCCTAATTAATCTACACATTGAAAATTTAATGTGGGTATTACTCGAAAATTGCCTCTAATAACTGATACCTTACTATATCTTAATACCAGCACAACAATGACCCAAAACATACAGCCAAGGCAACAAAGCTGTGGCTCAAAAAGAAGCACATTAAGGCTACCTTCACATTTGCGGACCCCTACGCAGCGTTCTGTGGAGGGGATCTGGAATGTGACCGCAGCACCGCAAGCTCCTATGTTTATAATGGGAGCGCACGGTGCTGCGCTTGACTGCGCATGACCGTGCGCACCCATTCACCGCCACGTGATCTGTGCGCAGGCGGAAGCCTGCGCACAAATCACACACTCTCGTCCGCACCAGAAATGTAACATGTTGCATTTCTGGTGCGGATGAGACTGTGTGATTTGTGCGCAGGCATCGGCCTGCGCACAGATCTCATATGGCAGTGGATGGGTGCGCACGGTCATGCGCAGTCAAGCCCAGCACCGTGCGCTCCCATTATAAACATAGGAGCTTGCGGTGCTGCGGTCACATTGCGGATGGACTCTACATGCCTGGTTCCCACCGTGAAGCATGGGGGAGGAGATGTGATGGTGTGGGGATGCTTTGCTGCTTTGAAGCTCATCAAAAGAATGCAAAGAGTGTGCAAAGCAGTAATCAAAGCAAAAGGTGGCCACTTTGAAGAACCTAGAATATAAGACATATTTTCAATTGTTTCACACTTTTTTGTTAAGTATATAATTCCACATGTGTTAATTCATAGTTTTGATGCCTTCAGTGTGAATCTACAATTTTCTTAGTCATGAAAATACAGAAAATCTTTGAATGAGAAGGTGTGTCCAAACTTTTGGTCTGTACTGTATGTGGGTACAAAAGATCAAACCATGGTATATATATATAGAGAGTGCCCTGGAAGGTGGGAAGAATGCAGTCACAATGGGACAAACCTTAAAGCCACATTTGCTCCAGAAACCCCTTAAACACAAAGGTAATGGTAATGCTATACATGACATTTGGCAGTTTGAAGGACCCCAGCATAGACTTTAAATCAGGTTCCAGGAACTTCAAGTTCCACCTTTGGGCCAACACATCACTTGCTCCATGACCCATTGGCTTTATTCCTGACCTTAGCGATGCTCAGATCCAGACGTCTATTCCCCTCTTTGATGGATTTTCTTGCTTAGCATCCCTTGGGTCTACAGCTTATCAATCTCTAATACTTTTCATGATTTGCCATTTAAAATTCAATTCTTTTCTAGACTTTTCTGCACAAATGCGAAGGTTTCATCTCATTGATATAAATATGTGTCGGGCGCAGCCATGATCACAGCTGTTATATAATAATTAATCTGGTTTTAGAGCAAATCCCTCTTGCAATTAAAGGTCTATGTATTTTGCCTTTCTAATCATAATCTCAGAAAACTATTCATATCTGTCTGTTCAGTGGGTAAAAAAAGAAAACTGAACAAAAAAAGTTCTTTTTTAATTTTATCACTATTTTCAGTAGTTTTCATCAGAATATTAATATATCTTAAAGGAAACCTGTCACTTTTCCTTACATGTCATTTTTGGTTGTTACCACCTGTAATGTGGAGACTGGCTGCATTGTGAATGTCCAGTATATACCACAGGGAAGGTTGTCCTCTGTGGTGTAGATCCAGAGGTTTTGCTGGTATCTCTAGTGCCACAAGGTTTTAATACATTCAGGTCCATGTTATGTGTGATGAGAAAGGCGGATGTGTCTAAATTTTACACGTGCCTCCACCCACGGGTGTGTCTCAGGTGTTAAGATGGAGTCTGTGTTTGACATGTGGTTAGGAGAGACTGCAGCTGGTATGGAGAGTGCTGTGCTGTGAGAAGGAGCGTCTGTTAGAGGTCCTTGTGTGTACAGTGACACGAGTCAGTGTGTGGACTTGAAAATCGTGAATACTGACTGAGATCAGTGGAATCTGTGTGGGCAATCCCACAGTTAGACATACTGTATACTGCTGTTAAGCCAAAAGAAATGCTCATATTCTTCTACCTTGTGGTAGTTTATGAAGTTTTGAATAAACCCTTTGAACTTTAAAAGGGAATCTGTCAAGTCAAAAATGCATATGTAACTGCTATCATTTTCTAATTGCTTTATCTAAGCTCTCCCTATTCATGTATTTCTATTATTTACCATATGTTTCCCTCCTAGCCTCTGTAAACTGCAAAATAAAAGATTAATTCCATCTGTCAGTCACAGTGAGCTCTTTGCTGCCCACTCCCCAAGGAATGAATATTCATACAGAAGATGAATCCTTGAACCATTCTAACTATAGATCAGTAGATCGTTTAGAAATCAAATTCACCAGCATCATTGATTTCCACCCAAAAATTTTAATTATGCTGAAAACGTATTTTAAATTCTGAGTTTTCCTAGGATTGTTTTGTAAAAAATAGAGAAAAGGCAGCGCACATAGGGCGGTAAATGCGGGACACCAAAGGATATACACGATCGGGTCCACTCACCTTGTGGGCTTGTGAGGGTCACAACCACCATAGATAGCCTGGACTGCTGCAGATCACTGTGGGAACACGTGAAGAAAGCAAGGGAGAAAACGGGATTTGTTCCGCGCTGGTCACAAAGGTATGAGCAGGAATGGAGAAGATTTCTTTATTCGTACATGCAAAGCCAACGTGTTTCATAGCCCACTGGCTACTTCATCAGGGCATCAGTTTACAGTTCTAAACATCCGGAATTATTTATATGTTATCACAATGACATCACACAAAACATCAATGTGTAATCCGGAGCAATGCGTTTACCGTCTACTTTGTTCATCCCAGCTGCCGGTACCAGGTACCATTTTTCAGCTTGACAACACGGACTTGTTCCCCATCAAGCACATCTGTACAACACTGTAAAAAGAGCTGCCAGGAGTGGATCTTGATGATTTGCACAAGTGCATTTAGCATGTCAGTAGCTTCCTCAGACAACCATATATTACCTCACTGACAGCAGCCAAGGCTGTAAGATGGCGGATTGCTGCACCTGATGCTCATACACAGTACTGAATCAATCAAAATATATAATTTTTTTTATCCATCCTGTGATTTCAATAACTCCACAACGTTTCCTTCTTGGTATTGCTACTTAAATGTAGAGTGGATATAAATTGTAATATTACATTGTACTTACTTTTCATCCTATATATTCATGGGGTAACAGAAAAATTACCTTTTCCCACTTTTTGCTGCACTGTCACAGCAATGAGAAAGCATTGACACCCCACCAGTTATTACCTTGCATGGTTTCACACTCTGTTAATACTCTTCAGTGTAGAAAATCTCATTTACTCCCATTGTAGTAAAGCAATTATTTCTAGCACGTTAAATATACCTTGCATAAAGTGGCAGGAGTGTGAAACGAGCAAGAAAGAAGAGATGGCGCCCATCTCCTAAGCATCTGCTGAATAAAAAGATCTCCGACATCTGAAGGAGCCACTTTGTAGATGTGGCAGTAAACAATCTGGAAAACATTACAAGTGTTTCCCTCAGAAGTCTGATGGCTGCAGCCATGTAAAAGCCTAAATGATACGAGGATGAGCAGTTCTTGGAGGAATCAGATACTGTAGTGGATAATGCCTTGTTATCACTACAGGATATGGAAAATATGAAAAATCAGCTGTGTCAATGAATTCTGATGTTGAAAAGATGAGAATATAGCAGGAGTTAGGACTAAGGTCATTCTTATTAACCCAACAAATTAAGCAGCATAGGCATGTAGTTATGTCATATGATTATGTCATACAATCAGGCCTAGGTATCCAATCTACTAAGCAATATGGATAAAGATATTGGGAGTAGAGATAAGAGAAGCTTTTGAAGTTCGGGTTCAGTTTGCAAACATTGTTCGCCAAATAGTTCTTCTTTTTCTAAGGTGTCATTCTCCTGATCTTGCTCCATTTGTTCCTCAGATCCTGCACCTTGACTAACAGTTTATCTAGTACCATGAGTCCCTCTCGGTCACTGTACTCCATCCTCCCATGCCACCTAATAAATAAGTTTTACAAACTTCTCGCTTTGTCTTATAATTACCTGATTTCAGTCTGATGGGCTTGATTGTAGTTCGGTCTGTCCCGCTTCAACTCGCCATCCGCCCCGCCTTTCCTCACCATCAGTCCTGTCTCTCTTCGTCCTCTGACAGCCTCTTCTTTTGATTAAAACAGTTGGGTCCTGCACACAGCGAACAAGTCTGTAAGAACATGTTCACACCGCCAACATATTGGAACAAAAGCTAAATGCAACAAAAACAACAGTACACTGCAGTAAAAATATTAAATGCGAGTGCAGTATAAAAATTAATGTAACAAATACAGGGTACTTAGTCCATCCATTTTTTTGCGCAAAAAAAGTTATTTCAAGCCACGTGACTAACTTCAAAGTGTACCCATCTATGACGCAGTCCTAACTGTTGTATTCAAAAACCTGACTAGTGTGAATGCTTACCAGTGAGCAGGAGCCAGCAGGACCAGTGTCTGACATGGGCTGAAGGCGACGACAGCTATATGTGTGCAGGGCCCAAGAGAGGGGCGGGGAACTCCATCACTTGCAGGATAAGAGGCAACTTAATTAAAACAGTTGGGTCCTGCACACAGCGAACAAGTCTGTAAGAACATGTTCACACCGCCAACATATTGGAACAAAAGCTAAATGCAACAAAAACAACAGTGCCCTGCAAGAGACAGTTAGGACTGCGTCATAGATGGGTACACTTTGAAGTTAGTCACGTGGCTTGAAATAACTTTTTTTGCGCAAAAAAACGGATGGACTAAGTACCCTGTATTTGTTACATTAATTTTTATACTGCACTCGCATTTAATATTTTTACTGCAGTGTACTGTTGTTTTTGTTGCATTTAGCTTTTGTTCCAGCCTCTTCTTTTGAGTAACATCCGAATTGCGGGTTTGCGCAGAAGCCTCTCCGGATCGCACAGGCGCACTGTTCATTGGCACAGAGACATTTACGGTTCACGCATGCGCAGAACAGTTTTAGGCTTTGCCCGCAGTAGGGCATAGCACAGTGCACCTGTGCGATCCTGAGAAGCCTCTGCGCAGGCGTACAATTCGGATGTCACTCAGAAGAGACTGTTGGATGGCGAAGAGAGGCGAGATAGATGTCAAGGAAAGACAGGATGGACATCGAGGAGAGGTGGGATAGACAGTGAAGTGAGGGAGAGTGGACAGAGAGGAGAAGCAGGATGAACTACAATTAAGCCTATTGGAAATAGGTAATTTTAATACAGCGTAGGTAGTTTTAAAAACTTATTTATAATGTGTACAGGGGGAGTCATGGCATAAGAGCACCTTCTTAGGATGCAGCATAAGCCGCTTTTAGTTTCACACTCCTGAATCTGGTGGCAGGTTCAGTTTAACCTCTCAAATTTCTGCAGACCCCAGAGCATAATAAACACAATATGTACAAAGTAAAAAAAGCTCTAGGGGCCTACTAGAGTTCAGCACATGCGCTCGCAAGGTTAAGGCACGTGCCATAATGTATGATGCCATAACCTTTTGTACAGTAGTACAGAGCCCTCCTGGGCCTTAATCAAAGCTGGAAGTCGCAACCCAAAGTGAAAGGCTTAGGATACCTTTACACGCCGCAACTTTTGGCGGCGATAGGAGGCAACCTAACGTGCGCGTGCACATTTTTCATGGTTGCCTCAGAACGCCGAAGGCGCTTTTACACGCCGCAATTTCGCCCTCAACCTAAGGCGACGTGTCTCCCCGGACGTTGCCACACCAACAGCGGGAAACATCCGGTAGACTCCCGTCGACGCTTCACACGCCCCAATCCTCAAAGGAATGTGGGCGCACCTGTTCAGCGTGGCGAAAACATAGGCGTGCCAAATAGTTTTACACCGCGCCCCAAACACACTCATTGGACAACGCAATAGTGTTATGATTGGGCAGCCTGCGCTGGAAGGCTGGCTAATACATGACGCCATTGCCATTGTATGGTGGTGAATGGACAGCTGTTCAAATATGGCGCCCTGTGAAGGGACAGCCAATGGGAACACAGTAGCCACCACCAATCATTGCTGACAGGGCGCGGTGTCCAGCACGCTGTGGCATGCCTCCGGGAAATCAATAGGCGACGCAGATTCCATCCCTATCGCTCCTTCACACGCCAAAAGCAGGGAATTTCGCCTTCATGATTGCCTCTGATTTTGGAGCAGTGCTGTGAACCAGGCGCAACCTTTTTTATCGCCCCCAAATTCCCCAATAGCACTAAACATAATTTAAAGGCCACCTAATATTCTATTAAAATTTAGTATTGGAGGGCCAATAGGTAATATTTATGCTCACAATCCCAAGACTATAGTCAAATTTGGTGCTCAGAAAAAACAAAGTGTTGTGAAGTAAAGCCCGTGGCAGGTCGTCCTACATGAAAAAGAAGTAAATAAAAAGAAAAACTTTACATAAAGAACAAAGTTCTAAGAATTGGAGTCTCATTTTTCAAGATTCAATATATCGAGGTTCATTAATGTTTAGCTAAAAGAGATCTCTGCTGGAAGTGACTCCGGCTGTGCCGGGAAAGGAAGATCTGACGCCACATAAATGTGCAATCCTATAACCGTCCACACCATTTATCGACAGCACTTGTATATAGAATCACAATAAACAGAACGTGATATATGGGATCATTAGCCACCAATACAATGGATTGTTTTAATGTCTACAACCACAGAATGGGAAGAAATCACTAATTCTCCTGGGTCTTTAACTTGATGAATGAAACAATGTTGTGTCTGTTTGTCAAAGTCAGTAAAGAAGAAAAAGAACCCGCTGATGTGAAGCACATTTGCATTTGGATTGAGATTAAACCAGGTTAAATTTAAGTTAAATGTAAAATAAAATGTTAAATATATGTTACTAATAATAAACACATAGCGTAGCTAAAAAAATACTATAGAAAGATAACGCTAAGAACAGCTGCAGAAAGATTTATTTTCACATAAGGGATATCATCATTGCCGCCCTGTAAAGTAATAAGAAGGGATGAGTGGGTGCAAAACTTATTTTTTTTTTTTTGAATCAGATATATTTTATTAAATAGTATTGTAAATGAACATACAGTAAAGCAATAGTTACAATATTTTTCCTTTTTTTGAAACCCCAAACAAAGCAATTCCCCCCCCCCCCAAACAAACCCCCACCCCCACCCGCCCCCAACCCCTCCCAAACAGACAGTATCCCACAACACAGTTTCATCACAATCTTAAGTAATAGTATATATACCATATCATTATAATAACATATATCACACAATCCCAGTTTTTCTCCCATATACCATCCGGTCTAGCACATACCCAATGAGGAAGAAAAAATCATTCATTAGCACTGCTGAGCTACCCCCGTCTCCTCCATGGTTCCCATATACCCTCAAAAACTGACACCGTACTCCTTTTCTGGTATATAGCCTCCTCCAATCCCACAATGTAATCGACCTGTCTAATATATTCCATCCTACTCGGGGGCTCGGCCCTGATCCAGTATTTTGCAATCAGCTTTCTTGCCAAATACAACATTCTTGCCACCGCGATTTTATGTAAACTCGTCACTCTAATTTCCTCAACATAGCCCAGGACACACACCATTGGAGCCCTAAGGACCACACATTCATACTTCCTCTCTATTAACCCAATCACATCTCCCCAAAATGTTTGCAATTTCGGGCATTCCCATATCATGTGTAGAATCCCAGCATTCTCCTGTCTACACCTCATACACTCAGACGTATTCCTCACCCCAATTTTACACAGGAATGCAGGGGTCCTGTAAGCTCTGTGAATGAGAAGTAACTGCGACAACCTACCAGGCTCACTCAATGAGAGCTTAGGGCCGTATTCTAATATTGTGTCCCACGTTTCATTTTCCATGGCACCAATATCTACCTCCCACTTATCCCGTGCCTTAATAGGATGCCGCAGCAACACCATATGTAGGAGGTCACCATAGATAGTAGATATTACGCCTCTCGTTACACCTTCCATACACACATAATCCACAACAACATCTTTTTGAATAGCTAGATTACCCATTTTGGCTTGTTTTTGAAACGCGTGAGCAATACGGAGGTACAAGAACTTATCTGTCACCGGTATCTGAAACTCCTCAACCAGAGACAAAAATGACCTCAGCTTTCCATCTATCATCAATTGGAATACATATTTTATTCCCTGGGACTCCCATCTCTTCTGATCTCCCAACTTACAAATTTCCCCTAGAGTGTTATTGTTCCATATTGGAGTATAAAGCGTCAGACCCGTAATTCCTCTCAGCTTTTTGATTTCCCTCCAAATTTTTTGGATCAGGCACAGGGTAGGGAACCCCCCCCTAGTGCCAAAATCTCTGGCTTCCAAGCTCAATACCACAGGGCGTCTACGCATAATATACTCCAACAGAGTTTGAATGGCATCCCCTTTACCAGAAGCCCACCCTCTCAGATGTTGCCCCTGGGCTGCCAAAAAATAAATCCACGGATTAGGCAGCGCCAGACCCCCCTCATCTTTTGGACGCTGTAAAATTTCAAGTTTTAGTCTAGGCTGGCCACCCCCCCATACCAGATGCCTAAATATAGAATTAATTTTCAGGAAAAGATCTCTAGGAATCCAGAGTGGCGAATTATGAAGCACATACAGGAGTTTCGGCATTAGTATCATTTTGGCAAGATTAGTCCTACCCACCACCGAGAGAGGCAGTCTGCACCACGCCTGAGCCTTATCCTTCAATTTAATCAGAAGGGGTGTTACATTCTTTTTTATATAATCTGTTATTGGCAGAGATACTTGGATACCCAGATACCTAAATTGCCTCACTACCTATAGCCTCGAGCACCCCACTACTTCCCCCCCATCTGCCTTATCTTCATCCACTAGTAAAATATTAGATTTTTCCCAGTTGATATGCAAACCGGACATCTTACCAAAGGTCTCCACTACCCGAACTGCCTGTCTCAAAAAATCCGATGAATCTTGTAAAAATAGCAGCACATCGTCTGCATATAGCGCAATCTTCTCCTCCACTGGGCCATAAACAAAGCCCCTCACCTCCTTTGTTTCACATATATGAGCGGCCAGAGGTTCTATTGCAACTGCAAACAACAGAGGTGAAAGTGGACACCCTTGTCTAGTTCCCCTAGTAAGAGCAAACCTATCTGACCTCCCATCATTCACCCCACTCGGGCCACGGGGAGAGAGTACAGCAATTTAACCCAAGAGATAAAACCTCGTCCAAACCCCATTCTCTCAAGTACCAGCCACAAATAGTCCCACTCCACGCTGTCAAATGCTTTATGTGCATCCAGTGACACCACAGCCCTACGCCCCACATTATCCGCTGGTAGTTGTAGATTTAAAAATAATCTCCTTAAATTGATTGCTGTGGATTTGTGTGGCATAAAAACCCGATTGGTTTGGGTGGATCACATCAGTGATAACACCTGACAATCTACGGGCCAACACTTTTGCCAATAATTTTGCATCTACTGACAGCAAGGAAATGGGCCTATACGACTCTGCCTTTTTCGTATCCTTATCTTCTTTGGGCAAAACCACTATTGTGGCTTCTCTCATAGATTCTGGCAAACAACCAGTCCCCAAGGCCTCCTGGAAGACCACACAGAGTTTTGGTAGTAATACTTCTCTGAGCTGTTTGTACACTTCTGTGGGTAAACCATCGGCCCCCAGGGCCTTGTCACCCGCCATAGTCGCTAATGCTTTCTCTAACTCTTCCACCGTCACCGGTTGTCCCAACCTTTCACTCTCCTCTTCCATAATACCTGGAATCCGAACCTCATCCATGTACCTTCTTATTTCCTCCTGTGTGGCCGATAGCCCAGAAGTATACAGGGTCTTATAAAAATCCCTAAATATATTGAGGATATCACCTGTGTCCTCCACGACCGTCCCTTCATTATTATAGAGACCGTATACATGAGTGGAGTCCCTCTGAGCCGCAGCCACCACAGACAGAAAATGCCCCACATTTTCCCCATCCTCATAAAATCTTGCCTTCTGAAATTCCTGCCGCTTCCGAGTCATCTGAAGATGGACCCTATCCACTGCCTCCTGCGCATCCTGTAAACACGCTTGCGTCTCCGGTGAGGGCCGACCAATTACCTCCTCTTCCGCTCTCCTCAGTGCTTCAATCACCCCTCGTTCCTCCCTCCTAGTTTCGGTTTTGCACCTAGATATATCCCGAATAAATAACCCCCTGAGATAAGCCTTCATAGCATCCCACACAACCCCCGGCCTTGCACTACCCTCGTTCTCCTGGAAGAATTTTTCCACCTCCTCTCCTATTTTTCCCATGTCCATCTTTTTCAACCAGCTTGGGTGAACCTTCCATTCTCCTCTATAGCCGAAGCCTCCTATTCCCATGTTTAACACAACTTCCAGGGGCTTGTGGTCAGACACCACCTTCGGCAAATATTCCACTTTGCTGACCCTGTTGTCTAATTGTCCATTCCCCAATGCAACGTCTACTCTCGACATAGCTCTATGTGAAGCTGAAAAGCAAGAAAAACACTTCACCCCAGTATTTCGGACTCTCCAGATATCCGTAAGGCCTAACTCCTTGATTTGTTTTGCGAACGAAGTCACATTCCCCTGTCTTGTTATCAGCCCCTGCCCTCTCCCTTCCCTATCAAGATCCAAATCCAATGAGGTAAACAGAAGGTTAGCGCTCGGATTACAACCAGGACACTGCTCTCAGTATATTTACCTTTAGGCTTTATTAAAAGAGTGTAGAATTCCAATTCCTCCACAACGCGTTTCTGCGCTTAGTGCGCCTTTCTCAAGTGGTAACTGAAATTCTCAATTCTGATTGTTTAAATACATTACATGACAAAAGGGGGAGGGACAAATTAGGAAATTATACCATGGCATGTGGAAAAAACAGATCTGGATCATGGAACTGGTTCCCTGTCTAGTAATACATTCATGGTTGACCAAAAATATAACCTATTTTCAAAGAGCATAAGCTATTTGCTATACTGCATACTTACAATTGATATAACGAAGTGATACTTTAAGATACATTAAAAATTAAAAATAAAATAGTATATAATAATATATAATTATTAATTAATAAAAATTATCAATTAATAAAATTCATTAAAAATTGAATAAAATAGGGACATGAGGGTATGGGGGAGGGGAACAATTGGTTCCTATAATAAAATTAAATAGTGCATTACCCTACCACTCATCCAGAATGATTCATTAATAAGTGTTTTCAAGCATAAGGTTGAGTCCCTCTGGGGACAGAGTGCCCATTTTGAAGATCCAAAAGGACTCTCTCTTATTCAGCGTATTGATTTTGTTAGTAGTGTCTTCATTTATCTGTTCTATTACCAGGAGTTTCAATTTGGAAGGATCTCTATTATGGGCAAGGTCAAAGTGCCTGGAAACACTATGTTTAGTAAAGCCTATGCTGATGTTGTGTCGGTGTTTGTTCAGTCTTGCCCTCATTGTCTGTGTGGTTCTTCCTATGTATTGTTGACCACACGGGCACTCTAATAGGTAGACAACGCAACGTGAGGAGCAATCTAACCGTTGTTTAATATCAAATGTTGAGTTAGTAGTGTTAGATTTGAAATTCGTGCTACCATCAGATATGGTGTTACAACATTTACATCGGCGTATTCCACACCTGAAACAACCAATTATGGGGACAGTTGAGGGTATCCCAGATGGGGTTCCTTTTTCATTAAGAGAGCGGATTCTACTTGGAGCCAGAATATTACGAAGGTTCCTCCCTCTTCTAAATATAATTTTAGGTTGTTTGGGAAGAATTTTAGACAGTATGGGATCCCCCTGTAAAATGAACCAATATTTCTTTAGTAAGACATAAATATTTTTGTATGATTTGTTAAAAGTTGTTATGAGATTGCAGGTATTACCATTTATGGCCTCCTTAGCTACTTTCTTGTTCTGACTCATGTTTTCAAGAATTTCCTTTTGTGCATGATTTTTGCATTTAAAAAAAGCATCCTTCAATAGTAGGCTAGGGTATTTTTTAGTTCTAAACCTCTCTTTCAAGATTCTGGCTTCAGCAAGATAATCACTATCTTTCGTGCAGTTCTTCCTGACACGGAGATATTGCCCGTATGGAATATTCCTTATCCAGGAAGGGAGGTGGCTGCTGTTGAACTCAAGATAGCTATTCACGTCCACCTTTTTAAAAAAAGTGGACGTGCTGCATTGCCCTTCTTGGTTGATCCTAATTGATAGATCCAAATACTGGATTTGGATGTTAGATATACTCATTGTAAAGCTCAAACCCCAATTATTGTTGTTTAGAAAATCTACAAATTCCCTTGCTTCCTCTTCACTGCCTGACCAGAGAATTAGTAGGTCATCTATAAATCTCTTATAGAATTTAATGAATTTGATCCCTAGTCGGGACTGTGCGATGGCCACGGACTCGAACGCACCCATGTATAGGCCCGCATAACTGGGTGCGAATCTGGTGCCCATCGCACAGCCCCTGATCTGTCTATAGAGTTTCCCCTGGTTGTCAAATACATTATTATGCAGTATGAACTCAATACCCTGTAATAAAAATTGTCTCTGTGCATTAGGTATATTATTGTCATTAGAAAGGATCCGGTCTATGACTCTTAGACCTTTATCATGGGGAATGTTAGAATATAAAGAATTGACGTCAAGCGTGATTAATAAAATGCCTGGAAAAGGGGGTAATTCGGTGATCAATCCTATTAACTGAGTGGAGTCTTTTAGGTAGGATGGTAGCCTCATGTTATAAGGTTGTAAAAAAAGATCGATGTAATGGGATAGGTTACTTGTGATTGAGTTGATTCCTGAAATAATGGGACGTCCGGGGGGATCAATAATAGATTTATGGATTTTTGGGAGAAAGTAAAAATGAGGGGTTTTGAATTCATCTATATTCAGGAATTTAAACTCCTTTTTGTTTAGTATTCCCATTTTCTTAGCATTCTTTATCAATGATTTGTATTGAGAAAAATTTTCCAGTAATGGATTGGACACTAATTCTCTATAATAATGCTTGTCTTTTAATATGTCCACACTTTTTGCGGCATACCAATCTCTATTCATTACAACTGTACCACCCCCTTTGTCTGCCTGTCGGATGGTAAGATTATTATTATCAACTAGTCTTTTGATGGAGAAACGTTCTCCCTTTGTGAGGTTATCTTTTTGTTTAATGTCCGTGATATCCCTTATTTCTTTCAGAGCCAAGTTCTGGAAGGTCTCTAAATGGGAGCCTTTGTGATGGGTAGGGTAGAAGCTGCTTTTGGTTGATGGATCTACATGTAGAAAATCTTCCTCCCTTGTGTGTTACTCCTATTGCTTAATCCCCATCAATGTTATGAGTTGGGATTGGTTGTTCTTTAGGGGTTTTGGATTGTTCTATGAGAAAATGTCTTTTTATTGTTAATTTCCTAATAAATTCATTAAAATCTAAGAAAAGTTTAAAAGGATTGATGTTGGATTTGGGGCAAAATGACAACCCACGTCCCAGTAATTTAATCTCATGATGGGTCAATTCTACATCGGAAATGTTGAAAATGCCATTGCCCATTTGTTTGGACTCTTTTAAATCTGAAGAACTGTTGCCAATGTTCTTTTTATTACCATTCTTTTCATTGTCATTTTTGTCATATGTAAAATGAATTTGATTATTTCCTAGTCTATTTTTGTTTTTTTCCCTTCTTTTATTGTACTGGGGGAATTCTGAGTGGATCGCAGATTTCCCTCCTCTGCATCCTCTCCTTGTCTTTTTCTTTTTGTTTTGCGGATTACAACCCGTTGAAAAAAATGAGTGATTTTTCCAGTGTTGGTGTTATTGTGAGTGGGGGTATCAACCTTGTCTCTGAGCAGCACGGCTCCCGGACTCTGCTCGTTTCAACACCATAGTTCCATCTTCGTGCTCTGAACCTGCCGGCTCGCACGCCTGGGGAACCCAGCACAACCTGGGCAGCGGACCCGCTTATCATCAGGACCTTAACAGCCCTCTTACTACACGGCAGCCAGCCCTTCAACATCGGTTCTAACAAGCTGTCTCCCCGCCTGCCAGTCAGTTGTGCGACCCTGGCACAACCTTAACAGGTGAGCACTTGGCCATATTAACCGCTCTCATTAACCGCTCAGCAGTTTGGCGCAACTTGTTTTATTTTTTCAAGATCCAAATCCAAAACATTGTTGACATCTCCAATTACCGTATATACTCGTGTATAAGCCGAGTTTTTCACCCCAAAATTTGGGCTGAAAAGTCTCCCCCTCGGCTTACAAACGGGTCAATACGGTACATGGAGTGGTGGGGGCTGTGTCCGGGGCTGTGGAGGCTGGAGGAGGCGGGGGGAGGCTGCTGTATGAGCGGCCCCGTCACGTGGGGCCGCTCATTAAATATGCACTGCTTCCCCCTGTCAATCAGCGGCAGGGGGAAGCAGTGCATATAAGCCCCCAAATGCTGGCACTCGCCCTCCCTTGTAAGGGCCACCCCCCCCCCCCGCTGCTTATATTACCATCCCGGTCTTCTGATCAGCGCCGATCCTCGGTGCTCCGTCCTCGCTGCTCCGTCCTGCTACATCGGGGATCTCGTCTGCTGGGTACCCCCAGGGGGCTGCTGGGTACCCCCTGGGGGCTGCTATATGTACCCCCGGGGGCCTGCTGTTTGTACCCCCGGGGGCCTGCTGTTTGTACCCCCGGGGGTCTGCTGTTTGTACCCCCGGGGGCCTGCTGTTTGTACCCCCGGGGGCCTGCTGTATATACCCCTGGGGGCCTGCTGTATATACCCCTGGGGGCCTGCTGTGAATACCCTGGGGGCCTGCTGTATATACCCCTGGGGGCCTGCTGAATACCCCTGGGGGCCTGCTGTATACCACTGGGGCTGCTGTATACTACCACTGGGGCTGCTGGGGCTGCTATATACTACCACTGGGGCTGCTATATACTACCACTGGGGCTGCTGTATACTACCACTGGGGCTGCTATATACTACCACTGGGGCTGCTGTATACTACCACTGGGGCTGCTGGGGCTGCTATATACTACCACTGGGGCTGCTGGGGCTGCTATATACTACCACTGGGGCTGCTGTATACTACCACTGGGGAGGCCTGTATACCACTGGGGGGGCCTGTATACCACACTGCTGGGGGCTGTATACCTGTGCTGGGGTCCACCCTCGGCTTATACATGAGTCAATAGGTTTTTCCAGATTTTTGGTGCAAAAGTAGGGGGGTCGGCTTATACACGGGTCGGCTTATACACGAGTATATACGGTAATAAGATAGGAATCCCCACCCTGCGTCTTGTCAGTTCCATAATTTCAAGTAGCTTACGGTCTGAATATGGGGGCGGAAAGTACATTGCTACTAAACATAATATTTGTCCATACACTCTGCACACCACACATACATACTGGCCATCCTTGTCCACTAGCACTTCAATCTCCTCATATGGAACGGATGAATGGACCAGGACCGAGACCCCCCTTGCATAACTGGAGTATGTGGCATGATAGGCATACCGAATCCACCTCCGACCCAGAACTCCTCTCTTCTCCCTCGTCAAATGCGTCTCCATCAGGCACATAATGGACGGTTTAAATGACATCAAATATCTCAGTACAGTCGCTCTCTTACTCCTATCCGCTAGACCTCGCACATTCCAGCTAATAATTTTTATCTGATTAGCCATAACCGATATACCATGATATTAAAACAATCCCCTTCCCACCACAGTGTCTTAGGTACTGTCCGATACCTCCTCCCTCCCTCATTCCCCTTCCCCCCACCCCTCCCTACCTCCCCCCCCTGAACTCTCCTCCCATTATCTCCTCTCTTGAAAGAGTGGGGAAACTTGATCGACCTAGTCCCCCTTACCACAAACTAAATCTTCGTTTGCTGTGACTCACCCGCAAAACCCTCAGCATCTTCCCGCCTTAAGTAAATATACATTCAACATACTGTGTAACAGGCTATTTCACCCCGCCACAACGCCGTGGCCTAGCCACCCCACCATCATTTTACAAATAAACACTGTTAATTCAATAAAGGAACATCATTGGAACATCATTAGCACTCTCACTTCTCATCCTGTAGAGAAAAGAAAAATAATAAAAGAAGAACAACAATTTCACAACATGTGAGAGGGCCAGACACATCACTAAATCCAGACCAGCAACAGTCGAGCCTTAGGCGGAGCATCCGCCCACCAGGCCTCCTCAGCCTGGGCTCTGGGCACTCAGCTTCTTGTTATTCCTTTCAAGCCAGTCTGTGACCTCTTCCGGCTCCTGAAAAAAGTGGACTTTCCCCAACGCTACCACCCGTAGCTTAGCCGGGTATATCATTGAGTATGTGAGCCCAAGGTCCCTCAATTTCCATTTTGCCTCCCAAAAGCTCATTCTCATTTTCTGTACTACTGGCGAATAGTCCGCATAAATGGAAATATTCTGACGATCGATAGTTAGATCTTTAGCACTCCTAGCTTTGCGCAATATGGTGTCTCTGTCCCGGTAATTCAAAATCTTGGCTAGCATGGCCCGGGGGAGGGCTCCAGGAGGCGGCGGCCTTGCAGGGACCCTATGGGCTCTTTCCACCACAAACATCTTAGATAACACGTCTGCTCCAAATTTCTGCTGGAGCCAAGCCTCTAGGTATTCACAGGGCGCTGATCCTTCGGACTTTTCTGGAATCCCCACAATTTTTATGTTGTTTCACCGTGAGCGATTCTCTAGGTCATCGTTCTTATCCATAACCTTTCGCAGCAGTTTATCAAATTGCTTTTGTTGTTTCTGTAGTTTACTAATGTCATCTTCTGCAGTACCAACCCTTTCTTCCACTTCTCCCAGTCTGGTATTAGCTTTAGTCATATCACTTTTTATATGACTAATCTCAGTCTGCACCCCTGTAACTCTCTGGGTTAAAACAGTCAGGGCCTCTTTGCAAAAGTTTACTGCTGAGAAAATGTCCCTGAGTGTGGGCTCCTGTGTGCTCTGGTCCTCCTCCATCTCTCCAGCAGTGTTCTCATCTTGGGGGTCTCCCTGCAGCCCAGCCCGCGCCTCCATGCCATCTCCCCCCTCTTGTACCTGCTCCATGTCAGATTCCTCAGCATCGGATCCTCTTTCCTCCTGCCCTCGGTTGCCATGTTCCTCCACTCTCGCAAACTGCTGCAAGCGAGCGGCTGCCGTCATTCTCCTGGCACATGCTTTATTTGTCCGCGCCGCCTCCTCCTCAGCCGCGGCGCCATCTTGGAACCCCGCGGCCTCCGCCGCGCCTAAGTCTTTCTGCCTTCTGCGGGTCATATTCGCTCCCCCGGCTTCGGCGACAGGTCCTCCGGCGTCTCGAGGGTATCCTACTGCAATTCTGACGGAATCGGCGGCCCCGGCCTGCAGCGGTCACAGCTATCCAGCTATATGTCGGCGGGAGAGCTCTCCTGCTGCGTCCGCTTACATCCCTCGCTAGGCCACGCCCCCCGGGGTGCAAAACTTATTAATTGGACTTTAAGACGTACCACACCATGACTCGAACCCCAAATTTAGAGGTTGAAAATAGGAAAAAAAATAATTTTTAATATTGAAATAGGGGTCCGTCTTGTAGTCTTCTTGTCCCAATGTAGTCTACCATTGAGGGCAGTGCAGTGGAGGGGGAGCTGGGTAACAAGAGGCCGGGTCACCACTGTAGGAAGTCAGAGGAAGCACGAGTGAAGTGAGGCTGTGGTCTTTGGGCTGGGAGGACGGAAGGTCATGGCATCGCGAGGCAGGCATTATTGCTCTCCCGGAAATTGATGCGTTGGATGCAATGGACTTAAGGAACATGGCACCAGAGACAGCGCATGCGTAGATTGAGATCTCATAGAGCCAAGATCTCAATTTGGGCATGCGCTACCTCTGACACGATATATTTAAGGAAAATAGCCTTGGAGGCGGCGCTTGGTCAGATTGAGATTTCAGAAAGACAAGGTCTCAATCTGCCCATGAGCTGCCTGTGTTGTGATAGAAAATGGCACCGGAGGCAGTGCATGCTCAGATTAAGTTCTCAGCTCTCTGTCACCATTTTCCTGAAGTCTATCATGCCCACCTCTGGGAGATCAATGGCTTCAGCCCATGCCACCACAGCACTCCCTCATCCCATTCCTGCTGTCGTCAACTTCCTGCAGTAGCAACCCTTTTTCCTATGACTCCCTCACCACCGTTGTGCCCCCCACAGTAAGTTAAATCTGGACTATAAGATGTACCCAGCATTTCCTCTCATTCTTTTTGGGGGGCGGGGGAATTTGTCTTATAATCAAAAGATAAGGTAAGTTCTGTGCAATTTGATATATCTTTTTAGGGCGCCTAATATGATCCCTAGTCAAAGTCATCTAGACATAGCCTATCCGCTCCACCAGTTTCAAGTGGCTCACAAATAATGGTTGGTGGCCACTTATTCTGCTCCTATCTGTTCTCCGTCTCCTCAAGTTCACTATACCATCATTGTAAATAAGCCCCTGTACTTTGTGTCACCCCCACCTCATTGTAGATTGTAAGCCCTTATGAGCAGGGCTATCATTTTTTGCTCTAATTATTGTATTGTATTATGCTTTGTATTGTATTGTATTGTTTTTGGTATTGTATTGTATTTTTTAATTGTTTCTTATGATTGTTTAAACATGAACTTTGTATTGTGAAGCGCTGCGGTATATGCTGGCACTATATAAATAAAAATTATTATTATTATTATATTGCAGATTTATCAGAATTAGTTCTACTTTTATTTTATTTATTTATTTTACAAAACTTGCAACCAATATAATGTATCATCAAAACACGATTAATTATTTAAATTAGGCCTTACGTTAAGGGTTGTTTTCTCATCTTCCCTATTTCTGTCTACAGGGTGGGCCATTTATATGGATGCACCTAAATAAAATGGGAATGGTTGGTGATATCAACTTCCTGTTTGTGGCACATTAGTATATGGGAGGGGGAAAACATTTCCAGATGGGTGGTGACCATGGCGGCCATTTTGAAGTCGGCCATTTTGGATCCAACTTTATTTTCTTCAATGGGAAGAGGGTCATGTGACACATCAAACGTATTGAGAATTTCATAAGAAAAACAATGGCGTGCTTGGTTTTAACGTAACTTTATTCTTTCATGAGTTATTTACAAGTTTCTGATCACCTATAAAATGTGTTCAAAGCGCTGCCCATTGTGTTGGATTGTCAATACAGCCCTCTTCTCCCACTCTTGATACACTGATAGCAACACCGCAGAAGAAATGCTAGCACAGGCTTCCAGTATCCGTTGTTTCAGATGTTGCACATCTCGTATCTTCACAGCATAGACAAGTGCCTTCAGATGAGTGATGAGGGAAACGTCTTTGTGAATGGTGAAGTTAACAAACAAAACCAGCGCTATTGGTCTGACACTAACCCACAGTGGATAGATCCCTCCAAGACTGTTGGAACACAAAAATTTATGGTATGGTGTGGTATATGGGGTACAAAGATAGTGGGGCCATTCTTCATCAATGGAAACCTCAATGCCACTGGATATGAGAAATTGCTACATGATTGAGCAGGCGTGAAGCTGTTTTTGTTGTTCCGTGTCAGTCTCCCTTTTCCTCTTCTCTCCTTTATTGTAGTGGATGGGACTAGCGTTCCTGCCAGCCTTTCTGTATTGAGGGCTTACAATGGGGCAAGTAAAGTATTTGTATGGGGATGGTAGGGAGATCAGAAGGTCACCTCTCCCCTGTTCCCTATGAGCAGGGCCCTCCACTGTATTTACACCTCTAGTGTCTCCCCAACTGTTGTTTTGTGTAGTGCGCCGGACGTTGTTAGTCCGTGCACCACTGTCTCGCATGGTAGTGGGACATCCCCCTTAGTACAAGCGTGGCACTTATTTTAAATAAACAATGTGATGTATGATGGCTGCTCTCCGCTCTCCTGAACTCACTGAAGAGTTGTGTATTATTATAATTGACCCATCTGCAGGTTACTTTCTGTGCTTCAGCTTCCATATCACAGGCAGACAGTGTTGCAATACAGCAGAGCTGTGAGATCTGCAGCAAATGTGTTTGCAAAAAGAAAAATATAATCCTTCAATTCTGTGAATTTAGAGGTTTTGTTTTAGCAATGATTTTGTGGTCATTGTACTGATAGTTATACACTGTGTGCAGAATTATTAGGCAAATGAGTATTTTGATCACATGATACTTTTTATACATGTTGTCCTACTCCAAGCTGTATAGGCTTGAGAGCCAACTACCAATTAAGTAAATCAGGTGATGTGCATCTCTGTAATGAGGAGGGGTGTGGTCTAATGACATCAACACCCTATATAAGGTGAGCTTAATTATTAGGCAACTTCCATTCCTTTGGCAAAATGGGTCAGAAGAGAGATGTGACGGGCTCCGAAAATTCCGGAATTGTGGGATGTCTTGCAGAGGGATGCAGCAGTCTTCAAATTGCCAAACTTTTGAAACGTGATCACCAAACAATCAAGCGTTTCATGGCAAATAGCCAACAGGGTCGCAAGAAGCGTGTTAGGCAAAAAAGGCGCAAAATAACTCCCCATAAATTGAGGAAAATCAAGTGTGAAGCTATGCCATTTGCCATCAGTTTTGCAATAACTCACGTTACTGGAGTATCAAAAAGCACAAGGTGTGCCATACTCAGGGACATGAACAAGGTTAAGGAAGGCTGAAAAACAACCACTTTTGAACAAGAAACATAAGATAAAACGTCAAGACTGGGCCAAGAAATATCTTAAGACTGAGATTTTTCAAAGGTTTTATGGACTGATGAAATGAAAGTGACTCTTGATGGGCCAGATGGATGGGCCAGAGGCTGGATCAGTAAAGGGCAGAGAGCTCCACTCTGACTCAGACGCCAGCAAGGTGGAGGTGGGGTACTGGTATGGGCTGGTATCATTAAAGATGAACTTGTGGGACCTTTTCGGGTTGAGGATGGAGTGAAGCTCAACTCCTGGACCTACTGCCAGTTTCTTGAAGACAACTTCTTCAAGCAGGAAGAAGTCGGTATTGTTCAAGAAAAACATGATTTTCATGCAGGACAATGCTCCATCACATGCATCCAACTACTCCACAGCGCGGCTGGCCAGTAAAGGTCTAAAAGAAGAAAAAATAATGACATGGCCCCCTTGTTCACCTAATCTGAACCCCATAGAGAACCTGTGGTCCCTCATAAAGAGTGTGAGATTTACAGAGAGGGAAAACAGCATACCTCTCGGAACAGTGTCTGGGAGGCTGTGGTGGCTGCTGCCAAACAGATCAAGCAACTGACAGAATCTATGGATGGAAGGCTGTTGAGTGTCATCATAAAGAAAGGTGGCTATAGTGGTCACTAATTTTTTCGGTTTTGTTTTTGCATATCAGAAATATTTATTTCTAAATTTTGTGCAGTTATATTGGTTTACCTGGTGAAAATAAACAAGTGAGATGGAAATTTATTTGGTTTTTATTAAGTTGCCTAATAATTCTACACAGTAATAGTTACCTGCACAAACAGATATCCTAGGATAGCCAAATCTAAAAAAAACACTCCAACTTCCAAAAATATTAAGCTTTGATATTTATGAGTCTTTTGGGTTGATTGAGAACATAGTTGTTGATCAATAATAAAATAATCCTCTAAAATACAACTTGTCTAATAATTCTTCACACAGTGTATAGGAAAAAAGTGGATTTCTGCATTCCTATATAGATGGCTTTGGAGGGTTGATTGTACTAACAGATTCCCTTTAAAGGGAACCTATCAGGTCCCCTGTGCACACAGAACCATGATTAGTACCTATGATCACCGCCTAGCAGTCCTAATAGGTGATAATTAGGTCTTTGACTAGTCGAGGAGGCGTTAGATCCCCCATTAGTCGGCCCACATTGCATGTTATTACTCCCCTGTGGGCTGATGTACTACATTTATTTTATATCTCTGATTTTACATACTATATGTGACTTCTATGTATTATACTGGGGTTTTTGGAATTCCTCTCCTGTTGGTCTGTTCTTGACTATGGTCTTAAAGATCGGACCTTAGGAATCTGTTACATTTATATAAATGAAATTATAATAGCTAATTAAGGGTTCTCTGCTCTATGTGACATGACAATTTTGACCACCGGGAATGAATAATATAATTGGCATTATACAGCCTACTGTATATGTTTACTTTCAGAAAAAAAAAGATATTTTCTTGTACATGACTCAAATCATGTCGGGTTCATTCCTTTCTAACCAAAAACGTCATAGTCCATTAAATAACAGTGTGAGTTTCATCAGAGAAGTAAAGAACATCACATCCAGCGCCGTTCCGATCGCTAAGGCTCAGTCTGTATTTTGATAACGGGCTTAATCGACCACATCGGAGAACAGTTGGCTGATTTGTCTGCCAAGTCCACAGAACCAAACACTGCGAAAGGAGCATATGTTGTTATAAAAAGATGTCACATCTAATTGTGATGTTTATAGCGGAGAACCCAAACATGCTACAGAGGAAATGTGTCTTACACAGCACAAGTCATTATACCGTCAATTATCAGTGTGAGGGAGGATTGTGCTTCAACAAGACAAATACAGCTAAAGAAAATACAATCCAAGCTGTACTGAATGTCATACTTCCACAGGGTGACCTAAACTAACTGTCCAAGGGGGAGTGAAATGTGTGTGCAATGAAGAATGATATGAATGTAATTGTTAATCATCTAAATTAGAGCAAACAATGCCAGTCTGCTGCATGGAAAGCTCCAAAGATTATTAATCAAATTTGTTACCGTAATGCCGTCTTAAAGGGGACATGTCATCTAGTTTATGCCCCCAAGCTATTACTATCTCTCCCTAAAAACCTATTCCTGGCCAAATTAATACAGAGACTAACTCTGAAATTCAAGCAAAACCTATAGATGAAGTGAGTTATATGCCAATATTCTGGTGCAAAATATTCTTTATTATTTTTTCAAACAAGAGTAGCAGAAACAACAATATTATAAAAACAATGAGACACCATGAATTACATCCTAGGATGTAATTCATGGTGTCTCATTGTTTTTATAATATTGTTATTTCTTCTACTCTTGTTTGAAAAAATAATAAAGAATATTTTGCACCAGAATTTCGACTGATAACTCACTTTATCTATAGGTTAAACTATCTCTCCCTGCAGCTTCCTAGTACATTCCTAGGCATCCCTGTTTTACCTAATACTGTCATATGTAAGTTGATAAAATTAATTTTATAACTTACAATTTTGTATGTTAATTAGGCACCGTCTGGTCTGATGGGGTGTTCTCTTAGGGTCCATGTCCACCCTTGTTCCATGGTTATCACGCCCCTGTGGGCATGATAATCTAATGTGCAAGCATGGTCCCTAAAATATATGGGCTCCTTCCAGGTTTGAAGCATCCTTTGCATTGTGGGGGGTATTGGGTGTACTGGCCGGCTCCAGAGCATGCACACTGCGTATTCTGAAGTCAGCAAGTACACCCAATTACTCACCCACAATACAAAGAAAAATGATGTGGCCGGCCCGTGATAACCACAGAATGAGGAAAGACATGGACCCTGAGAAAACGCCCAATCAGATTAGACAGTGCCTAATTATCATACAAAATTATAAGTTCTAAAATGATTTTTATAATCTTTTACATGAGAGTATTGGGTCAGACAGAGATGCCTAGAGTGTACTAGGAAGCTGCAGGGGCAGATAGTGATAGCTTGAGGGGCATAGGTTTAAAATTAGACAAGACATATACTGTGCTGTGGCTCATGCTGGATGATACATTGATGTATTCCTTTAGTAATTCACACCTATTTTGCTAACAACATCATTTTTTGAACAAGTGAAAAAATTGCCTCAGGGGTATGTGCACACGTCTTTTAGATACTTCTATACTTGCTGAATTTTTTAATCAGAAGATGCTTTAGAAAAATGCTGTTGGTGTTTTTCCTGAAGCGTCCTCCTTGGTGTGTCTTTTTAGTTTGCAGTGGTTTTGCTGCCCCCTTTGATTGATGCCACTCCGGTTTTTGGTGTATGTTAGCAGCAGGGGTGGACCCAGACTGTAGTGGGCCCTGGTGCAAGAAATTTTTTGGGGCCCCCCCTCCTGGAACTCAGTGCCAGAATAGTGCCGCGGGTGTGCAGCACAGCCAGCGGCGTAGCAACTGTTTGTGGCGCCCTGGGCGGTCGAAAATTTGCCGCCACTTTAGTTATTGATAATCTGGAAGTATACATAGTATACACTGTCTGCCCCTATATACAAAAATATAACTACTATACTAAAACACAAAGAGAAGGGGTGCAATTGCCACCTCTGCACAACCCCAGTGTATGGCAACAAGCAGGAGTGAAGGAGGGCCCGGGGCCGGAGCAATTTTCGCCGCCGTGCTGTGGAGTTCATAATGTAATATAAATGCAAAAAACCTTTATTCTTAATATTATGTCACAATACCGGGATCTGAGGATCTTCTATTTGGAGGTCAGGGGCTCTCTGATGCCTTGTTGCTGTCTGTCTCGCTGTCGTCCTTTTTTGACACTGCAGTGCGGTGGACAAGAGAGCATTAACTGGTTAATAACACGAAGTATGGAGTGTACAAACTGAGCCATAAACCCCTCATACCATGAAGTATGGAGTGTACTAACTGAGCCATAAACCCTCCCCACACCAGTAGGATTACTATATGGATTTTAGTATTAGGGTACGGACACACTGGGGTGAAAACTCTGATGAGTGCAATGTGTGATTTTCTCACATTGCAATCAATCTCTGAGAGCACATTGGTGAGTGTCGGACGCTTTTTTCTCATCCAGATTCAGGATGAGAAAAAAGTTGCAACATGCTGCGACAGTATGTGACTCACTAATGCAAGTCTATGGGTCCGACAAAATTACATACCGCACACTGACAGCACACGAACCATCCGAGAGGCATCATTTTTTTCACGGATACATTATCATTCTATAGCTTAGAACACTGTAAAATGTTCCTGTAAATGATTCTACAGTAATAGCTGCTGAGGAAAGAACAGATTGATTGCACACGGATGTGATCTGAGAATCTGAGAAAAATGTTGGCCACTCGCACAGCAGTTTCCAAACAGACCAAAAAACGGATGTCACTCATCCGACTCTCCTGGATGAGAAACAGACCGATTTTAAGGCGGCGGAAGACAGTGTACCACCAAGTCCCCAGCTCCGTGCTGTGCACAGACAGTGTACGGTACACTGTCTGTGCACAGCACGAAGATGAAGACATGGCGGTACACTGTGCACAGCACGGAGCTGGGGACATGGTGGTACACTGTGCACAGCACGGAGCTGAGGACATCCCAGAAGAGGCACAATAACCACAGACAGGCGGCGGGAGAACATTGAGCCCGCCCAGGAGAACTACAACTCCCAGCACCCAACACACTGCCCAGAAACCATACGTCAGAGTACCACAGGAGACGGGAGTTTCAAAAAGAGGTGGAAACAACAGCCGGGCCCGGCACCACCAGGGGGGCCCGGCAGCACCAGGCACCACCAGGGGGGCCCGGCGGCACCAGGCACCACCAGGGGGGCCCGGCGGCACCAGGCACCACCAGGGGGGCCCGGCAGCACCAGGCACCACCAGGGGGGCCCGGCAGCACCAGGGGGGCCCGGCAGCACCAGGCACCACCAGGGGGGCCCGGCAGCACCAGGCACCACCAGGGGGGCCCGGCAGCACCAGGGGGGCCCGGCAGCACCAGGCACCACCAGGGGGGCCCGGCAGCACCAGGCACCACCAGGGGGCCCGGCAGCACCAGGCACCACCAGGGGGCCCGGCAGCACCAGGCACCACCAGGGGGGCCCAGCAGCACCAGGCACCACCAGGGGGGCCCAGCAGCACCAGGCACCACCAGGGGGGCCCGGCAGCACCAGAGGGGCTCAGGACCAGTAGAGGGGCCCAGCATCACCAGGGGGCCCGGCAGCACCAGGCACCACCAGGGGGGCCCGGCAGCACCAGAGGGGCTCAGGACCAGTAGAGGGGCCCAGCACCACCAGGGGGGCCCGGCAGCACCAGGCACCACCAGGGGGGCCCGGCAGCACCAGGGGGGCCCGGCAGCACCAGGCACCACCAGGGGGGCCCGGCAGCACCAGGCACCACCAGGGGGGCCCGGCAGCACCAGAGGGGCTCAGGACCAGTAGAGGGGCCCAGCACCACCAGGGGGGCCCGGCAGCACCAGAGGGGCTCAGGACCAGTAGAGGGGCCCAGCACCACCAGGGGGGCCCAGCACCAGCAGGGGGGCCCAGCACCACCAGGGGGCTCTGGTGGGTCCCTGAGTGCTGCCCCCACACCTCAGGGGCCCCTGAGAGCTGCCCCCACACCTTAGCCTCAGGGGCCCCTGAGTGCTGCCCCCACACCTCAGCTTCAGGGGCCCCTGAGTGCTGCCCCCACACCTCAGCCTCAGGGGCCCATGAGAGCTTCCCCCACACTCATCCTGGGGGAGGTCCATGAGAGCTGCCCCCACACTCATCCTGGGGGGGGGGGCCCATGAGAGCTGCCCCCACACTAATTGGCCCCTGAGCACCCCCACGTCTTTCAAGGGGGTCCCTGACGCTATCCTCGGGCCCCCTTACCGCTGCCTCCTTTAGTGCTGCGTCCCCCTCCATTACCGACAGGCAGTCGCGCTGAGCACGCCGCAGCCTGTCATGTGGTGTGATGCTGCAGCCGGCGCGATACAGGAAATAGAGCGGCGCCGGCTACAGCCCACGTGACAGGCAGATCAGCGCGACTGCCGGTAATGGAGAGAGGGGGGAGGCAGCAGTAAGGGGGCCCCGAGGATAGCGTGTGGGGCCAGCGGTCAGGGGCCCCCTAGTACATGTGGGGACGCTCAGGGGACCAGTGGGCCCCCCCCTTTGCGTCCGGGCCCCCCTACAGCGCCCGGGGGGGGGGTATGGGGGCGGGGCTTAGTGGGTTTGGCCCCAAAGTGTCGGGGCCCCCGGGGGATCTCGCGCAGTGCCAGTCAGGGGAACGGAACTACCACTGGAGCTCCAGGGGCCCCCTAGCTGGTCGGGGCCCTGGTGCAGCTGCACCAGCTGCACCACGGTAGTTCCGCCCCTGGTTAGCAGTAAGCGAGTCAGGACAGCGTCAAGGGGCTGCAGATGCCAGCGAGGAATAGCACAATCCCCGCTGTGCTGCTTTAGAACGCGCTGTCAGTGATTGACACTTGACAGCATGATCTAAAGGTTTAACAGTGCCGGACGGATCGCTGATATACCTGCACCTGTTAACAGAACATTCTGGCTGAGTAAGAATGATGCAAGCTCACAGCTCGAGCTCGCATCAAAGGGAGGGAACACTACCAAGGTACTGCTGTATCCTTGGTTGTGAAGGGGTTAATTAAAGGTACTGCTGTATCCTTGGTCCTTGGTTGTGAAGGGGTTAATTAGCCCAGGCAGATGTAGACTTTGGATCTGCAGTGAATCAATGAATTATAAATTACTTCTTTGGAGAAAAAAATCAGTGTGGCAGTCAAATTAAGATTTTTGAAGATTCCCTCATCTCTTGAAGTTTTCTAAGACATGTATTGGATTTCCTATTTGAAATAAAGTATTTATTTAGAGAAAGTAGAGTTTTCAGATATAAGCGCTTAAAGTTTGGTTATTCTAGCTGATTCCCATGGAATCCCATGTAATTGCAAGTTGTATTGTGTATAAAGGTAACTTGCGTAGAGTGATTTATATTGCCAACCTCCCATACATTTTGGAACAAGTAATTGCCTTATGCTAAGAAATTATGTGTCCTATGGTCCACAGGCAGGCCAGTAAACCCGTAGTTACATTGCTTACATTTGACTTTTGTTCATTACAATTTGGGGTACGGCACATGCTCACCAAGATTTCGCCACTTTTCATACCCATTGAACCTAGCAGGAGGCTGCTGGCTCCTCTGAGAGGTAACACATGTGTCTGGACGCCGGTGCTCAGTCTCCTGCAACCCAGGCACGGGGGCGATTGTAGCACCTGTGACCAGCCATGCTGTCAGGGAGGAGACTGGTGGTGTTTAAAGACACAAGGCTGCCATAGGGCATCAGCCACATAGGTCTATGTGATACACAGTGTCAGAGCAGCCTATTGGTCACACCCAAGCTATTAGACAAGGCGTGCTGCTACGCACCAAATACATGCATCACAAGTGACAGATGCCCCCCAGGGAGCGCAGCCTCAACTACAAGCAGATAAAAAGATGCAACAAAACACTATAGATAAAAATGTGAGGTGATTGTAGGTATTTTGGGCCAACATAACGTACGCTCATAACCCACCGTCAAGGGCCCTCACGCTTACGAGTCCTAACCATATGTTTGTCCATATGTGTGTTTGGTGGGTAACGGCAGATGCTATATATTCTGCCACTGATGCATATGAGCACTCACTATCTTCTCCTCCCAAATCTGTCCAGCTCTATGTGATAAATCCAGGAAAGATGATTTAGGGGTGAGCGTTAATTCACAATACCTTGGTGAGATGAGGTAGGATGCCAAAAAGAGATGAAGGGAGGTATGCAATATAGAGGATGGAATATAGAAGTAACAGGAGAATCCTCCCTTCAGTCCTGATGCATATGATGCCAAGATGGCACCGACCAGAATAAAGGATGTGAGGAAACAAGATAGGAGGGGTTAAAGAGAGAACAGCATTATGGGAATAATACAACATAATACATGGCAACACATATTATAACACTGGCCAGTAGATGGCAGCAAAGTACAACAACACTGTACACTATTATCCATATAAATGAATAAAAGAATGAAAATATCACATTAAATACGTCTTCTTCTGAAGAGAATGGCTGTCAGCACACTATACAAAATTGGCTATATGCCAGCACTTTTCTGGATTGTTTTTATATCCTTTGTTTTTAAGGTGATACAGTTTTCACTGTAACAATCTTTCTCAATGGCACCAAACACCAAGTGTAAAGCACTTCTACAATACATTTATTGAAATCTGTATTGACAATTGTTTTTCTCTGAGTGAATATTTGATAATTCATATTTTCAGGGTTTGATGAATTTTCCCAGGAAATTCATTTAGCAGTGTGTGAAAAGTACTTCAAAACCTTCAACTATAATAAATCAATATATGTCCACAAAATACTGGTGCTTCACCATGACCAATATAAATCAAAAGACACCAAAAGTTACCCTAAAACGGGCACTAGAGGTGTACGAGTGAATATGCACAAATTAGGCAAAAAATATCTCTCATTATAATTAAAATTATTTTTTGTGTATATAAAAATTATTTAGTAGATACTATAACAGCGTTTCCCTGTGCGCTCTGGATAAGCGCACACTATGCAGTCTGCTGTATGAACTGGTTACCACGATACACATCGGGTAACCAGGGACAGCGTCTGCTGAAAGCGGCCGCATACACGCACCTGCACTTCTCTGCAAAAATCTAAGTATTTAGCGCAAGAAGCGCTAAATACTGAAGCGCAGGTGTGTGTGGACAAGTCCATAGATGTCTGAACCCAGCAGGAGACTTTAGGGGAATTCAACACAAGCAATGTCAATGTGAAGAGGTCTAGATGGGTGAGAATCAGAGTGGCTGAAGATATGGCAGTGAGGTTATTTTAAGGATTTTTTTACCGTATATACTCGTGTATAAGCCGACCCATGTATAAGCCGACCCCCCTACTTTTGCCCCAAAAATCTGGAAAAACCTATTGACTCGTGTATAAGCCGAGGGTGGACCCCAGCACAGGTATACAGCCCCCAGCAGTGTGGTATACAGGCCCCCCCCAGTGGTATACAGGCCTCCCTAGTGGTAGTATACAGCAGCCCCAGTGGTAGTATACAGCAGCCCCAGTGGTAGTATATAGCATCCCCAGCAGCCCCAGTGGTACTATATAGCATCCCCAGTGGTAGTATATAGCATCCCCAGCAGCCCCAGTGGTAGTATATAGCAGCCCCAGCAGCCCCAGTGGTAGTATATAGCAGCCCCAGCAGTCCCAGTGGTAGTATATAGCAGCCCCAGTGGTAGTATATAGCAGCCCCAGCGGTAGTATATAGCATCCCCAGCAGCCCCAGTGGTAGTATACAGCAGCCCCAGTGGTAGTATATAGCATCCCCAGCAGCCCCAGTGGTAGTATACAGCAGCCCCAGTGGTAGTATATAGCATCCCCAGCAGCCCCAGTGGTAGTATATAGCAGCCCCAGCAGCCCCAGTGGTAGTATATAGCAGCCCCAGTGGTAGTATATAGCATCCCCAGCAGCCCCAGTGGTAGTATACAGCAGCCCCAGTGGTAGTATATAGCATCCCCAGCAGTAGTATATAGCAGCCCCAGCAGCCCCAGTGGTAGTATACAGCAGCCCCAGTGGTAGTATATAGCATCCCCAGCAGCCCCAGTGGTAGTATACAGCAGCCCCAGTGGTAGTATATAGGAGCCCCAGCAGCCCCAGTGGTAGTATACAGCAGCCCCAGTGGTAGTATATAGCAGCCCCAGTGGTAGTATATAGGAGCCCCAGCAGCCCCAGTGGTAGTATACAGGAGCCCAAGCAGCCCCAGTGGTAGTATACATCAGCCCCAGAGGTATATGCAGCCCCAGTGGTAGTATACAGCCCCAGTGGTAGTATACATCAGCCCCAGAGGTATATGCAGCCCCAGTGGTAGTATACAGCCCCAGTGGTAGTATCCAGCAGCCCCAGAGGTATATACAGCCCCAGTGGTAGTATACAGCCCCAGTGGTAGTATACATCAGCCCCAGAGGTATATGAAGCCCCAGTGGTAGTAAACAGCCCCCCCCCCTCCTTAATATGGGTCCCCCAGTATTAATAAACAGCCCCCCCCTCCTTATCATGTCCCCCCAGGCTGCGGCAGCTGTCAAAATAACAAACAGTTTATACATCACCTTCCGGCGAAGCTCTCCACTCCTCCGGTCCTCAGCTCCTCCGCTCGCCAGCTTCTTCTTCTTCTTGTGCCGACTTCTGTGACCGCGCGCAGGAAATGACGTCATCTCCTGCGCCCGGTCACATGACACCGGCACAAGAGGAAAGAAGAAGCCGGCGAGCGGAGGAGCGGAGGACCGGAGGAGCGGAGAGCTGCGCCGGAAGGTGATGTATAAACTGTTTGTTATTTTGACAGCTGCCGCAGCCTGGGGGGACATGATAAGGAGGGGGGGGGCTGTTTATTAATACTGGGGGACCCATATTAAGGAGGGGGGCTGTGTAGTGCAATATGCACGGCATCCCCCCGCCGTTGATGGACGGGGGGATGCCGTGCATATTCATTGCACTAATGAGGCGGCCCCACGTGACCGCCTGCGGTCACCGCGGCCCCCTCCTGCCTCCTCCAGCCCCCGGTCACAGCCCCCCCCCCCACAGCATACCGTATGACCCGTGTATAAGCCGAGGGGGGGACTTTTCAGCCCAATTTTTGGGCTGAAAAACTCGGCTTATACACGAGTATATACGGTAAGTCAGGGTGGGACTTTTGGGGGTAAAATTAATATAAGACACTGTCTTATATTCGGGGAAACACGGTAACATCTTACATTTATTATGCTCTGGAGAGATACAAAAGTTAACACTGGAACATTATATTTCCCTACAAAATCTGCACTAACAGAAGAATTTCGTTTGATCTGCTTATCATTATTCACCTCTACTAAGGATGAGCAAACCGGACTTTAAAGTGTACATGCCATTTCATTGAAAAACAAACAAACAATACTGTACTGGTTGTTACTGATGGGTCACATAGCAGCTAAGATAATGTTTTTTTGTGCCATGTGACTTGTTTTCTGACATTTTTCTGTGCTCTTTTAAAAAATGCATTTTATGGCTGTGTGGGTGTGGCTAGCAGCTGATAGGGAGCAGAGCAATGTAACAGCAGAGAAAGGGCAAAATAAATCCTGAGATGTGTGGGGAGCCAGAAGAAGATCAGAGAAGCTTGTACTGAGGAAAGAGTAGTTTGCAGTGATCCTGACATTCTGACATTACTCAGCACTGTTCTGTAGCCTTAGGTAATCTGATACACTGTCACCTCAACAGCTGCAGTCCGGAGTGTGGATGCTGTGTAGGCCCCACCCCCTTTACCCTTATATGGTTACATGCCCGTATTTAGTGTGAAGACAGATCTCACTGAGAATGAACATATATCTGCTTCACACACAGTCTAGTGGGCAAACTTTGTGGAAGGTTTATGAATGGTTTTCCACCAGACTTCACTTATAAAGTATATTTGAAAATTTATTAAAATCACTTGCTCTACTTTATTATTGAATAAAAATTTAAACTGCGGTTATGCTTTAAAGTTCAGAATTCGTACCGAACACAGACGTTACAAAAATTTTCATTGTTCAGGTCCGGAGTTCAGATGATTTACATATATAAATCACTGGAGCGAGCATCGCTGTGCTCGGGTACACTCAGTGCTTGGCCCAGTGTGAGCCGCTTGCAGTGTTTGAATGTCTCACACTGGGGGTCAAATCAGCGTTATCAGAGGTTGTGTGTACTAAAAAAGAAAGTTTAAAAAACCCTGCTCTCTATCACTGGAAGAGCATTGTTTATGGCTAACCGTATGTGAGCAGAACTGCTCAATCAGTGACTTCCAGTGAGGATCTCCAGCGTTCAGGTGAAGAAGCAGAGCATATGCCAGATGCCTTTTTGGCTACTTTTATCAGCATCTCTACTCATAGATAGATGACTTTTACAAAAGGCAAGAAAACTGAAAGAATGTTAATCTGGGGTTTGTCCAACTGCAAGCACAGTAAGGCCGGTTTCACATTGGCGTTCGGCGCTGCAGTGTATGGAGCATGCGTGGAGCGTCCTTATGGTTACCATGGGGACGCATTGTGCCTTCATTCGCTTGCGGTCACGTGCGTATAAACCACGGTCTCATGGATGCAAAAACAATGCATCTTGTTGCATTTTCTGTGCGTCCAGGAGAGCTTCTTTTGTATGGAAGTGTCCGTCAGCGCATAAATCATGCATGTATTCCTATAGGAACGCACTGCGAAATGCTGGACAAGTAAGCGTACGCATGCATTCTCATAGAAACATGCATGGAAATTCATCTCTCCTCCTCCTTTCCTCTCCTCCTCTTGTCCTCTCCTCCTCTTGTCCTCCTCTCCTCTCCTCCTCTCGTCCTCTCCTCCTCTCGTCCTCCTCTCCTCTCTCTACGTCTCCTACTGTGCCCGGACCAGCGGTCAATTCATTACTATGAACATTTTGATGTGAATGCAAGCAGGCAGTCAAAACAGGGGCGGACCTACCGTGGTGCAACTGGTGCAGCGGCACCAGGGCCCCGACAGGCTAGGGGGCCCCCCCTCAAGGCACGGAGAATAAGCCGACATGCTGCCGGCCACGCCTCTTCTAGCTGCCGGCCACGCCCCCTCACAGCAGCTCAGGAGCGAGGACAGAGCCCCAATCACAGTGCAGAGAGTGAGTCATGTGACCTCTCCTGCACTGTGGGGAGGACCTCACTCAACCAATCCTGGCAATGCGCGCGGGCCTCTGAAATTCTCTCCACATGGCTGATGGCTGTTCAGCATCAGCAGCAGCAGCAGATGAGGGGACACAGCTCTGCACAAGGACCCAGGTACAAGGAAAGGGACCAAAGACAGAGCACAGGTTGAGGACAGACCGGGGGGGGGGGGGGGGGGGGGGGGGGGTTTGCTGCTCTGTACACTGCTTTTATGCTTTTACAGGACCTGTGATGATGTCACATTGAGGGGAGGAGTCAGTGGTCACATGATCAGCTCCTCAGTGTATGCAGGACTCTGCTGTGCTGGTTGTCATGGTTCTGGATGAGATGAAGTTTATGTCAGGAGGGATTTACAGTGTGGATGTAGCAGAGCCAAGTGTGTATGAGGTGTATGGAGCGGAGTTCAGAGTGTATACGTGGTGTACGGAGCGGAGCCGAGTGTGTACAAGATGTATGGAGCAGAGCCGAGTGTGTACGTAGCGGAGCCGAGTGTGTACGAGGTGTACGTAGCGGAGCCGAGTGTGTACGTAGCGGAGCCGAGTGTGTACGTAGCGGAGCCGAGTGTGTACGAGGTGTACGTAGCGGAGCCGAGAGTGTACGTAGCGTAGCCGAGTGTGTACGGAGCGGAGCCGAGTGTGTACGAGGTGTACGGAGCAGAGCCGAGTGTGTACGAGGTGTACGGAGCAGAGCCGAGTTTGTACGAGGTGTACGGAGCAGAGCCGAGTGTGTACGAGGTGTACGGAGCGGAGCCGAGTGTGTACGAGGTGTACGGAGCAGAGCCGAGTGTGTACGAGGTGTACGGAGCAGAGCCAAGTGTGTACGAGGTGTACGGAGCGGAGCTGAGTGTGCACGTGGTGTACGGAGCGGAGCCGAGTGTGAACGTGGTGTACGGAGCAGAGCCGAGTGTGTACGAGGTGTACGGAGCGGAGCCGAGTGTGTACGAGGTGTACGGAGCAGAGCCGAGTGTGTACGAGGTGTACAGAGCAGAGCCGAGTGTGTACGAGGTGTACGGAGCGGAGCTGAGTGTGCACGTGGTGTACGGAGCGGAGCCGAGTGTGAACGTGGTGTACGGAGCAGAGCCGAGTGTGTACGAGGTGTACGGAGCGGAGCCGAGTGTGTACGAGGTGTATGGTGCGGGACATATGGAGTAAAGCCGCATAAGGTGGATGGAGTGGAGCCGCATATGCTGGGGCGTCCTGTAGAGGAGCCGCATGTGTACGGAACGGAGGCGTATGCGCAGGACATGTGGAGCGGAGCCGCGTGTCTACAAGGCATTTGGAGCGGAGCCACGTGCGTACAAGGTGTGTGTGCGCCAGTGGTAGTTCCCCGCGGATGCCGCTCCCGTTCCTATAGTCCCGGCTGCCTCTACCGGCAGCATTCTTCACTCGAGTCCTGGCTGAGCTGTCTGCTTTTTGCAGCTCAGCATGGTGGGGCACGATGATGTCATCACTGAGTGCCACTGTGCTGATATGTGCAGAGCGGAGCAGCAAGAAGAGAGGTTAGTATTTACTTTTTTTTTTTTAACCCGTGAATACAGTGATGGGAGACTATGTAATGTGCAATATAACATAGGAGGAGTATGGGGTGCAATATACTATATGGAGGAATATGAGGGCCCATTATACTATATGGAGGACTATGGGACTGCCTTATACTATATGGAGGGCTATGCGGGTGTATTATAATATATGGAGGGTCGTGGAATGCATTATAATATATGGAGGACTATGGATGATGTATTAAAATATATATAGCCAATTATATAATATGGAAGCCATTTTAATATATCTGGAGGGTTCTGTGGGGGCATGATAATATTTGGAGGGGTGTGAGGAAGCCTTTATACTTTATGCAGGGCTCTTTGAGGGTTGCGTTGTAAATAAATATTACAATCTATATGTTTACATTACTTTGTTGCCACTATGAGGGGCGGGGGGGCCCCCAAAAAATTTCTTGCACCGGGGCCCACTACAGTCTGGGTCCGCCCCTGAGTCAAAATGTCTGCGTTCAGCACTGCGGCTGCTTATGCAATCCATATCCTGCGGCGCCAAACGCCCATGTGAAATCGGCCTAAGGCGGCCGTCACACGGTTCGATATCTTGAACGATATCGCTTAAGCGATATCTTTTATGCATCGCTGCGTGTAATCAAGTGATTTTACAGTGTAAAATCGCTTGATTGTTTGATCACAGATTTGTGAGCCGGAGCGCATATCAAGCGATAAACGCTTGTTCAATCTGCCTCATCGTGGTGTGTGACACCACGATGAACGATCTACCAGCGGCAGAGCCTATGCTGGGAGATGGTAACTATGGTAAACGTCGGGTTACTAAGCGCCGCGCGGCGCCTAGTAACCCGATGTGTACCATAGTTACCAGCCATTTCGCTGGTCCACATCGCTGGTGAGTCTGCCTGTGTGACCGCTCACCAGCGATGTGAGCGATATTGTTAGCGATCGCGCGTGCATATCATTGACGCGTGTGACGGCCGCCTAAGTGACAGAAGGAACCTTTTCCACTTGATGACGTATGAGCTCTTTTCAGTTTGAAGAGTGTTTTATGTCTTCCCTGGGGATCAATGGAGTTTTGTAAGTCTAAGAATATTGAATTTGATGGACTTTGGTCTTTTTTCAAAAAAACAGTTATGTAAAAGCTGCTCCCACATCTGAATATTAACAGTAGTTACAGTCTTGTAGATGTACAAAGGAGCAGTAGGGATGGGCGAATCTACTCGCTAGGACTCGTTACTCGGCGAGTAGTAAGGGACTCGCAGGACTCGGTACTCTGCGAGTTTCCCAGTGATTACTCGCACGAGTCCAATGCAAATCAATATCAATCCTAGTTTTGTCAGAAACGCTGACAAAACTAGGATTGCTATTGTTTGCATTAGACTCGGCTACTGTGCCAGTGATAGCAGGGAAACTCGCAAAGTAACTGCTGTTTCTTTGCGAGCCGAGTCCAGCTGTCTTCTCTGTGCAGCTCCAGGGTCCTAGAGCCCGCCTGCTCACAGACATGATGTAGCAGTGCTGAGATTCTTCTCAGTCTGCTCATTCCCTGTGCATAGACATCTATATTTATGCACAGGGGATGTAGCAGAGAGAACATCGCGTTTTGGACTGCGTCGGACCGAAGAGGATTTTTTTAATTAAAGATGGAGTCTCTAATGGCTTTTTTTTTTATTGCTAATAAAAAATTTTCTCTGTGTTGTGTTTTTTTAACCCTTTATTGGAGATTTTTAGTGGCTGGGTCAAACGTGGCCTGACATTAAGAATCTCGGGCTTAATACCAGCTTGTATAACAAAGCTGGTATTAACCCCTTTATTACCCAGCGTGCCACCGCCACCAGGGCCGCTGGAAGAGCGGGGTTCAGCGCCAGAGGATGGCGCTTCAATGAACGCGCCATCTTCTGGGGCGGCTGCGGGCTGCAATTTGCAGCGGGGGATGCCCAGAAAGCTTGGGCATCCCTGCGCTGCGGATTCCAGCCCCAGCTGCTTAGCTGTACCTGGCTAGACATAGAAATTGCGCGGAGCCCCTCGCATTTTTTTTTTTATTATTTAATGAATTTCAGAGTCAGAGTCTCGGAGTCGGAGTCGTCTCGGAGTCGGAGTCGTCTCGGAGTCGGAGTCGTCTCGGAGTCGAGTCGGAGTCGGAGTCGTCTCGGAGTCGGAGTCGTCTCGGAGTCGGAGTCAAAAAAATGCGTGGGGCTCCGCGCAATTTCTATGTCTAGCCAGGTACAGCTAAGCAGCTGGGGGCTGGAATCCGCAGCGCAGGGATGCCCAAGCTTTCTGGGCACCCCCCGCTGCAAATTGCAGCCCGCAGCCGCCCCAGAAGA